>JAGPOW010000304.1:92390432-92403739 GCA_030014935.1 Caiman crocodilus
TTTTTTTTTTTTTTTATTTCTAGTTATCTACAAATTTCTAGGCAGAACACCACCTGTCGCTAGATGGTTACCTGGAAAATTGAGGGGCATATAGTAACCCTCAACAAATCTTCCCGTTTGACACCAACAAGAAAATTTGTACAAAAGGAGGGATGCAGTAGGACAGTCTAAAGCAATAACTTTGGATTTCAACTGGTTTTTGAGACCATCACTCTGTATGGCCTTGGCCAACCTACTTCAGTTATTACATATATTATAAAGATGCCTAGAAGCATCCACAGAGGTCAGAATGCCAATGTAGATAAAACACATGATAAGAGACTGCCCCTGCCATAAGGTGGGTAGACTCTCATGCCTGGACCCTTGACTGCTAGAAGAACAACCATACAAATGTCTTCACAGTACTGTCCAATGCAGTCAGCTCCAGTCAGCATATATGCAGATGCAGGATAAGGGCCTAAATAACTACAGATCAGGATACCATAAATATTATAATCTCCACTGTATATATGGGTAACCAAGGTAGTCATTTTTTCCCCAAGACTACAGAGAATTTCTGCAGCAGAGTTGGAATTAAAACTAGATCTCTTGTGTCCCTGTCTATTGTGTTCAGAAGACAGACTTTCTTGTGCTTTCCTTATTAAAGGCAGGCTTATGTTACCTCCCTTACTGTGTTAATTAATGTCTTCACAGAGCTTTGAAAGTGAAAAGTGCTAAGCTCGGGTGGGCCAAATTCAGCCTGCAGGCTGGCAGCGGACCCCATTCCCCAGCAGCTGCTGCCCGCATATCCGGGGTCAGTTTCCATGGAGACCCCAGCAGCGCCTGTGCTATGATACAGAAAGGTTGGGGTTGCTGTAGAGACTAGCCCCAGCTACACTGGCAAGGCAGGGCAGGAGACTGCTCCAGAGTCTTTGGGATCTTGCGGTGGGGCAGCTTGATCCCGGGCCAGGACAGAGCCATGATCTGCAGCCTGCACAGTTGGGCAGGGCTGCGCAGGCAGCGGATCATGGCTCTGCCCTGGCTTCTTGCAGTGGTGACAGCCTAGTCCTGAGCCAGGGCAGAGCTGTGATCCACTACCTGCATGCCTCTGCCCTGGGTGTGCAGTCTGCATATCATGGCTCTGCTCTGTCTCTGGACCAAATTCACCCCACCACAAGATTCCAGCAACTCCAGAGCAGCCCCCTGTCCTGCCTGCCCTGCTGTGAGCCCTGCCAGCGCTGCTGGGGCTCATCTCCATGGCAACTCCAGCCTTGCGCTATCACAGTGCAGGTGCGGCTAGGGTCTCCATGAAAATCGGCCTGAGCCCTGAGGGCAGGGTCTGCTAGGAAATGGACTCCAGCTGCTGGCCAGATCTGTCATTTTGCCCATCCCTGTGCTGTGATTATATCAGCACACCTCCAGTTTCAATTGTTTAATTTCTTGAGGTTATGAAGTAGACACATGATTCTGTACTTGCCTACATGAAGATTCCTTGGATGTCCAAATTCTTGCTGCAAAACATATTTTTGCACCTGAATGCCATTTGTGCCAGTGTGTTGGATAAGCAACATTTTGAATTTCTTGCTTACTGTGTCTTCTTCAATTACTCTCCATTGACCCTATTCACTTATCCTTTTAGTCTTTGTTTCTAGTGTTTTGTTAGTTAAAAAAAAAAGCTCCTACAGAAAGACATGATTTGCAAATCTTAAGCACTGCAGGATAAGGAAACAAGCACATTTAATCAGAGCTGGTAATTAAAAATGAAAGCTAATATAATCCAGTCATTTAACAAATTGTAACATGTGGTTTCTTATTTATACCTCATTTTGCCAAGATTTTTGCCCCTTCACCTAGGAAGTAACTATCAGTGTTTTTATAGCTGGCCTCATGAAAGCACTCGTTCATGAATGGCTCTATTACTTCCACTATAACTGTATGTGTGTCCTCTCTGGTCTTTCAGTCAGATGTCAGAATTCATTTTAACCTACCTAAGCAGAACTGTCAGTCATCAAAGCAATGGCTCTTCTTTCTCCTTGCTCCCAGTGCAACCCCACTGGAACAGTTCAGAAGACTAGTTTCAGTATTTTATCTCCCTTATAACCATTGCTCCCTACTGTTCCTTTTCTTCAGTATCAGCAACCACATGGTACTGTCATTTACTGCCAAGAAAATAGGTGAATGGCTATTCCTAGAGCAGATACGAATGCTATTCTAAAAGTTACATAGCTACTAATTATAAAAAAGTTGCAGAACTAGTAAAATTATTCTTAGGACTGACACCATCACCAAAACAAGGGTACTTTACACTGAGCAGCACTAAACGGCCCACTGAAGAAGTGTGGGCCAACCTTTTTGATAGGCATGCCAACAATTAGCTCCCCAAGTGCTTCTCTTATCTCTTTCATTTGCCCATGCTGCTGCCTTATTGCCTGCACCCTGCCCTGTGCTCCCTGCCTGACCAACTGTCCTGCTTTCTTATTTAGGTGTATGCAGTTTCAGCATATTGTTTCAGCCATCTTAAGGTGATGTTATCACCAGTGTGAAGAACCTGAAGGCCACCAGGTAGCATTGTAAATGGACACAAGTTAACAATGTGAGACATGGTTTGAACTTGTCCACAAAGGCATTTGGTGTCATTATGAAAGCCCCATTGGTATAGGTTTGAGGCACAATGACCCCATCTACTTTGAAAAGGGTTGAGAAGTGCCCAATAACAGAACGGCCAGTTGAATCCTGGCTGACTGTAAGGACAGAAACCATGTGGTGATTGATTGGTGCTTGTGCTGACATTCTTTGTGCCACTGATTAAGAAAGGAAAAGCCAGAGGATTTGGAAAGGGTGGACCGTATTGGGTGTCTTGAGCTACTGGTAGGTGGAATATGTCCCAGTACACTGGCAGCATAGGATTATTCCAGAGTCTAACTAGTAAGTTTACTTCAGCCTCTGTGTGGTGGAGATGAGGGGGAGCAATGCTACTGAGTACTGGTAACCATAGGAGTGGAGTGAGGCACAATGTGCCTGTGCCTCTGCTTTCTGATTCCTTCCCTATACTCCCTGTTCAATTTCAAAGTCTGCTTTCTGCACTATCTACTACTACACTGTGCCAGTCCTCTCCCTGATCTGCCGTGTGCCACACACAGAGGCTGCCCATGCCACTTACAGCACTTACAGCACCCATGGTATGGGTTGGTCACCCCTACGCTAAGGGGAAAGTAAAGGAAGAGGAATGAGCCTCCTTCACCACATCCCCAAATACAAAACTTATTGGTCCCTGGAAGCTTTTCTATCAGCTCTAAGCCTTGACGGGTCCATACACTGTGCTTTTCTGGGACTGTGAGATTTAGGTAAATGCCAGCACCCTAAAATAAACTGTAGGGACAAGTGGAGCAATTCAGATAAAAATACCTAAATTGACTCTATTGTTAGAGACCTCACAAAACAGTAACTTATATGGTGGTTGTTTTTTAATTGAAAATATTCCTTTTTTTCTGTCCCTGGATACATACATCCCCAAGAGACTAAATGCCAAAGTGGCAAGAGAAAAGCAGTAGTCTAATCTAGTCTAGCCCTGTAGCCTAACCCAGTTTAGAAAATTCAAGAGTCTTAGCTACATGAGAAAAGATGTAGATCAGCACTTGTAAGGTCTCATCCAAAACAGGTCTGCTGGATCTTCTGAGGCTCACTGTCATAGATAATATGCAATTCAGGGGGTACAGAAAGTTACTAGGCTCTAATGTTGTTTTTATTAAACAGAAATCACACTCCACCCTGAGAAGACCAGATGCATCTCTTCTTTATTTTTGTTCCCTTTTTATTTCATCAGTGCCTGTGTTCTTTGTAGTCTCTGTCTGTCCCTTCCCCTAGTTTGATATTATCTTGCCCTTATTTCACATTAGCTTTCCATCTCCTACCTGCTCTCCTTAGTTACTGTCTCCTGTTGTGCTGCTTTGTTCCTCCTTCACTACCCATACTGTCAGTAGTAAGTGAGGCTGTAGTAACATTCAATTCACAGCTAGTGTGCAGAGTGGCAACATAAAGACCAGCAGAGTCAACAGCAAGGTAAGTGGGTGGAGTGAAGGAGTGAGTGACTTGACTTGAAAAATTTGAAGTTCCTAAATCTTTGGACATGAGGTCCATGAGTTTCCAGATCCATATCACAAATCTAAGAACCACCCCCCGGACAGTTCAACAGATAGATATTGTGAATCACTTCTGTTCAAATACACTAATTCCATTTAATTCCTTCACATCAATAAAATTATTCCAGATTTATACTGGAGGAAGTGAGTGAGAGCAGATGTGAACAGATGTCCAAAGTGGCCCATATATGAAGTTTTCAAAATGACTATAATTATTTATACTGGAATTTGAACAGGGACATTAAAGAAAGCAAATTTACTTTTTGCAAAAAAAATACACTGTGCTATTTTCTCTCTTACTACAATTAGCACCAAGTAGCAAGTAGGTAAATGGCCAAACTATGAAATCTAAATAACTTTTCACAAACACAACTGGAAATTTCAAGCTCTCTTACTAAAAAATCCAAATACATGCAACCATAACTCTTCTGTTGCCTCTTTTCACAGTACCTGAGAATGACTTCCATGGAATTTTTCATTTCTAATCCTTTCGTACCAAGAATCATGTATTCCTAATATGAAAGCCAAAGCAAATTTTGTCAAGGCTCAGATTCTGGCTTCCAGCCCACTAGAACCAGAGGGTTAATTAACAAGTTACCCAAGCTGGTTATAGCCAGTAGGAAGCACAGCTCAGAAAGCTGCCCATTTGTCTTGCAATAAAGAAAATAAAGACAGTGATTCTAAGAACATTTATTAACCCCCAGTATGGGTAATTACCATAAGATTAAGGTCTGCCAACCTTGCATTAACATAAGTTGCTGCATGTTGCTTTTCAGTGGCATAGTAATGCCCACAATACTGTGAATAAATGCTAACATTAGAGTTTTGAGACACAAGCTCTGTATCTAAACAAATCCTTTCAGCAAACCTTCACTATCAATAGCTTCTTGACCACAAGAAATTCATTTTGTAGGAACAAACAAACAACAGCAATAACAACAACAACAAAATAACCAAGGAGACATTTGGTTGAGTAAGCATTTTTGCAACTCATCTTAAGATATTATCTCACATTCACCAACAATTCTTTCAATGCACAGAACTGGGAAGGAGAAAAAAAAACCTAAGAGCATTCATACTGTCTCTGCTGCATAAGCGGAGTTCTATAGTCGCATACAACATAAAATAACAGAGTGGTGATAAAAAAGGGCTCTGTAATAGACAGGACACTGCCGACCAGTTTTAAATTGAATTACACAGCCTGCTAATCTTTATGATGAGATAAAATTTCTTTGAACACTACACATTATACTAAAATCTGCAGTGCTTTCTTTCTCGCTTGCAGCCCCAACCCTTCTCTGTTCCAAACAACTCCTCCACCCCTGACACCATTGTTCTTACTAAGCAGAAATGTAATGCTCTACCAACTGAAAGACTTTTAAAATTAGGTACTGTTAATATGATGTGTGCAATGAAAGAGGCAGTAGAGAGATATGCAACTATATACTTTGTATTTTTTGATGCAATGTTAATTTAGCAATTTAAAAATAAGTATGAGAGTTCATGGTCTGGGACTGCTTTGTCCTGAAATCGTTCACAGCATGTGTAATCATATGCAGCAGCAATGCTTGGAAAAAACGGACGTTTATAAAACTTACCTTTGTGCCTAAGTAACAGATTTTTCTCATGGCAGCACTGTTCTTTTTGTTAGAGAGGGAATTTTTTTAAGCACTATACCATGATGATTTTGTACATTTCTATTGGTTGCAAATTGACTGAAATCTAACTACCCCAGCTTTAAACAAGAGTAGCTCCAGATCTATGAAATGACAGAGCAATTATTCTAGCATTGGCTATGATGGTCCAGGAATTACATGAAAGGCAAGGATTTTGGGGGGGTGATACCTTTTATTGAACAAACTGCATCAGAGCAACTACAGCGGTGGAAAGTCAGGTTAAAAAATTGTACAATACTTGTCAAGTGCTCCCTGTCTCTTTTCTTTGAATCAAATTTGAAATTAACCTGCTGGAATGGTTCCTATGTTTAAGTCTAAGTCTATCTGGAGAGTTAATCTTTGAAACAAAGATTGGGTTATTAGCCAAGTACTCAAATGACTTCAGGTAACATCCTAATATTTGCATTGATTTGTTTTATTATTCATTTCCATACCATTTTCCAGTAGTACAAAGGTTAGGCAGGCACCACTGCAATATATATCTCCAATAACTTACAATGACTGCAGTGTAGAGAGTTTTCTTTACATCCCATGGGTATAGAGCTTTGGAAAAATACACACAGCTTAATATGATGATATTTCTTTAGGAAAAATTGCCAGGAAAAGAAAGATAAACAATTGTACATATGTGTATAAAATTCGCTTGGCTCCACATGCAATATCTGCACTGACATTTTTATTATCAAAATCAGTATCAGGGAAAACAATCCCTTCTGCTATACCTTCAAATTTGTATTCTCAGGGTGCTATTTTCTACATAGCAAATAGAAAAAATTTCATCTGACACAAGTGTAATAGACTAAAATATTGGGAAACAATTGTAATGAGCATGGTATGAAAGAAGAAATGTATGGGGGTTTTTACATTTCTTTATATATTGCTAGATCAGGTTAAGAAAAATATAATTCTTTATTTTTTCTATTGCAAGTGTGCCATCATATTTACCCAAACTTAAAAAATATGCTGAGATGCAAAGTTCATACTTGTTCTCTGTATTCTTAGGAAAGAAAAGAAATAGAAGAACTAACTCCAGAACACTGGCGTACAAATAAAACCGAAGACCAATGACCTATTTGGGTGAGTTACAAAGGGATCAAAAAGGTAAATAAATGTAAGATTTTAATGGTGACGTTTGTGACAGACTAAAGGTTTAATTATAATATTTCTGTTTTAAATATGTTCATGTCAAAATAATGTTGTATGCCTCAGTTTCCCTGACTAGCTTATGCCCAGGAAAAGATGGGTTAAAAAATCCCTGCTGAGGGTCCAGAGCTAAACCAAATATTAAGCATACTAGCCAACAGCCCATCACGAATGACAGGGGGGCGGGCGGGCAGGTAGGCAGGGATGGGGTGCAGCCACCCACCACCCCACGTCACTGCCACCTCCCAGAAATAGATGTGGGGGGGGGAGCTTGTCCCATCATCTCCTCTGTCCCCTTTCACCAGCACCCTATGCCACCGACGCTGCTGGCCTCGCCTCTCTGTTCCATCCCCTCTGCCATGGCAGCACTCTGCCTTCTCCAAGGAGCGGTGCTAGCTTCCCCACCTCCCCTCCACTTCAGTGCTCCAAACTCTGATTGGTTATTTCACTATGGTTATTTCACTAACCAATCAGAGTGCTCCAAGAACATTACAGACAGACAGACAGAGTAAGCCCTTAATTATATAAGAATATAAGAATGGGGTGATCAACCTCTGGCCCACAGGCCAAATCCAGGCCACAGAGCTATGGCATCCTGCCCACAAATGGACCAGGCATTGCCTGCCTGGACCAGCAGACCAAATTGTTGAGCAACACTGCCTTAGACAAATCATTACCGACCTCCAACCCCTCCTGGAAAAGGATGACCATCTCAAGGCAGTCTTTGGAGACAAACCTATACTGGCTTACAGGCAGCCTTCCCATCACAAATGATGTCTCTTAAGCAAAATACTAACTAACTCCCATTCTCACTGAAGCACCAGGCCTTGCAGTGGACCCAAATGCCTACTGTGCCCATACAACAATACAGATTACATCATCATTGGGCCAAATAATATGGAGTATAACTTTCAAGGTTTATTCATCTGCAATTCTACCAATGTCATATATGCAGCCACCTGCTTACAATGATCAGCTGCTATCTACAATTAAGAATGAACAAACCCTATTTTGACATGAGCTACAAAACACTTCACCCTCCCTAGACATTAGGGGTATGCGAAACAGACCATATTCTATTCAGATTCAGCCCGAACTGGAGACAGTGATTCGATTTGTTGATTTGGATCAATGTTTTCAGTTCAATTCAGCCGAATCCAAATCTGATGATTTGATGCCGATTCAGAGAATCAGCAACTCGGCCATAGCCACAGCTTTAAATGTTTTTTCTACATAACTCAAGATACCAGGTGCAGCTCATGAATGCTGCAAGGCTGGGGCAGATGGAGCATCCCACAGGAGCGCTGGGGGGCCCCCATGTGCTCAGCAGCAAACCCAGCAAACTTCCGGTCCACTTCTGGGTCCACTGCCGAGGGCAGTGGGGGGGCCCCTGCCCCTCCCTGGCTTGGCGATCGGCTGTGGGGGGGACCCTAGGTGCCCCCCCAGACCCAGGAGGCACCAGATGCTGAGCTGGGGGTGTGGGGGGGGGAACCCCCAGCAAGCTCCCCGGTGGACCAGGAAGTGGACCAGAAGTGGTTCTGATCTACTTCACCCCTGCGCTCCCATGGGATGCTCCATCTGCTGCACAATCGCAGCACTCACAAGCCACCTGGTACCTTGAGGTATGAAAAAGCATTTAAAGCTGTGTCTATGGCCAAATTGTTGAATCTTTCCTAATCTCTCTGAATCGATTCAGAAGGTTCTGATTCAATTTGAAGAGATTAAAGTGCATCCTGATTCAATTTGGATTCGGTGATTTGGCCATTGAATCGGGCCGAATCTCCGCCGAATCAAATCAGGGACTGGGGCTTCACACAGCCCTGTTGGACACTCCATTGCTGGCCTCAGGATTGTTGTTCTCAGGCAGAAATTTTTAAAAATTAATTTGAACAGGAAACTGGGGAACAAGACATCATCCACCAACTAGATGTTGGTGTTAAGTGTGTTGTGTGGATCACTGTATTTAAAAAGAGACTGCGGATTCTTATCTCATTATGTGAATTAACTTTTGTGACCCTTTGTTCCTCTGGGTTCTTTGCTTGTATTCCTCACAGCACTCTCCCCTCCCCATCCCCTTCCCTCCTGCTATTCCACCTACTATATTCTAATCACTCTATCCACTATAAAAAGTTGGGGTAGTGCAGGCTAGACACCGAGCGCCTGAGCTAATTTTGTGCCAATAAATGCCTTTATTGAGGAAAAACTGTCTGCTTCTTGGAACTTCAGGGTTACCTTCTTCCTATCAAGAGGTAAAGTCTCTCTTTCAGGAACTGAACTGAAAGGCAGGGCCACAGACAGCCAAGGGGAGTCACAGACTGAAATGCCAATGTTTGTTAGAAGAACCCAGAGCTTCCCTCCACTGTAGAAGCCTTGCCTAGGTTGTCTTCAGGGGTTACTCAGAGAGATCAGACAAGGCTAGAGGTCCTGAGTAAGTGCTCTCCTTGGGGACTTTGTATCAATGTTAAACATACTACAGGTTAGGGCACAGACACAATCAAAGAAAGACTGAATTCTTAAACAACGCCCCAATGAAACATAACTGCATTTACAAGAAAGCTAAAAGTCAAATAAAACAAAAACAGCAAGTACCAACAGAAAAGGTTTAATAAATACACAAGAGAATTAAAAAATCATGTAATTTATATTGCACCTTAATTTTTTTTTGTTAATTTGCACTGTTGAAGTCAATGTTCATAAAATGGAACAATTATTTTCAGGTGGATTGAAATGCAGGCAGGTAGGCACTTCAAGTTTGCCTAGACAGTTCAGCCAATAAGCCTCAAGGCCCCTATAATCCTCTTTGACTCCTGAACTTCTGTAAAGCACAGAAAGGTAACTAGCCATGTTAGTCCAAAATTAGGCAAAAAGTAAGGGCACCTTATAGATGAACTCGTTCAAAGGCACAGACTTTTGTTAGCTCAAGTTTAATTCATCCAATACTTTCTGATAACCTCTGAGGAGGTAGGCTGTACAAAAGCTGGAGCGTCTCTAAAGGAGTCAAGTCTATAAACTTCTCCAAAGCAGTCAGCCATTTGGGCCTGATCCTGCAATTCTTCATCAACAGGAACTCTCATTATAATGGGTAGGACCCACTGGAAGCCTGCTCCTACCAAATGCTTCTACTGACCTTAATGGTACTGGCTCTACCCTTCCCTAATCTTAAAAAAAGGAAAAAAGCAATCACTGAATCCAAAGCATTTTCAAAAACTAGATTAACAAACTTTTCTGGTGAAAACCTTTTGATTTTAAATTGGCTCTGAGCATTATTTATTAATATTCTTCTGAATTTTAGGCACTTCAGCGTTTATTAGGTTATTTATATAAATCAGGAATGGTACTTGTGTTAGTTACAAACCAGGGGCTGAAATAATTCAGATCATGGAAAATAATATTTTAAAAGGAGTACAATGAAATTAATAAAAGTTCTGAAAGGTCAAATATTTGATCACAGTGAACTTGCTTTCTTCAGTGTACTTCATGCCTCACTCACACAAAAGTCTAATTGAATATTCCTCCTTAAGTGAAGGGTTAGGTCCAGAAAAGATATGAGTATGCAATTTATTGAGCAAAAACAAGTGAGACAAGAATGAGGGGGGGGGAAAAGGACAAATCTAAACCAAAAAAGGAACAAAAAGAAAAATAATATACAGATGGAAAGAAAAGTAATAGAATCAGACAAAAAAAGCAACTAAAACACCAAAAACCCCAAAGCGAACACGAGGAACAACTTAGGAATGTGACCCTGCATTTTTGCACAGTGATAAGGAAGGCCCCAAATCTCATTATATTGTTTTCCTCCAATTTATCTTTTATAAAATAAACTCAGTTTTTATGAAGCAAACATTACTATGGCAAGTACCTAGCCCAGTGGTTCTCAAACTTTTTTTTCGCAGACCACTTGAAAATTGCTGAGGGTTTTGGTGGACCACTAATAACTTTTTTTTTGTTTTACAAATCAAAGCACACAACTCATATTTCAACATCAGTAGTCTTACCTTATAAGTACAGATATTCTCAATTGTTCTGCAACCTTTCTGCAGACCACCTGAATGGAGCACGTGGACCACAGTTTAAGAACTTCTGATCTAGTCTGAAAACTGGATATATTTTCAGGTTTCCACAAGGGCTAATAGAGACAAGCCACGTGTGGATTAAAACAGGACATCTGTTCATACTTCCTACAGTAATACCACGTTATCACTGCTCTTCTAACTTTATCATCTACTTCACATTACAGTAATCAATTTCAGTGGAGACTTCTGATTTCATTAACCTAATCAAATGTCACACACCAACATGACCCACAGTAACTTCATTCTACTTAGCCTTAACAGATAAAAACAAGCCATAACAGAGCTGCCAGTGACATTAGAGTCCACATCCAATTAAATCCAGCACAATTAGCCACTGCCAAATTCCAGTAGACCCATTCAGTTTCTTGTTTCTTTTATTAGCATACCAGACAAACTAAATACACTACATATAGAAAGCCAATTTTTTCTTTCATGTACACAAGTACATCATACTGAAATGAATAACCTTTTCACCAGAGTAGCTCAAGGTAAGCAGACTTGCTCAATGACTGGCATGTCATGCTATTCTCAACCCTTCTCAGTTTGCCACTACTCAGAAATGCACCAGCAGCATAAAGAGAAAACCTAAAGAGAAACATATTAATGGACAAAGAATTAAGGAGGTGAGAGGAGAACACAGAAGAATCACCTTGCCAGTCCCAAGCAGCTCAGAGACAATAAGCTGAATTCTATTTTCAGTTTCATTGACGTAAACTTTATTTACTCATTGGAGATACCCCTGGCTTAAACCATTAGAGTAACACAAAACAGAATTCAGCCCTATTTGGCCTGAGCTCCACCCATTGGATTTTCTGCCTGTGAAGGAATAAAACAAGGATTTCAGGCTATAATTAGCAGCAAATATTTTTAACAAATAATGGAAGCAAAACTGGGAGCCAGTCTTGCACCTTGTATCTCAGACATGAGAAGTGCCACTAAAATTGATGCAGATTACTCATGTGAATAAGAGTTTGTCAGATCAGGCCCATACTAATGCGACATAAAATATTTTTCTTCTATTAAAGATACATATTGTGTTAATTTTTCTTTTTACCTCAGTTTTGCTCTTATCAGTTATTCAGTCACTTCTCAGTAAACAGGAAGGGAAATACTGTATTATTGTCCACAGTGCCATAATTACATATTCTCCTGTTTCTTTTTCCATATATGACTGAATCAGAAGGAAAGAGAGAAGTGTACATAGTAATACACTGAGTTTATTTGGAAGAAATATATTAGCCATAGCATAACATTTTAATTCTTCCCCAGCATATAATGCTGTGTTTACTGCAAGGTCAGTTAAGTTACTATAAGAGATTTTTAATGAAAACAATTATAAATTTAAAATAACTGTGTTTAAAGCATTTAACAGTCACTAAGGTCAAGTGATTACAGCAGTTACAAGACCCATGGGACATGTTCACACCAAAACAAAGTGAATAAATTACCTCAGCCAGCGTGTGTAATCACTAAGTGACCACAGAGGTTATTCAGTGTACAAGCCCAGAAGACTTTCATGCAAAACCAATAATGAAAATTTATCAGTCAAGGGAAAAAGCATTAGAATTAGCAAAAGTTACATGATCAGATATAGAACTATTAGGAGTAAAAGATGCAATGTGTAAGAGGGTTTGGCAACTGAGACAGAGAGGCTGAGGGGGAAAAGGTGATATTAATGAAACAATGAGACAGGATCCAATCCTGAATATTTTGCACAGCTACAATACCTACTGAATGTTGTGGGCATTTCAACCACACAAAAATGAAGTAATAAGGCAAAGGCAGCTCTCCCTCTCAGGTGCTCAGGTCTTTTCATGAAAACATCTAGCGAAATAAACTTGGGATGTGAGGTTAGGATATTCATATCTTAACTTTGGCTTTGTCTTTGCTGCCAAAAAGTGGGTGCTGTAACCAAGGGATAACTAATGTAGGTTAGCTATACCACTGTAAAGTCCTAGTAGAAGCAAGGATGTGTTGATTTACCGTGAAGTAAGCAAGGAGAACTATGGATGGGAGCCCATTGTTAACCTACCCTAACTACCTCGTGGTATAAACTACATCAATTGCCATGATTCTGCAGCAGTATAGCTAGGCACTAGGCACAGTAAATCCCCATTGCAAAATAACCCAATGCCTTTGATTGGATTTCTGTGTACTGTGAGCAAGAGGGCTTCAGGATAAGGCCTTATTAAACAGGGTGGAATGAATATAAAGATAAAACAGAAGAAAGTGTCATAATGCCATTGGGCAAAAGGAGAAACATTTCTGACTTTGGTACTTCTGTACCCTGTTACCAC
>JAGPOW010000304.1:92404152-92425629 GCA_030014935.1 Caiman crocodilus
CATCATGAATATATTTATCCTCACAACACTTCTGTGAAGTAGGGGATAACTCCTGTCCCTATTCTACAGATTAAGGACTACAGAGCAGAGAGAGAACAAGGCCCAAAGTCACACTGCTATGCTTCCAAGAGAGGAGGTTGCATTGAGATAAGCTGGGCCTGGAATAAGCAGGGTCAGTTTTATGGTATAGCACGATGCCCCTGATTTTACAGAAGCCCTTCACAGAGCTGGGAATACATGACATGCAGTCCTGGGGGCTATGGTCTTTCTCAATGGACATAGTATTTTTCACAGAGGGAGAGGAGCCTACACACGTGGAAAGAAGGATATATTGGAATCCCCCTCTCCTCCACAGAGCTATTCATTTCCCTTTTGTAGTACGTAAATATAAGGGAATGCATACAGACTTACCCATATGCCTCAAAGAAGGGAAGAGGAATTTACCAATATGAGGTGAGAAAAAAATCAAGAGAACAAAGTAGATGAAAGAATCCTAAGAATAACTGCAGTCGATAAACGGAGGGATGAAAGTCAATTTTCATCTCCATATTCTAATATGAAAATTGAAGAGTAAGTATTGTTTTGTGTATGAAGATGACAGTAGGTTCTATAGACTATGAAATAAAATGCAACAGAAATCTCCTTAATATATGAGAAGGAAATATAGAAGTGTTAGGGAAAATTCTGTGGTACTTTCACAGTAAAAGCTTCTGTCAGTTTCAGTAGGACATTGATTGCTTGAGGTCACAAAATTTGGCTTGCTAGATGCAAATTTGAGGTCAGGTATAAAAACTTTAACAAGAGAATGTTGAATCTTAGCCAAAAACCCAAGAAGGGATTAATACACCCTGACCCAGCCAGCACTCCATGTGTTGTATGTGCACACACAAAAGACAAATCATTCAATAAAATTATGAGCTGGAAACAAAATCCATTCAGTAAGTTATATTTCTTATGTAGTAAATGTTAACCAATGGCTTTTATGATAAAATATCATAACAGACACATTTTCATTCCGCAGAATGTTGCCTGTTTCTAATGCCATAAAATTCCATAGGAAACAATGAAAATACCACAGATCCTAACTGTGCATGTTCAGGCACACACGTCTAAATGTACACCCTCTCCTTATCAACACAATAATGAAACAGTGACCCAAAGCCCCAAGCACCCAACTATAATATTTAGACACTAGCATGAGCTCCAGGCCCAGTGGACATCGGAAGTCTAGTGTCTTAAGAAAGTAAATCCTTCTTGGAACCTGGAATGCCTGGGGCCAGCAACCATCTTTAATAGTGCTGGCTAACTTTCCTAGCGTGGCTGATTTACGCAGGTACAGCCATACTCAACCCCTATAAGGAGATGTGCCTGCCCAACAGTCCCACCAAATAGGATATTGCCATAAGGCATCTGGATGCCATCTCTTTTGAAGCATGTGCCTAAGATGCAGACAAATCATACATGGCTTGCTGGTTATGGAGTATCAGATGTGATAGAGTTCCCATTAGTGAGAGGTCCCAGCATGGGATAAACAATAAGCATAGTATGTAAGGAGGCTCCCTGTGTGCTCCTTTCCATTCCACATACCCATATAAGCACCTCTCACTTTCTAGCTATTGCAGAAATGGTTGTTCTATACCAATAAGAAAGGGTAGCACTTTCTCAAGACAAGGGCTTGAAAGGCATAATTACAGCATGTTGGTGTGATTATGATCGTGAGAGATACTGGAAGCCCTTGTTCCCAATACCCAGCCATAAAAGCAGGGGCACGTAAGCTTAAAATGTGACAAATTCTGGGAAATCAGAGCGTACAGGAAAAGAAACAATGGAATGCACAAAACAAAGAGAAAAAGCAAGGAAAATGAGAAAAAACAAGGCATTGGGAGCCTTTTTGTTTTAAAAAAAATCATGTTATGAACCAAGAAACACCCCCCTCTGATCTCCCAAAGGGCCAAGAGAATCCTATGGATTTAATGAAGCTATTAAAGGCCTTTAGAGACATGGTCATCACAGCAGCTAAAACAGTACAGCCACTGAGGCACAGTAAAATCACAGATCCATGTTTTAAAGGTTCTTATATAGCATTGCAGATTCTTTTCAATCAAGAAAAAATACCTGAAAGGCAAGCTTGCTGTCTTGGGCCACCTTAGCCTCTTTAGTAACCCTAATATAAATGGTGATATGTACCACATGGCTGGCTTCAGGTTCTCACCCGAAGAATAATGAAGTGACAAACATGCATCACTTCACTGCTCTCCTTCACTTTCCCTGTGGAGCTGCCCTCATCCTATCCAATGAACTATTAGGATACACCTGGCAATGTGTAATATTAGCTGCAGTTAACCTGGGAGACTGAACATCAAAATAGTAGGAGTCAGCATTCAAAGGGTTAAAAATGACAGCACTTCTTTAACTGAAAGTCAACTGAATAACACAAAGACATAGTTTTTCTTCAACAATGCCTTTGATGCTGCTCTTTCTTGGTGTGGGGAGAAGGGACTTCCCCATGTCTGGTTACATTACTGCCACCCACACCTACCAGGTAACAATGTTAAACGTCAGGAACTCCCAGAGATGACACATGAGCTCTTGTCCCTTGGCCTTTGAATGACAGAGGCCCCTGCCCCACAATACCTCAGACATGCAGCAAAATATCTCAATTCATCTTTAATTAACGGAATCATATCCAAACTAGAGAGAGCACATCGTAGAAAAACAACTGAAGCAAGGGTAGAGGGATTTCCAAGCTCGCAAATTCAATTAAGAGGCAGTGAGTGACACTTGGACAGGAAAGGTTAATTGGGGTCAGCAAAACGCAATAATTCCTTACCTAACCAGTCATTAAACTTCTTAACCTCTGAGGGCAGTCCCAGCTCGGTGAAATCGCCTGTGTGGAGAAGGATGTCCCCATAAGGCATCTGGATGCCATCTGTTCTGGAGTGGGTGTCTGAGATGCAGACAAATCGAGTGTGGCCCGCTGGTTTTGGAGTGTCATAGGGGATAGGGTCAACCCTGCAGCAGACACATAACAAATCCCATAACAGTTACATGGGTTACCAACTTTTGCCTGTATTATGTTAAATATGAACACAAATCTAAAGACACAAAAAGTCATAAGGGAATGAAATAGTAAGGCATGAGAAACATCCCCCAATCAAAAAATCCATAACGCATCAGTAGCGACAACCCAAAAAGTACAGTCACATTTGTAAACACTTACCTGGCAGTAAAAGTAGGAAGTGAAAAATTATATGCATTGTGGTCTGCTCCACACCCAGGCCTGATGCAAACATTCATAAATAAACTGTGTCTAATTTGGTCAGACCTTTTTCATCCAATCAAAAGGTACCTTATTATATGAACCAATATATTGGCTGTTAAATACCAGATCTGTCAGATGGGCCAAAACTGTCTCCTGCTTGGTGCTGAGCAATAGGATCTCAGCCAAGTTAAAGCTAAGCACTATCACAGATGTCTATATTTAAGCATGGGAACATTTCCACTGACTTCAGCAGAAGCACATGCATGCATAAAAATCAGATAAGTGGGGCCCAGCAACAATCCCTCAGTTCCTCTCAAACCAACCCCAGACTTCATCTTCCAATGTCTATACCACCAGAAGGTGAGGTCAAACATTAGCAACTGTGGCTAAAAACATTTCTGTTGTTTTCAGTTAGTAATGCTAATAATTTTAGCTCAACCAGCTATTCCTTAGCAACAGAGACATTAAAGTGACCTTGTCAACTATGACAGCAATCCAAATATAAGTCCTGCCTCTAAAAATGGTGTTGAAGAGCTCGAATCTTATTGACATTTAGAGAAATAAATAATTTCATGGAGTTCTTTAATTTAATTTATAATAACTTAGAATAAATTAACATTTCTTTATTGTGCTGCAAGACTTTGATGTACTTATAGCTTCGGATTATGCGTATTTACTACGGTGGCAGTTTTGAGTTATCTATACTTGAGCAAATTCCTTGCCGGTTAGTCTGCCTCACATGGGAGCAGCCCCACTGCAAATCACCACTTGAGTTGCACAGAGCATGCATGCATGATGCATGATTACCTCTAGCATCAGTAGCATTTGGACTTCAAACCACAAGCCCACATGTAAGTTAACTAGACTTTAAGTACCACTTCATTCAAGATGGATTTTTATGTGTGGATGAGAGTTGGGTAAGGGGCAATTTTCAAATGATATGTAGAGCAAATCCAGCAGTGAAGACAAGCCCTGGGTGTTTTTAGAGGAACTTGTACAACGGGGTTCTCACAGGCATGAAAATGAATGTCTGAGAACTACCAACTGAAAGCAAAAAGAAAGCAAAACAGAGCAAATGAGTTGCACAACCCAAGCTGAGTGAAAAGAGACAGGCAAACAGTCAGCATAAAAGGAAAACAATAAAATGATTTGCTTTAAAAAAAAATTATAGTTTTAACAGTGCAGTGTTTTCCCATAAAAGAGGTAAACAAAATTCAAAGGAAAACATAGAGGATGGACGCATTCCCTTATATTTTTCCTATTTATCTCCTGAGCTACATAGGGCCATATTTTCTGCTGGTGTAAATTAGAGTAGCATCAATCACAGGATGTGAGGTTAAGCTGGTTTCTAAAGCGGAAAGTTTGGACCATACATTAGAAATTACATTACAAAAAAGAAGAGATAAACATGAGAGAACTGTATGCTGTAAAAGCAAATATATGGAACCATAACAAAAGAGATCATATCCAGAAACTGGGTAACAGAACATTGCCCTGAGTTAACATACTACAGGGAGGCAAATGGCCTACTATGTAGCTCTAACAATTGCTATTCTTAATGGCATTTCCTGGTCCAGCCTTAGATGAGTTGCTGGCAGTAAGTGTTGATCACCTGTTCTGCCTCAATTGAGACTAACAGAGTGCTCACATGCAATTAACGCACCCGAATAAACTCCGGGGCCGTTTGCGCCAGAGTCTATTGCTCCCAGGCACACCATATACAGGGCACACGTAGAACTGCAGCACATTGAGCCAGGGTGGTGCAGCCCCAGCTGGCAGGGTGGACCCCAGGGGTTTGGCCTGCCAGCCTGGGGCTGCTCCAACCCAGCTCAACATACTGCAGAGGGGCTGGCTGGGGCATGACGGTACTTCGGTGCAGAGCTAGCCAGCAGGCAATCCCTGCACTGCAAGCCCCAGCCAGCCCCATCAGCGTCTATACATGCACTGTGGCAAAGTAAATAACTGCTATAGAACGGTACTTTTATCTGACAGTACTATCCTACAATGGAGTTAATTAGTTTACTCCATTCTAATAGCACCACGTGTGTAGAGGCTAACGTTTTACCATGGAGGTAATTAGTCAACTGCAGTAAACGTCTCCTGTAGATGTACCCACAGACTTGTAAACTAGAGAAAGTTACATACGTGAATCAATGGTGTGGTAAACTTCTCCCTATCTTCAGTATTATATACCCCCTCACCATAGTGCCTGAGAATATTTAGTAACACTTCTGACACGTATTATATGCATTCTACAGATAGGAAACTGAGGTATAAGACAGCTGTGCCAGAGTAATAAACTAATTCTGCATCTTGCAAGGTCTGCAAGTTTTAACTACAGGACTATCCCTTTTTGCTCAATTGTCAACAAATTGTACCAATGCAAAATGGGACATGTACTAGTGAAACATATGACTGCGCCCACACAAGCGTAGATGTTTGTTTCCCTGGGGACAAGAAGCAGTGGTATAACTCATGCCGCTGCAACTTGTCCAGAGGGAATGCCTGTTCCACGCATCTTCTCGTGCACGGCATGTTATCCCAGGTATGGTAGGGGAGGCTAGGGCCAGCGCTGGGTTGGCCCCAGGAGCCTTACCTGGGGTCCTGGGGGCCTCCTAGGGCTGCAGCAGCAGCAGTCCTGCCACTCGGAGTCTAGTCGGCAGCCAGGACATGCCTCCGGCTTATCAGGCTCTGGTTTCAGGCAACACATGCTGCCCCCATACTGCAACAGCTGAACGTGCTGTAAGTTCCACGCTGAACCACATAAAATGTGGCCATACTTGTCTGAATGCAGCCAATGAGGTCAAACAGCACTTGTGCAAAGCTCCAAACACTGACACATAGCAGGGATTTACACTAAAATAAATATTTCTGTGCAAACCCTTGTATAAATATAGTTCTAATGGAAGAGTAGTCTAATTAGTTTTCTGACTACCCATACTTTATTTACTTCTAGCTCATATGCTGAAAAAAAAATTAACAAGATATTGCTGAAGCATTACAATGCATGAGAAATTGATAGAATACATTGATTAAATATTAGTATCCTAGGAAACCTGATCATAATAACAAGACCTAAACCACAGTGCATGGGCCAGACAATTGAACCAAGTTTTTTGTGGTTTTTGTTCACTGACTTGCTGAGTTGCAAAATGCACTCAACCAAAGCGTGGCCTGGACACTTATGCAAATTAGTGATATTCTGCATAATTTTGGGGGGGATTTTGTACAGCAAATGCATTTTCATCAGGGGGAGAAGGTTAGGAGGGACATTTTGATATGTAATTTGCACATATTCCACCATTTCTTTTGGTAATGGACAGATTTTTTTAAAAACTAATGAGCAGACTGTACGATTAGATGGCCCATATAATTGGTTATCACTATAGGTTTAGCTGAAAACCCAAAAAGAAATCTAAACTCCAACATACAATTAATGGATTTTTCCCACAAGGTTTTGAAATTAATAAGGCTGTTACCACAGAGAAAGCTCACTAATCCACTGAGATCACACTGGCAACCTGGGCAGAACTGTGATTATAGGCAGTCGTGCTTTCTTATTTGGTGTCTTCCTTCCCATTACTGAGGGTAAATTGAAATTTTTGAGAAATATATTACAAAGTAAACATGTGGGTCTCTGCGGCTACAATCTTATCAACATCTCCTCACTTCCAACAATGCTTCCTCCAGGCAACACAAAAAAATGAACGTCTGCTTTCATTGCTGTACTGTACCTTGTTCAGATATGTCTGTCTGCATTAGGGATGAATAGCATCATTGGACCTTGTGGCACCCATTTTTGCTTGTAAACATTCACCATACTTTCCTGACTCCCTCCAGCTCATTCCCAAACACATTTTTTACTGTTCCAAGCTCTTGTTCTGCTATAGGCAATCCCGTCAGTGTAATACTGAAGTCTGGCTTAGAGTTATTTTCTATGCATTCAATAACTAACCTGAAGAACAACAAAATTCAAATTCATTAAGATCCTGATGTCCCTTTTTCTTCCCTTTGTGAAAGCTATGATGTTGCACTGTATGTTTCTAGCTTAATTTCTTTTCTTGTTCAGCAGTGCTGGCTTAGAAAATATTAAAAACAAAACTCCTGTAGGTAATTATTCCCAGTCCATCAACTCCCCTTATTCTAAACATTCCTTCAAAACAGATAGAGAGGTAGTTGTCTTGCCATCCCAGGATGCTGAAGTTCTCTCTTTATCCAGAGTAAAGGCACAGCTAGCTACTAGCAATGCAAGCTTTTCACATACTACTGCACGAATGGGACTCACCCTTAAGCTTGTAAAACCACCTCTTTGAGCAGATGCTAGTCAGCTTCACATTCAGTCAGCTCCTAGTCTGTCCCTTGAGATGGCTGGCAAGTATGCTATTTGTGAAGTGAATACCTGTCCATTAGAAACTGGACTGAGGCCACTTATTCATGAACTGTCAATGGCCAGAAGCTGCTGGTTCAAATGCTTCCAGGTATCTGACCTCTCACTGAAGTCCAACAGAAAAGGGCACCCAACTCCTTCAGCCTCGTCACTACCAAAGTAGAACCACTGACACAGGGAAGAAACGCTCCATTTTCTTTCACAAATTCCCTAACGCATTCAGTGTACCCAGCTCCCCGCCACACTGTGAGATGCAGCAGTTTGAAAAACAAAAGGTTTCAAGGCTGGCAGAATGAACATAACTGACTCTGCCGTCATGCTTGGAAAAATATGTGTGAGGTGGCACTGTCTGATGGCAAACATATTTGTTTCCAACCGGTGAGAAGGGTGACCTGACAGAATGATTGTTCTGGGCAGCCAGCTGTAGATCCCTATCTTTTTTGCAATAAAAATACATAAATAAAACTTTACTATACATATAATCAGATGGACATGCACGACAAAATTCCTGTTTTGCCTCCACTGTTTGGTTGATACATCAATGAAAAGCATTAGTACTGAAAAGCACTAACATGACTTAGGAGACTAAATCTCAATTTCCAAAATGACTTAGGTACTTTACAGACAGACACTTAAAGGTATTAGATGCCTTGCATTGAACTTTATGTTAGGTGCTTAAAAATACCATACGAAAGATTCTGACTTTTAAGACTCTCAGTCATACAGGGTACTTGTTAAAGTTTATCCTGAGACTCGTAAGAGCATCCCATGGAATAACCAAAAGCATCCCACCAAAAATAAGACAGGGATTGGCAACATCCAGGCTGCAGGCCAGATCCAGCCAGATGAGCAACTGGATCTGGGCTGCAGAGCTTGGGAGCTTTAGCAGTATTCTTTCAGTTGGGGGCTTTCCTCACCCCTGTGCCTGCACCCTGGCCAGGTGATAAAGAACTGCACTGGAACTGGGCATTTGGGAGCTGCACATAAGCTGCCACCTGCTTCTTCCCATCCTGCAGCTACGACATGGGTTCAGCTTCCAGTTACTGAGCCCCAGCATGGGTGCAGGCAAAGCCCCCCGCTCTGGAGCTGACACTGATAGCCCCTTGCCCACATTGGCCCGGAGCTGGGTTGTTCTTGCACACAACTTGGAAAGGTTGCTGGCCACTGTTATAAAACAGCTGACCACTGATGCTTTGTAAAGATTAAGATCATTAAAATTATTATTAAAAGTTTATTACAATATAAAATAATGTGAATTGTATTTATAATTATAAAGCAATATAAATCATATTTGATATTTTGTATACTATTGGTATAAAATATTAAAATATAAAATTCTGCCCTCTCTAGAGTAACCTGCATCTTGAATAAACTCTATAAAACAAATTAAAGAATCAGAAGCACTGGGTTATTTGTTTACTTACACGCAAGCACTGCTCCTCACACAACTGCTTAGTTTAAAATAAGGTACCTTTATCATCAGCTTTCCAGATAATCCAAATTTAAACTAGGTCTTGTCTCCCCATTACACAAACAGGTACTTCAGGTTCACAATCCCTTACAAAATCCTACAGCTCAGTCACCTGACAGTATTAATCTGAAATAGCAACTAACGATAAATACTGACTCATCAGTCAAGATTAATTTCATCTTTTTTCAAATACGGTGGTTACCATGACACTCTAGGACACTAAGGTTTTCTACTAAGTTACAGAGAGCTAAATTATCACTAGCCATAAAGTGCAACACAGAAAAGTAAATTAGTATAATGGCCCCTTTCTCCCATTATTTTGGCTATGTATATTGTATGTGACAACCTGTGGCCATGGGGCAATCTGGCTCATTAAAGGTATGTCTATACTAGTAAGTCTCAACTGGGGTGCTGTAGCACCCTGGGGTTCCCCAAGATCCTTTTAAGGGTGATGCTTTTCTCAGGCTCTGTGCAAGAAGGTAAGCACTCACTCCTCCAACCAAGTGATCCACACCTGCCCCTACCCCCCTTGCAGCCTTCGGGCAAACTGCCTCTGGATTCCAAGTGATGTCTGTTTACAGCCAATTTTTCTTAAACATCTTTATTCGGTTTGCTACAGGAGATCGGTCTAGTAGAGACCACCACAAAGGACCTTATAAATGTACACTTCTTCAGACCTGTCAGCTATATGGTGATGTCAGTATGGTAATAACATGAACATTGTTTTTTCATCTTTTCTTTCTGGGTGAGTTTCTTCTCTGCTTGGGTAAATGTTTAGCTGCATTTTTTACACCTTAACTAAGCCAACTGTAAATTCTTTACAGATGATACAAGACTGTTTGTCACCAGTCGTATTTAATCACAAGCAGCAATAAAGAAACATCTCACAAATATCTGAACATGTTTATGTCCTGGAACAAATACTGGTGCGGCATCTGTCTTCATTACAACTTACAATCATTTTAGCAAATCTGCCCTAATTATCATTTGGTAAAGTCCAAATAGTTCAAAGCATGTTGGTATGAATAAGTAAAAATCACATGTATTACTGTACTTTAATTGCTGTTTTTGTGGATCATTTAGACAGACAATATCAGGTTAAAAGAGTACATTACAATGTATCTGTGTTGTTAGAACTAAAATCTTTTTATTTATATTTTCATTCATACTTAATCACCATTGATACTGGTGTCTCTCATTTGTTTTTATATTTCTCTTTCCCTCTGCAATTCCTCCATCTTCTCTCTACAATCCCCATTTCAAATTCTGTCACCTGAACATGGTTCCATAGAATAAATATGCTCACTATTTTTTGTTTTAGAATTAAAAACAAATATTTTCATCAGATGGTCTTAAAATAAGTTTGTTTCTAAGGACTTCTAACCTCCTTCTCAGCTATGGCTATAAAAGGTCATTATGTTTAAATAGGAAAACAAAAACAATTGATTCATCATGTTTTTTCCCCCAGGAGTATGTGTGCCTGCATGTGCATATTATACATAGATTCATACACACTTCAGTGCTGTTTATTAGAAGTGAAGGGTAGATATATTTGTGAAAGGTCCTTGTTAAAATGTTGATGGAACACCAGCAGCTCTTGTGACTGTCATAAATATCACAATATTTGTCATTTAAGTTCCAACTCTGAAGTCAAGCTATCAAGTGAGAATTGCAGATGCAATTAAAAAAAGGTCTACAGCTCTCTTGACTACAGAGTATATTTCAAGTGTATTCTAACATTCAGCAATCAGAAGTGAAGTGAAAAAAGATACTTTTTAAAAGAGCTTTTCTTTTTAAAATCTCATGATTTAGGAAGTCATAGGTCCACATATATATTTTTTTTATCCTTTGAGTTGCCGATACTGCATGTGGTTGACAGGCTTGTGTAAATACCTCCAGCAGAATACACATATACATTTGGGGACGGACTTTTCAGCAAGCAAACCCAAAGTGTCCAGACATGTTTTTCCATTTGTTTAAAGCAGTATAATTAGTGTCCTGTGTGTTTGTAAACTGGCAAGTTACTAAGACTAGATACAGACCTTCCAAGAAGCCAAGGCAGAATTGATTTAAATTACAAGGTTTTCAGTAAGCAGTGTAGTCTAGATCAGTAGCAAACAAAATACATTTTACCTTTTGGTGTGGGGGGGCAAATCTTAGACCAGGTTCTGCCATTTTCAAACCAGTCCATGTGTGCAAACTTCTGTTCTATTATGGTAGGTGTATGGTTTCCAACTACTTATGTTGGTAAAAGTGTAATATCTATATCTGGCCTAGGAGTTGTATAATGGGAATGTATCAGAAAACGTATTGGTAATTTTAATTCTTGGAGACAAGATAAGATCATTTTGGGCAACTATGAATGGTAAGGGAGAAAAAAAAATTGCTGAATTAATAGATTCCAATCTCCTGGATGCCAAATCTGCAGGAGAGCAAGAAGTTGATGCTACATTGTAATACATACAATCCTGACCCTGCTGCTTGAGCATCTGTGCCTCAGAATTGATTCTAAAAACCTCAACAATAATGTTATTTCACCACCTAAGTTAAAACCTACATTTCCTAACAAACTTCCTGTAGACTTGACAAAATATATCTTATTTAATTAAGTGACTTGACAATGGATTAAACTTTTCAATATTTAAAATTCTTGTTCCTGACCTTACAGTGGGAACTAAAAGCACTTTGGTAAATGGACAGGTAAGCTGCCTGATTTCAACATAGCCACTCTAATTGTATTCTTTCCCAAAAGGAAGGGCAGTTAGCAACTTCTTACTACATTAACTCAAAGCATCACAACAAATATCCTGACATTTCTAGCCAGAAAATAATACTCTAAGGGTTCTTCTGGCCTGGGAAATGACATGGTGTTATAACATGTGCTAACTGACATGATGACTAATGCTTGTTTGCACTCAGTTTATACAAGGAACATCACATTTTACAAATGCATTGCCAACCCAATAACTCCACACTAACAAATGATAACTATCAGGTTGATTAACATGTATAACAACTTGATTTTATCTCCCAGTATAAAGTGCCAGAGACACACTCATTCTCCTCCCTAGCTGGCAACCAGAGCACACCAGCAGAACAACTCTTTCCAGATTATTTTAACCTAAATTTATATGCATATCAAAAACCAGATTATCACAGAATGTTTAAAACACAATTTCACATCCTGAAATCTTTATGCATATCTTTAACTTCCACTAAAAATACTCTTGCTGATATAGTTATACCACCACTAGCAAACCGTTTTGAATGTTGAAAAGTCCCTCATCCCTTACCATAATAACAAGAAACACTTCCTTCTTAAAACCAGTCCATGTGTGCAAACTTCTGTTCTATTACGGTAGGTGTATGGTTTCCAACTACTTATGTTGGTAAAAGTGTAATATCTATATCTGGCCTAGGAGTTGTATAATGGGAATGTATCAGAAAACATATTGGTAATTTTAATTCTTGGAGACAAGATAAGATCATTTTGGGCAGCTATGAATGGTGAGGGAGAAAAAAAAATTGCTGAATTAATAGATTCCAATCTCCTGGATACCAAATCTGCAGGAGAGCAAGAAGTTGATGCTACATTGTAATACATACAATCCTGACCCTGCTGCTTTTGTTCTGGAATGTTACACTTACATCTTTACAGATGACTACAAATTAGACATCATTTTAGGGCACAGAGACTTAAAAGAAGAGGTGCAAATTCAACCTTGTGGTAACTCCAATTATTTTAACTGAATACACAAATACTACCAAGTGTTTAGCTTACTTGGAGGCTTGTAATCCTGATATAATTTTAGTCACAACTGAAGGTAATTGAGGATTGAAAAAGACATTAAGATGCAAGGCAAATAAACAACAAAAAGTCAGACCTCATGGATGAAGTAAACTTAACATGTTTTGTGCTGCCATGACATTTTAAGTTACTTATGTTCCCAGAATTAAGACTATTTGGAAAAATGATAGGGGAAGATCACAACTGAGAGCATTCAGAACCAAGAAAAGATACCAACAAAAATCAATACAAGAGAAATTACTGTAGCATCTCCTCAATTTATTGTGATACACTTTTATATTAAGAGCCAAGTATGTGATGTCTTTAAAATGTTCTGATGTCATGGGCATAATTCGGGATTTTCATTACTCAAGGGTCTGAGGTCCTAAATACAGAACCAAGGAAACCAAGACAAATGGAACTGAGGATGCTGGTCCCCACGCAGGAAGATCTCACAAGTTCCTCAAATTGAACCCTATGCTGAAGTCTGTCTTTACATGGGCAGAACAAAGCATCAAGGGCATAGCAAACTGAAGGATCAAGCCCTGAGTGTTTACAGAACACACTTGAGGATCATTCAGATATTTTTATTTCAATGCATACTTGATCAAAAAGGCAATAGCTGTACTTGAAATTTCACTGACTTGCAGTAGAGAAAACATAAGTGTTCCCCCTGCAACCTTTCATCCACAAGTTAAATATACAATGTAAGTGAGAACCTCTGCGCACAGTCCTCTCAATGATTTCACTTTTTGACCCGAAGGCATCACCCTCTCTAGGGATGAGATGCAATTCAATCCCCCTGCTTCCCCTGCAAGCATAAGTGCTAGCCCTCTCCTAAGCAGACTTCTAATCATGTGAATGTCTGTGCTGCTATGCTTTATGATTTAGGCTTCTTCCACGGGGACCAAGTTGAGGCCACAAAACCTGTTCAAAGCAAGGACAACCCATGCTGGGCAGATATTACTAGGTCCTGTTTTTACTTACAAAGGCCCATACGTTGTCCATGACATGCATGCAAAATCCCCACAGATGTTAGTGGAAAATCTATGAGCAGAGAGAGTATATAACCTGAATTAACAGGTTCCTAGTATTCATGCAGCATGAACTATTGCTTTGTGTAGCATTAAGTGGATATAAACTATTTCTTATCAACAGATTTAATTTTATGGATCTGAGCCAGTACCTAAAGCACTGCAAAGATAAACATTCAAAACGGAACATGTCTTCCTGATCAGATTTGGTGTGTGGGAAGTGATACCGGGTGGAAACCTGTCTTGACTGGGATACGAGGTTTCTTCTACATCTAAACTGTAACTTGGGCTTTTTAGAACCTTCAAATCTAACTCTATGGCACTGCAAATCTAGGCTGAGCTTCTGCCAAATGAAAGCTTTTAAAGTAGACAAGCAATGTTAAAAGACTTGCGCTTTTAAGTTTTACCACTCCATTTCATATTTCAGATGTACTTCAGACTCATATGTTGCTACCTCAGACCCTCTCTTCTGAGTAAACAACATTATCAAGAGACTTTCAGTGGGAAAGGAACATATTTAATGTAGAGCTCTATATAGAGCAACTCAACCCTCTTTTCACAGTTGTATCCTTTCTCCTATTATCACCTCTGCTATAACATCCACAGTTACTGACTCCTACCAGATTCTAAGCTACATGAAAAAAAAGGTTTCTATGTAGTGTCCCAATCACCAAACAAGCTGCTGACTGACAGTCAAAAACTTTCACATACCCTGTAGTCACACAGGTCACCTCAACTACTCCAGATTTCACTGGTGTGGCTTCCTATGTCCCTTCAGCAGCCTAAACCTGAATGAATTCCATCCAAGCCAATAGGATTAGATTTCTGGGAGATCAGAACCAGGCTCAAGACTTCAGTTAAAAAAAAAAAAGGTATTTATTCCATATGCAATATTTTAAAGCAAAAAGAAAAGGTAAGAGAAATTCTGCTGTTATATTCCTGTAACCTCACAAAAATATTTATTCGATATACAAGATTTTAAAGTGAGAAGACAAAGTTAGAGGCAAATTCTGCTCTGTTATATCACTCTAAGCTCTCAACCACTGCAACAGGGCCACAAAATGCATTGAAGAATTTGGCTATTAAGCTTTATCAAGTCTATTTTGTCTACTCAGCCTCTTACCTTTTTTGGAGATCTATTGCTCTGACACTTCATAGGGATAACATCTGCTTTCAGATAGGACATGGTAAACAACTGAAGCCCATTCTATCTCCCAAGAAATAACTGTGTTCCAAATCCAAGAAAACATCATGAATTGATGACTACATTTTTGGGGCCTCTAGTGCACTGTGCATATCTAAAACAGACTCATAAAACTAACATTTTATAAAACTTCTCCCTTATTTGTAAAAGGTCATGTAAAGGAACAAAGGAAGCTAAAAACACCACCCAAGAAAAAGAAAGTACAAAGTACTTTCACATGCCCTTTCCTTTCTTCCTCTCTGTGGTATTAAACAGTTTGTGACAAAAAAAAAATACAGGTCAATTAGTGTGCAGCCCATGACCTCTCAAGATGCAAACACTGGTTTGGGTTAACAATTGAGACAAAGCTACCTAAGAAAAAGAAATTCCAACACACATTTTACTAAAATACTGCATAGTGCAACCCCAGATGGAGTTACAGTCCCTCCCACCTTGAAATCACATACCCATTTTTAACCTGTTCTCTTTCTTTTCCCTTTTCTTTCTTCATTTGATGAGGTCATGTAGCTTCTCCTAAGCAAGGATTATTTTTATGCCACAGGCTCCTGAATGCTTTTAGAACAAAAGCCTCCATAAAAAGCTATTTTCTCTATGAATAAAAAAATGCAATGAATATTTTTGTTGCATCATTACCATAACTTGTCTATGGCATTTATTTGACACACACATCACATTTAGGCAAGCAGCATTATGAGAAGCATTGCTACATTCAGCATCAGGAGGTTTTATCAATAATGTAGTTAATAAGCAGAGGTTTTGTGGGCAACCACAATATGTTACAGGTTATCTAAGACCATCTTGCTTTTGCTTATAGTTCCATCTTAAAAATTAATGAATTAAGAAATACTCAGTGGGAATATCTGGGACACTCACATTTATCACAAATGTTACTGACTTTCTGCAATCAACAATTATTCTTACTGCGTTAAATCATTTATTTTCAAAGAGGTAGCAAAAAAAAGCAAATAAACCCTAAAATGAATTATAGTCGAGATAAAAATCTGCCTTAGGGATACTTTCTAGAAAACTCAATTTAAAAATACATTTACCTTCACTTTTATGCTGGTAAAAAAAAAAAGACTGCGTGATTCTGTTTGCAATTATATTACACAAGTCAATTCTATAGTCAAACATGCTGAATATCATCAGTATGCTACGTTTATATATTCATGAATGGAAATAGTGTTAGGCCATTACAGTGCATTAAACAGAAGTTTTCACTAATTATATGAACCCAATTAGCAATCACTTGCTATACAGAACATGAGACCCTGAAAACTTTGAAAGCCAACTGCTTTTTAAATCACACTTTTTACAGAATCAAAATCTTGGTTTGCGTGGCAGATGTTGCTATGCATTGAAGAATAACTATTGCTATACAAAACAAAGGAAGTGGATGCTTTCTAGCTTTGAAATTCAGGAAAAGAATATCACCATGAGAAGCTCTAGGAAGCATGGAAACAAACTGCATCACATAACATTTTATGATAGAAAATGAGATGCAGACAATGTAATTTCACTTATGTGATTCAGTTCAAGCAATGCAAATGCAATCTTGCTGATTACATTTTAAAACAAAAGACTGAATTTGGTTATTTAGACTAGTGCATTAGACATGTGAAAATCATTACACACCCTACTTGTAGTAGAACAAACAGAAACCACTAGTACAATGCTTTTTATCTTTAGATGTATTTGGAATTAATCTCAATAAGTAAAAATTCAGCTCATTATAGTGGGCAGACTCAAGTCATGGAGTAAACATAATTTAATATCCACTCTGGCTGTTAATGGTGTACAGGGCTTTGTGTAGGCTCTCTGCATGAAGGTGAATTTCAACAAGGCCAAATATTCAAAAATCATGCTTCAGAAATCCCAGAAATCATGAGACTGGAATAAAGATCATGTGGTTTACAAGGAATGAATTGTTGCTTTTTTTTTTTTAATTTGCCTTCTAGTTTCTTTTCCCTTGCTACCAGTTCATGTTGCCAGCAGCAACTAAAGACCTTTCTACCTCACAGACTGGATCTGATGTGTGGGGAGAGGGTGCAGTGGAGGGCCAATCCAGTGCATAGGGTGGGTGCAGCAGGGACCCTACCCAGCACATGGAGCAGGTACAGCCAGGACCTGAATTGGCCCCCCAGCAACAGCTGCATGTCAATGACCCAGCTGCCCAGAAATAGCCTTGGCCTGGCCCAGCCATGTGGCAACACCTTTGGCCTGGCTTTCCTGCATAATAACTGCACAGCCCAGCCTGGCTGCCTGGCAACATCTGGGTAGCAGTGGCATGGTACAGCCCTCACTGCTTGGCAATGTTTATATGGGACTTGGAAATTTGGCAGTGGGGTGGCCACCACTCCTGACTATCAGATATCCTGAGCCATGGGGGAGCCCTGCAGACAAATATCATGGTTTCATGGGCTGGAAGCTGACTACCCTAGTTATAGAACAATGCTTGCAGAATGGCTTATTTAGTCAATTTTCCCAGGGCAAGGGACAGAAGCTACACATAAACCAGTTTAAGCAATCAGAAATTGATTTAAACCTGTAACAGAACAGAAGTTCACTGCACATGAACCAGTTGAAAATGGCTGAGATAAACCTGGTTGAACGTAGTAACAGACTTAACTGATTTAGGCTAAACCGGTTTATGAAACTTCTGTCCCAAACCTCTCCCTGTTTCAAATTAAATCAGAGTCCTCCAGCATCCCACCATGCTTTCCAGCCCTGGGCTGGGCTGAGCTGTGCTGTCTTCTCCAGAGAGCAGGGCTGGCCCTGGCCCTCTGCTCCCTAGCTGGAGAAGTGAGGGTTGGTTCACTGGCTCCCCCAGGCAAACCCCAGCTGGAGTCTGGGGGCCAGGAAGTGGGGTTAAAATCACCTTCCCCAGAGTACAGAACTGCCCTGCTCTCCCCTACCCTGCTGGCTTGCTTAGTCCTGAACTACCAATCCCAACAGCACCTGGAAGCAAGAAAAGGGAGCGACAAGCAACCTTGTAAAGTCCTGCTGTTCAGATGCTGGACTGCAAATCCCACAGACCTCAGGGACAGCAGGAAGAGTAAGCGAACCCACCTCCCAGGTTGTGTTTGTAATTTTCAGTTTTTAGTTTTTCAGAGAAAGAATTCATTCTTGTTCAGGTGTTTCTGAATTCAATATTACTACCTCCCCCCAGGCAAAGCATGGGCTGGGGCCTGGCCACCCCACACTGCTTCAGCAGGGATAGGGGAAAAGCCTTGGAGTGTTTGGCAGGCATGCTCCAGCACCCCACAGCTGCTCACCTGAGCCACTGCAGGCATGTGGCTGCATTTCCTGAATCAAGTGAATGTGTGTTCATTTGCTTATTCATTAAAACTCTGCAGCCTAGGCTAACCTGCAAAGACTGAATCAATTCAGCTTCAGGCTCTTTGACCATCTGTATTTAGCCCAAGTACATAAGCCCCTTAGTCTTGGAACAAGTTTTTGGGACAAGATTTCTTCCTCTGCAGTAACAAGGGCTAGAAACTGACTATCTGATGGCTACAAGATTCTCATGTAATCAAATCTAACAGGGTGTTTGGGCTTTACTTTTATTTTATTTTTTGATGACGGCTGGGCTATTTTTTTATTATTCTGCCTAATGAAACCTGGTACTCATTTACACATCCAAAACATTTTTCTTCAACGTGTAAATAAGATGCTTTCAGCTTTTTTACATTATCTTTGTCCCAGCAAGGGACTCAGTACATTTTATATATGGGCTGGTAAAGTTTCATGACAGCTGGACCAGGCCACAATAACGATTCACTACATTTCTCTCAGACTTTCTTGCAAAAGGGTTACTAAGCATTTTGCAAACATTAAATGACTAACACTCCTGGGACACTGGAGTTCTATTGCCATTTTACAGACAAGGCAGAAAATAAGTGAGTTGCTGGGGGAGACACAGGAAGTCCTCCAAAGAGCAAGAAACAGCTGTTCTTACATCATCATTTCCTCTAAATGCAGCATTACCTGTGTAAGAAATGATTTTCTTTGGTTGTCTTCTTTACATTTCTGCAACCAATTGTATGTAACCTGGCTATGTTACTAGTGTCATTAATAGAATGGCATTAAGGGCCTGATGCCTTGACTTTAACACTGCAAGATCATGCTGCAAAGTGACTTCATGTTGTTCATCTCAATAAATCAGCACTTGCTTACCTTAAATTAGTAGAAAATGAGACATTTAGTTCTGAAATTTAAGTGACCAAACAGATCCTATGAAAAACAAGCACATAACCATCCATAACTGATATTTTTCCTCAAAGTATTCAGCCACTATGGACAATACTCATACCCAATGGCTGGCTGGTAATCACCCCATCAGAACAAAAGGCTAAACTGGCAATATATTTTATTTGCAATAAATAATTCAGCCTGATCCAGAAATCCTCTCAGCAGTTGATTATTTATTACTGTGGGGGCCAAGAAACGCCGGCGGAATGGGGCTGCCAATGGAGCAGAATTGAGGTGCTGGAGATGCAGTGGTTGCAGCAAAAAAAAACTTTACTTACAGTCTGTATACACTGTAGGCACATTTCGTGGAGTTACAAACAAAATTGAAAACAGGCACACTGATGCTCACACTCATGCAGGGTATGGGGCATCGGATGATTCCAGCAGGGAGTCATCGGCAGTTGATCAGGTCTCCTTCATGGCTTGGAAATGCACGTGGGGATCTTTCCTCACGCACATCCGAGCTCTCCTCCAATTTGGGCGGGCATCGCCCAAGCCTTTTATGCGGTCAGCAAGCCAATTGCCGACTGACACGTGTACATAATTTACAGTGAGCCAATCGTGAGCATGCACTCAATGGTGGAGCTGCAAGGTTTTGGTGGGCTCTGATCTTGCACTGAGACTTTTTCCTGTGTTACAAGGGAAATCCCTGCACCCGTGCTTGCAATGTGCTTAACACAGCTGTGCCGAGGCATCTCTTTAACTGTTCTGCTTTGACATGCCACCTTGCCAAAGGCACAGTTGTGTCCGGAGCACATTCAAATCGGTCAAATCACACTCCAACAGGTTCACATTGCAAATGAGTGTAAACAAGAGCAGACAACGAAGCAAGTTCGTTCTCCAAGAATCTGATTAAACAATAACCTAATAGAACACAACTACACATCACTAGGTTCGTGACAAATAGTTCAATCATCAAGACTTCATTGGGCATCATCGTGTCCCGGTCTCTCGAGGTTCTCCCTCTCTCAAAATGTTTTCTCTGGTCTGGTCTGCACACACTTGTTAGTGGACCTGCAGAGATAATCTGCTCTTCTCAAAAATCTTTCTTTCCCTCCGATCTGGTCTGCACACGCTTCAGCGGACCTGTAGAGAAAGAAACTCTCAGAAAAATTAATTAGCTTGTTTTACTAAACTTATTAATCATTATCTCAAGATGATTTATCATCTGGCTCATCTTGGCATTGGAACCCCATCTCATATTCTAGGTTCCATTGATCCTCATTGCCCAAAACTCTCAACTGCTGCTTGGTGAGCCTGGAGTACCGCATCAGGAACCTAAACATCTCACGTTCTTCCGGCATTCTCTGCATCTGTTGGAATCGTCGCAGGGTCGACTCGTGCGCTCGATGTTGCTCTGGGTTCCTGAACTCTCTCTGACCCGGTTTCACAAGAGCTTGCAGTTGTGGTAGCTGCCTCAAGAAATCACTTGCAGGCTGTCTGGCTAATGGGTTCAACAAAATTCGGAGGATGACAGCAGCTCTTCCTCCATACACCTCATATCGATACTTGTCAGCATGGTCAGAACAGCTCCAGGATCTTGCAGGTAACGGTGAGGCCAGTTTCTGCTGCTGGGATGCTGACAGTCCCAGTGCATGTCGTCTCGGACTCCACGTGCAATATGAAATCCTGATGATCGCTTGTAAGATCTGTTCCATGCTGACTCTGGACGGTCCTCGTTCATGCCATGCAAAAGCTCTCTGGCTGGCTTGACCTGCAACAAGTGCTGGAAGCAAGATCAGCCAGTAAACATTGTACTTCACCATGCTGATGTCAGCAGCATGTCCACCGCTCCACGAGGCTTGTCTGACTAAAGAGCTCACCTCATTCTGGTCCAACAGGTCAGATCTGAACTCCATAACCAGGCATCCGATCCACATAGCTAAGGTCTCCGCTGTTCTTATTTTAGACCTTTTACACAAGGCCTGTATCTCAGTCCAATTCCTGGCATGATAGGTGCTGGCAGTAGTGCAGGCCACACTCATCACTTGACTCTTCGTTGCCACAGGGTGCATGGCTGCTCGAGCTGTCGCTGCATCTGATGAAAGACTCAGCTGCAGGATGCTCTCCGTTGCCTCCTG
>JAGPOW010000304.1:92425729-92597654 GCA_030014935.1 Caiman crocodilus
ACTCTTCGTTGCCACAGGGTGCATGGCTGCTCGAGCTGTCGCTGCATCTGATGAAAGACTCAGCTGCAGGATGCTCTCCGTTGCCTCCTGGTTACGGCCCAGAGGTGGGCCCATGGGGATTTTCTCGGGTAGAGTCGCTACTTCTGCCCCGCCGTTAGCTCCGCTCTCCTTCTCTACCCTTCTGTGACTGGATTACTGGGGTAGAGTCACTACCTCCGCCCTGCCCTGGGTAACTCCGCCCTCCTTCTCTACCCTTCCATGGCGGCCCCCTTCCATTTCGCCGCCATCTTGCAATGACAGGGAACTTTGGCTCTCCTCTATAGCTGCAACCCGCTTGACCGCGTGTACGGTGCACAATCGGGTTTCCAACTCAGTCCTTTCCTGTATCAAGGAAAGTAATACAGACTGTATTGAACATTACTCACAGCTTTCTCTCCTTTCCAAATGTCGCGCCAGTCCCTTCAACCACGGAGCGGCTTTCCTCCGCTTCTCCACGGAGCTCCAAAAGCTACGCCTGTCCCAATTCCGGTAACAGCGTGTCTAAATTAGTTAGCGCTGGTGCTCTACTCTCCCACACACAGCGCATACAGCGAACGAACTCCCAACTGAGAGCTACATCTTCCTCCCTCGGCTTCTGTCCGGCTGAGGACTCGCTGCCCCCTTGCTCCCAGGGTTTAAACCGAACCCGCTCACTCCCCATCACACATTCGAAGGCTCTCAGGTAGAGGCTCACTTCCCACTCTTTCACAGTCTCCCCTCCTCCCTCGAGCGAAAGGCAACCGCTCACAACTCTTCACCATCTTTCCCTCCGATCTTTCCCTTCCACCCCTTCCACCTTGCTTGATGGTAAACAATGTGCGCTCCCAACTCTGCGGTGTCCAGCACAAGGCATTTTTCACTGCACCAGGGGCAACCCTCAAGCAATTCCAGCTCCACTGCGTCTTCTCGGCATACTGATCCTGTTCGTGACGCCATGTGGAAGCCAAGAAATGCCGGCAGAATGGAGCCGCTGATGGAGCGGAATCGAGGTGCTGGAGATGCAGCGGTTGCAACAAAAAAAAACTTTACTTACAGTCTGTATACACTGTAGGCACATTTCGTGGAGTTAAACAAAACTGGAAACAGGCACACTGATGCTCACACTCACACAAGATATGGGACGTCGGATGATTCCGGCGGGGAGTCGTCGTCGGTTGATCAGGCCTCCTTCATGGCTTGGAAATGCATGCGGGGATCTTTCCTCACGCTCATGCAAGCTCTCCTCCAATTTGGACGGGCATGCCAAAAGGCCCAAGCCTTTTATGCGGTCAGCGAGCCAATTGCCGACTGACACGTGTACATAATTTATGGTGAGCCAATCGTGAACATGCACTCGATGGTGCAGCTGCAAGGTTTTGGTGGGCTCTGATCTTGCACCGAGACTTTTTCCCACGTTTCAAGGGAAATCCCTGCACCCGTGTTTGCGATGTGTTTAACACAGCTGTGCCGAAGCATCTCTTTAACTGTTCTGCTCTGACAATTACGATGTACCATAGTTCCTTGCTATGAGCTCTGTTGCTAAACACACCCAATTTCCCAAAGACCATAAGTTACCTACAAACTTGAAAGAGGTTTTCAGCAGTTAGCCCTTTCTTCTTAAACTTCCAGCCACAGTTAAGTTGTTGAGTCTACTTCACAATATGACTGTTGCACCAAACTTTGATTCAACAGTGGTACTATCCCAATGTACCCATGGCAGGAGACAGGGCTACTAAAAATGACTCCCCAGAAGCTCCTGCTAGCTCATAAAAACTGTATCTAACTTCTACACCTTCTCTCGGAGCTAGAAACCCTATCTCTCTGCTGACAACGTTATTCACCTCTGACAAGGTTATTCACCAATGAACAGTTGTTCCTTGTGAAGAAAATAATGTACCATTCCTTTGATTTTCTCTGCAACATGAGCGCCTCTCTCAGATGCAAAATCAATGACCGCTGTGAATTTCTCACCAGTAGAGGAAACTTTGCCATTGCTCTAATGACTTTATGACTACACTGCCTTCATTTTTTCACCAAGGATAGGTCTACATGCACTTCGCTAAACAAGAATCAGTGCATTCTTTAAATGAGAACTACCTAAAATGTGACAGGTTATAGTAGATCTGAGCCACCATTAGAAAAGTTGGTGATGTGTATGTGATGTGTATACTTAATATTACTTTTTCTGCTAGCAACTGCAACTCTCTTTCTCTCTCTCTCTCACACACACACACACTTGCACAGGAGCGCGCGCGCGCACACACATACACAATATGATCCAGTAAGTTACTTTGCCCTTGACCTTTGCTAAATAACCATGACCATAGCATAGCGTGAATCACAGACTTGCCATTCAGTTATTCGTCAGTCCAAAGAGACCTGCCAGCTGTAGCATCAGGCCTAAGACCTTAGCAAATATAGATTTGTTTAGCCACACTCAGATCATTCAAGCCAACTGTTTAGTGGACATCTAACCTTACAGGAATTTAACAAGATATCTGACTTCTGGCATCTGCCACTCACTTTTTAGTTCTCAGTCTGGCAGTAGTAGCAACAGCAATTTATTTACAGGTTTTGCTAAAATGATACAGTAGAATTAAAAAACCCCTATAAATGATATAAAAATAACATTACTTGATATGTAATTATTGGTAAAAGTATGCACTAAAATTACACATTCTACTCATTAAAACAGAAGGAAAATCAAATATAATATATAATACATAAAAATAAATAAAACGAAGCAACATATAATAATAGAACAAAAAATTAAAAACAGGGAATTCTATTAGATTTTGGCCCTTATTTTTTGTACAAGTACCAAAAATCAGTCTGATGGTAAAAATGCTATTCCAACCCAAGCATGATAGGTAGCATGTACAGTATTTGTGAAAAACAACAAACACATGAATACGAACAAAATTTCTGCCTTGGGATACTTAATATGATCTGCTGGCACCTAAAAAGATAGCCAAGTTCTACAATAAGAGCTATACAAAGTTGTGCAATTTTTGTACTTGAAATTAATCATGGTGAATCACTATTTATTGAATAAACCATCCTATGATTTATAAACCATAAGCAGTCTGAGCAAGGGCAAGGCAGAAGGAAGATTATCATGAAGACATGATTATTATATTCTGGATGTATCCATTTGCTTATTTACACTGTACTGATGATCTATGGAGACCTGGAGGTTCATATGGCCCAAGTTCCTCCCTTGTTTCAATCTACTAAATTACATTAAGGGACATTAAGGGACTGTCAAAAAAATACATGTTGTCTTTCCAAGTGAGCAATTGCAGGTAAGATGGGGAGGTGCCCAAACAAGTAAAGGTATGGACAAACAAAAACTTACAATGAACTAAAAGGAAACAGATATATTGTACAGTTGCTCCACATACCATTTGTATGTATTCTTTTACTCTAGGTCAAAAGAAAGTTAACCTCCTTTCATTCACAGCTAAATTATCACAGGTTAACTTTCATTTACTGTAAAGTCACGGTGGCTGTACATATACCAATGAGCAGCGGATGTCTGGCAAGCCTCCAGTTCCTTTTAACTTGCTGTGATTTGTTTTTCTATACCATAACTCTCTATGAAGATACAGTATATACCAGTGGTTTTCAACCTGTGGTCCACTGGTTCCTAGGGGTTCACAGGCTATGTCTAAGTGGTCCACAACAGATGATTTTGATCAAACAAAGTGAATTGATTGATACCCAACTGAATATGTGAATACCCACACTTACAATTCAAAGGGATCCACACCTACATTTTAAATTTCCAAAGGGATCTGCATCTCCATTCAAAAAATTTTAGGGGGCCACAAATGGAAAAAGGTTATCTATATCACCAAAAAGCTTTAAAATTCTCATTGTATCCTCTCTTGATGTTTTTATTATACTATTATGTACAAAGGAGAGAGCATAAATATTTTTGGCTTGTCAAATTTATTAGACTAAATCCTCTATAAATTCCAAACAATTTGATCTTGCATCATAGATTTGAACCTTCCAAAAAAACCTTATATTAGGGATGGAGAAAGTTTTGTGTCTAGCATCAAAAACAGACTTTCCAATTAGAGAGTCAAAAAAGTTTTTCTCCTGTAATTTGCTCTTTTCTTCCTACCGCACGAAAAAATGAGTGAATTTAGCACTGATGAAATTGAGGCAACAGGAGTGTTGATTTGGACCAGCTATTTATTATGTAACCTTCTTCACCCATTTCTCCCAATGCCTCTACATCCTCACCTATGGCACTATTTTGCTATTCTAGGGCTGTCCTTCTTGAGCAAAGACTGCAACCGCCACATCACTCAACCCTTTTTTTCACTTTAAAGCAGTATGCAACCACATTGTATACGAAAAGTGGAGTTCTGCAGTGTTACTTTTTCAGCCTTCGTTCATAAGATTTTTTTCACAATCGTTTGATTTTTTTTCCCGAAGGACTCTTGTGACATGAATGCCACATGAACTGCCAAACCTAGGAAAGGAACATTTCAATCAACTAATACAACTAAGAATCAGACCTCCAATGTCCGATGGCCAGATGTTATTTCATGCCCTGCTAGTAACCCTACAGCATGACTATCGCTGCTACGTCTTATCTTATCACTATCTGAAACATCTAGCTGCCATAGTCAGACAAAAAAAAGTCAGGCTAGAATAAGATATTACGGAAATACTTCTTCCTCCATCATTTTCACTAAACTCCTAATGCAATGACCACTCTAAGGTCAGATAATTTAGAGATTGCTGGTTTTCTGCTTAATTAAATAAAGGAAGTTACAAATAAAACTACCAGAAAGTGGCAAACTACCATATAATCACAAAGACATCCCTGGGTGTAACCATCTCTTGCATGCAACAGGTAAGAATTAATTGGAAGATACCCAGTGACTTTGTATTCCTTTTTTTAGCATCAGAAATAAACATGAGCCTAATTCTATTCTCAATTACACCCTTGTATATGGAGTGATAAGCAGGTATTCTGTTTTTCTGTGTAAAAATAGCGACTTCTCTAAAAAAAAATGCAAATTCTCTAATTTAAAACCCCCAAATCCATTTGTCTGTGAATAAAATGAAATACCACTATATATACAGGTATCAGTTGAACACTGTATTTTACTGATATATTTACAATGTTAAAGCAATTTGGAAGCCTACCAGTGCCTCAAATCGCTATAATAAAATAATTTTTAAATCTCTATAAATTTTGGAATTTGACTTTGGTTTTTTTATCATGGAAAGTCAGTCTCCCTGCCTCCTTCGCTCACCAGGATATGTGTCCAGCTGCAGCTGCCCCCCACCACCGCTTTGTGGCACTAAGCAACCCTGATATGCTGGTGCCCTGCTCATGCCATTGTCCCTCACTCCCAAGCGACACAAGCCCCCTGGCTCTGTCAGTACCCCTCACTCCAAACCCACAAACCCCTTGTCCAGCCAGTCCCCCTCACTAAGGACCCACAGCCCCCTACCACTGCCAGGGCTCTTCACTCCTGACCTACAGCTCCCTGGCCCTTCTGGTACCCCTAACTCCCAACTCAAGTCACCTGGCACTGCTGGTGCCCCTCACTCCCCAACCACAGCCCACCATACTCCCCCAGCTGCCAGAGCTATGGAGCCAAGGACCTGGGTCTGCAGACCCCTGCCCCACCCAGCAGTGCTCAAGCATTGGCTGCTGCCCATGGAAGCAGGTGGATATTGCATTGGAGTGAAGTGTGGAGCCCTGCTCCTCCTCCCCCATGGATAGCACAGCTGGAGCAGAGCCCTTTGCTGGGGTGGACAGATGCAGGCTGCCCATTGCAGGGTGGGGCTCCCCATCCCACTGCCCTGCCTTCAGGGCCTCTGAAGCCTGAGGGGCAAAACACGGTGCAGCAGGGCAGAGCCAGGTGGAGGCTTGGTGCTACGACTGGGAGTCCCACACCACGACAAGGTGTCCCCCGCCCACCTGACAGCAGTGGGGGTGGCAGCATGGAGTCATGCCCACTTCTGCTGCCAAGCAGGCAGGGTACACCTCATTATGGTGATGCAGAGCCCCTAGTAGAAGCACCAAGCCTCCTGACCCTGCTCTGCCTTGCCATGCCCAGTCTCACTTACTGGGCTGCAGAAGTCTGGCAGAAAGGAAGCAGGGTGGGAAGCCCAAGCCCACAGCGGCCAGCCTGCAGCCACTTCCGCCCAATGCACAAGTTCCTGGGGAGGGGCGTACATGCCCCTCCTGGGAGTGAGCACAATGTTGGGGATTCAGCTCCTCCACCCTCCCCAGCTCTGTCCTACTTCTCACTTGGGTCCACAACCATGCATTCCTGAACCAGGCCCAGGCCCCAAACCCCAGGCCCTACACATACCACCCTGGCTAAGCAATGCCCCCAGTCCCAGCCCTGTCAACTCCCTCCCTCCCTCACTATGGGGGGTTCTCAATCACCCACCCAACTCAGACTTACCTGCAGGGAGCTGGAGAGCTGCTCTCATGCTGCCTGGCTAGCATATGCATGTGTGCATGCATGCATGCACATGGCGTCCCCTGCCTAATTGCCCTTCTCCCGCTCCCCCCAACCTCTTGCAGGCTGGAGCTCTGCCAGCCTGCAAGGAGAGAGCTGCCCCTTGTGTTTTTCTCCTTAAAATTAAAAAATTCAGGTTTTACCATGTTTTTCTGTGGTGAAGAGAAAACCCAGGTCCCTGGTAACAAGTTATGAGATGAGCAAGCTTTATGTAAATTAACATAATTTAAGTTATAGGGACTTTTTGACTTTGATGATTTTGTAAAAATATGAACAAGTCCAGACCAGAAACTTGTTGCTGATGCAAGAATGTTGATTATAATATTTTTTGTTTTGTTCAATACTTCTATAATGGCAAAAGCTCAAAGGTAGATATAGTGATATTAGTATATAAGTGAGCCACTAAGGCTCACTGTAGTAGTATAAACATATCAGCAAAGCAATTTTTGGCCAGTATAAACTACGTCTGCAGGAGGAAGGTTTTTTTGATATGGTTATATCTTTACAGTTATACCAGCAAATCTGTTCTAATGCATACAAGATCTATGTTCAGCCTGAACATCCTCTCCCACAGGAAAACTGGAGGAGGGTGACAAAGAAGAAGAAATTACGATGAGTTTCTCAACAAGTTCAGTAGGTGGTGAGGGCATCTGTTTCCGGGCCACATGCCACTAGTGCCATTCCTCTTCCCCCAACACATTTCCCCAGCTCAGCTTCAGTGGACCATGCTGACAGCCTGCAGCTCTCTAAGAGCTCTTAATATACAGAGCACCTAGTAGAAAAAGTATTACTGCCCGGGCTGTCTCATCTTTCTATTTGAAAATGGATGTTTCTTTCCAACCTTTTAATTGATGGCTTGTGATGTCATTCATTGTGTCAGAAAAAAAGAGGGTTTCTGCCATTTAGATCTCCCTCAGCCTTCTGGCAATATCCTATGCTCACAGCAGCCAGTATCAAAGCAGACACTGATTTCAATAGGCACCGAGTAAAGCCTTGTGAATGTAGTAATAACCTTGCATGATTCACTGAGCTTTAAAAATGGTGGAAAATCCTTTTTCTTGTTTTAATTTTGACAAAGATTTACACGGGTTATTTTTCATTTTGCAGTTCACCTACATGTTGAATTTTGAGCTCCTCTGGCCCACACATTACCATGACAAACCAGATAAATCACATCTTCTTAGACATATCAAATGATGTCTTAGTAAATATCTGTAATGTTAACAGTAGTAGACTACTGTATATACATGACCTCTACTAATTGACAGGGATGACTGGAGGAGCCTTTAGCAGTTCAGAAATTAACAATTAAGGGCCCACTCTAGCTCCACATAGAACTAACAGGACAGATCTCTCTTGACTTCACTGGGAGATGGAGATGGATTGCAAAGGAGCAAACAGAATAAAAGAGGCAAAAGACCTGCATAATCAAATGTACTTCACTCTGTTTAACAATATGGTGGAATTTAAGACAATATCCCATAGCATACCTGTAACTACTTTTGCCAGATAACAAAGTCTTAGGACTAAACACCAGTGCTACTAGGGCTAACAATAAACAGTAAAACTCCTTGGCATGTAGAGACTACTTTATACACTTTCTGCTTCAAGGTTTCTCCTGAATAATACTAAGAGGTTGGCTTCTGAGTATTATGAGGTGTGTGGATGTAGTGCAAATTCATACGCTTCCAACATATTATTATTTAATGTTCACAAATATTTAGGCCAAGTGCCCCAGTGCACTATTCCACAAAGTCTTTCTAGATTTACTTCAAACACAGTTAATCATTCAAAAGGTGTAACCTCCAAAATCTAGACTCACCGCTGGGGGAGCGCTACAATGAGAAAGCAGGTGAAATGGTCAATAAAATGGGATGTACTGTATGACCTATTCCTTTGTAATAATGTAACCACTGTCAAACGTTATATGCACTCTCTAGATATTGCATCACTCTCACAAGATAATGCTGTAAGAAATTATAAGTCAAATAATATATTAGCCAAAATAATACCAATAAATTGCTAAATTGCAAGGCTTAGCATAAAAATGAAAAACACTAATGGAACATAGTGCAGTTTGTTCATACCATGTGCAGTCTAGAATCATGCATAATGTAACAGTGCAACTGCTAACAGCAGGCTCACACAAGATAATTTACACTTGTTTTTATGGACATGAGGAACTGATCTTTGAAGTTATCCCTAATGAGATTCTGCTTGGCCCTAACAGCATCCTGAGAGAGTGCGCTGGTTTTCTCCCCTGCATCCGGTGCATATTTATAAAGCAAAATACAGACTCATTTAAATTGCACATGTGGATTGGTATGTCTCCCCTCACCCCATTTGGAAGAGGGATTCTCACACATGGGGAAAGACTCGCTATTATATTTTACTTTACCTTTCAAGTGTTTTTAATAATTGCTTCTACTGTGTTTGTTAATCATCAACAGATATGTGGAGTTTACTAAACAGGATTTCCTTCTCTCGTAGTTCAACTAACTTCTAATTTGACTTGGCTGTGAGATCCCAGTTTTATACAATAAGAAACTCACATACTCCTTAATACCACAGGCTCCAGAAGAAGTGAAGTTACATCATGAAGCAGAAAACTCTCATTCAAACACGAATAACAATAGCAGAAGAAGCACAAAACTGATGGACAAATAAATTACCTTTTGTGTATTGTAAACACTCTTTCAAATTTTCTTCTATCATAGTTTTTGAAATTATAACTTTCCCAGGACCACTCAGCAAACACATTTAAATCCTCAACAGTAACAACTGATGCAGTAACCACAACACCTTCCTATATTTAGAAGACCTTGTGATATCACAGCCATTGCAGCATAGCAAATAATGAGTTTTTACAATACTCACTATAATTGTCAAAGTGTGCATAGAGCTAAGTTCATCATATATTCTCAATGCCAAAATCCTAAAGCATCTCTTTATATATAATGACAAAACTTTCATAGAGTATCAAACCAAGACCTTTTTTTTTTTGGAAAAGCACAGTTACTCTTAAAATTTGCCTTTAGTAAAAATACAGCCTCTGTAGGCACTGTAAATACTCTCTATAGCTTATAACAGGGGTTTTCAACCGTTTTTATTACGTGTGGCCCCAGCAGCTGGATGCAGGGGCGGGTGGGAAAGGCACACGAGCAGATGCAGAGTGTCTGCAGCACGGGGTGGTGGGTGGCAGCGGCAGGCATTGCATGCAAGCTTTCCCCCTTTCCCATGCCTCATGGCCAGCCGGCCAGGCAGCGCCTGTGCAGCCCGCAGAGGAAAGCCACTACCCTCGCTTCTCCTATCCCCCAGCCCTGCTCCTGAGAGGCAGCAGTGCAAAGTGGTGGCGCTCCAGCCCCACCCACCCGCGCATACCCCCTAGGGCCTTCCCAAGTACCCCCAGAGGTATGTGTACCCCCAGTTGACAACCCCTGATTTATAACATTATAACTCCATATAACTCTGTATAACATGGATAACCCTCCTTGCATTGCAGTTCTTAACCTATTCACAGTTCTCAATCCGTTCATACAAGGAAAATTAGCACATTTTGAGGGCAACCTCTTTCTATAACATGCGGCCCAGAAAAACTCTGGGTGTTTGTGAAAAAGAAAAAACCCCACAATTAACAAGTATACCCATAGTCACAGCTATGTTTGCCTCATTTCACCATGGATTCTCAAAATGAAGAAATACCCAAATTTACTCAGTCTACCTGAGATATTGTTATGCCTATGAACTCAAGTATACTGTTTAGCACTACCCAGCTTGAGGAATTGGTAATGAGTTATGTGACTTCACTGACAAGTTGCTGCTTACAATATGACTTTAAACAAAGACCCTACAGTCAGATGGATGTATAGTGGCCTATATGTAGGGACCTACCAAATTCACAGTGAAAGTGGGCTGTGCAGGTTCCCTCGCACATCCCCCCTGCCAACTGCCAGATGGCCCCACTGCTCACTCTATATCAGCAAGGAGGCAAAAACCACCGTTTTAAATATGGTGCTGTTTTAGCCTTTGGGCAGGTCAGTAACAAACATCAGGGCCACCGGGGCTCCTCAGTCAATCAGCATTTGGAAGGGGGTGGTGCAAAGGAGAACCCGCAAGATTAAAGAAGCTGCCACACAACCCACTTCCACCATGAATTTAATAGGTCTCTACCTATCTGGAACAAGTTAGTGGCCTCAATCTAGTGCCCGATGGAGAGGTGTCTACTTAACAAAAGTCACTGCCGTCATTGGCATGCTCTGAAGAAAACATACCAGGCTGAATGGGCACAAAGACTAAACTAGCTGCCCTCTTTTGGAGCCCTGTGAAGGAAGCAATTACAATAGCTGTATGTGCCTATATAGCTAAAGAGTGGATTTTGTTCCCAGTACAGGCTGTCTGGGACGTCTCACAAGCTTAACAAAATAAAAATTAAAAAAAAAAATAATGTGTGTCTTTAAAGCTATTAGGCTCTGGGCATGACACAAAAAGGTTCAAATGACCTTGCCTCAATGTGTTAACATACAAGCTCTTGGTCAGCTTGGCAAGATTCCCTTGTGAACAACAAGGCATAAGACTAGAGGCTTAAGAGCTGAAAAATGCCTTTGTTAAAGAAATAATAAAACATACAAAACCAAAGACAAACTCTGATACTAATGCTGCAGTAAATGTGTGCCATGTACCATCATTATATGCCATGCTAGAAGCAGGATTGTCTTCAGACTTTTAAGCAGACAGTACAGCTAGTACAGCTGCAGGTACAGGTTAGAGACCTACATTTAATACCCACATTTTCTCCCCATTTATTTTGGGTAAGGTGCCCATTTTTCATTTTTCATTTACTCTGTTTCCTGGTTAACCGCATTGTGTTTTTTACCTGCTATTTTCTAGCACTGCACCTTCGTTTTATTAGCAAGGAGGTGTAGTGACCCTTTACAATACACTGAATGAAACTGCAAGCTTTATAATATGACACCCTGCAAACTGCTGTTTCTTGCACTGTGGAGGGCTCCTAGTTTAGTCTGGGCTCAACTCAAAACCTTTTTAACTCAGAAAACTTCCCCTGACTACAGTGGGTTTCAGATCAGACCTTTTACTACTACGCTGGACAAAACAAACATCTCAAAAAAGCATGTAGCTAACACTCCTTGTTGTCTACAGCTTGGTGCCTTACCAACCTTCTCAGGGAAGAGTCAACTAAGGTAGAAGTTGCCAATCCTTTCAGGCGCCAGTCAGAGTGACCCAGTTTGGGTCAGAGACAAGTGGACAGGCAGACACTAGGATCCAGCCACCATCACCACTTTTCCCTGTGGCGGCATGAGGAAAAAGCCCACAGCCAGCACTTCTGCCCCCAACAGCATAACAAAGCAACTATTGCCAAAGCCCCCCGCCACCGCATGTCATAGAAGCCCTATGTGTGTCCCTGGGCCATACATAGGTTACCAAGCCCTGGACTAAAGCAATGACTTTTACATATACAATACATAATTATGGTATGAGCAGACCAGCAAAAAAGCAATATGATACAAAGTTATTTTTTCACTCAATTTGGCAGTTCCTCTCCCGAATGTAGACCAAGGGTGCTCAACCCTTGGCTCACAGGACAAGATCCACTCCATAGACTTTATGTGATCCAGCCTGCAGGGCTCCCCAAGGGTTGGGATATTTGGCAGTGGGAAATTCAGCAATGGCATTTTACCCTGCCACCACTCCCCTACCACCAAATTTTCAAATCCCCTGGGCCAGATGACATGGCCCCATGCACCAGACCCTGCCAAGGGGATAAACCCAGTCAAGCATGCATGGGGCATGGCTGGGCTGAAACAGCAGAGCCCAATTCTGCGCAACTGAGGTCAGAGCTGCGCCAAGGGTGGCAGCTCCAAACCACCGTGTGTGGCATCAGGACACAGACCTGCACAGGGTCAGAGGCAAGGCCAGGCTAAGGATGGTCGATCCAATCTGGCACACATGGGGTTAGAGTCAGGTTCAGGGCCAGGGCTGAGGATAGGGATGGGACACGCATCAGATTAAGCCTACAGTCTGGATTGGGCCCACAAACCAACCTTGCACCATTCATTTGGTCCATGGGACCAAAAGGTTGGGCACCACTGATCTAGACCATAGCTGAATTGTAAAAGCTCATTTCAGGAAAAGCCTCTCAGTTTTAATGGGATCTAGGCTGAATCAGACTGAAAAAAGCCAGAGCATTCAATTTCCTTTAAACCACTACCGGTAGGACTCCTTATTCCCTTTTGCCCAGATAAATGAATGTTCTAGTCTACTTTAGTACATTTTCAAAACACCCCATTTTCTCCAAGGCCTAGGATTTATGATAACAGATAATTAACAACAAATGGTGAAAATGTGAAAGCTAAAGGTCTTAGTTTTGTTGCCAAGAAGATGTATCAAATTCTGAGGTAAACAAAGCACATTCTTTCTTTCTTCAATATTGTGATAGCATCATGATGCTGCACAGCAAAGAAATCTAGCAAAAGACCATCAAAGGTCACAGTGCAAAAAAAAAAAATACACATACCCATAGAGGAATCTTTTCAATTCTTATGGGATATCTAAAACTGCTATTACAGTACTTGATCCATGTGCTGCATTATCATAACATTCCTAATAGACAAAATAGTCTAGAAACTTAGCATGAACAATTAAAACAAGCTCCAAAGGATTCAAGCAGGTACAGTACGGATCTCTGTCTGCAAAGTCTGTTCTAAATAAAAATATTCTTGTATTCAAGCTCCAGAGATCTAGTGACAGGATAATTAAACAGGTTCTACGTATACGATGCCCCCTCTTTCAAAACTATGAGTGTCTCTTCTTCAAAACAAAGAAGAAAGGAAAATCAAGTAAAAAATCTAAGAGGTTAGCATTAACTTGAAATAGATTTTTAAATGAGTTTGAGTAGTTTCAGAGACTACACTGGTCTTTGAATTCCTTACCCCCCACTACATGCAGTTTTATATTTTATTTTTTTCCAGATTGATTCTCTCTCTCTGCTGTGGGTGAGCATGTCACAGTAACAAATGAAGAAAATGACTGGATCACTTCAAACACACAAAGAAAACAAACTGAAAAGGCTGACTCTCCTTTCAGCTTTGCAGTAACTGTTAATTATGGCAACCCCAAGTGCAATTTTTAACAATTACAGGTAAACATTCCTGAAAGAAGCGTGGCTTATAAATGAGTCTCTTTAAAGCAGGGACTTCGCTGCAGTGCCTTTTAGAGGCCAGCCATGCCCGTCTGAAGCCCATGAGTGTTTTCACTGACTTTAATGGGAACAGGATAGGGCCCTTAGCTATGAGCAGGGATCTGGGATTTGCATCTGTGGTGGAGAAATGCAGAAAAACACCAATTTTCTCCTTTCAAGGAGAAAAATGCCAGAAACTGCAGGTTTCCCCTTGCAGGCTCGCAGAGTTCCAGCCTGCAAGAGGCTGCTTGGGGTTGTGGGGAGTGGTAAGCAGGAAACAGGAGGCATCACATGTATGTGTGCACATACACGTGCACATGGCCAGCAATAATCAGCTGCTTGCAGGTAAGTCTGTGTGAGGGCATAGGGGACGTGTGGGGAGAGGTTGCAATAGGCAACATGGGGATCGAGGATATACTGAGGCCCTGGCAGCCATGGTGAGGGTGAGGGTGAGGGTGGAGCAGGGTTGGCAGCTGAGGCTAAGGCTGGGGCACTACCCAGCCGGGGCACTACCCAGCCGGGGCAGTGCCCAGGGCCCGGAGCAGTGCCCAGGGCCCAGGGCCAAGGCAAGAATATGCAGCCACAAGGACCAGTTGGAGGAGCAGGATGGAGCCACAGGTGACTCATCCAGGGGCCTGGGGGAGGAGGGGCAGGAGGACGACATGTACCCCGCCAGATTGGTCAGGGTAGGGAAGGATGCAGGCTGCCCACTGCAGGACTTTGGGCTCCCTACCCTACTGCCCTCCCCCCAGGGGCCTCCGTAGCCCAGCGGGTGGGACCTGGCATAGGTGGGCAAAGTGGGGTGGGGAGGCCTGGTGCTGCTGCTGCCACCATCACCACCGGGAACCCCATGCCAGCCACACTGCCAAGGTGAGGCACCCACCCCCTGCCTACCCACCAGTAGTGGGGGGGCATAACTTCCTACCACCACGGCCCCTGGAAGCATGGCTGGCATGGGGGTCCTGGCAATGGCAGCACCACATCTCCCTGCTCCACCTTCCTGCACTGGGTCCCATCCACTGGGCTTCGGAGGTCCCCAGGGACAGGGCAGCAGGGCAGAGAACCCTGAGCCATGCAGCGGGCAGCCTACATCCTCCCATGATGTCCACAGGCTTCACTCAGCTCCACTCGAGCTGTGCCACCCGTGGGGGAAGGGAAGGGGGAGTCCAGGCTCCATGCTCTGTTCCAGTCACTGCAGCTGGGACTCAGGTGCTGCTGGCCAGCTGTAGCCACTGGGTCCCATAGCCCTGGCAGCTGGAGCCCCCATCTGGCAGGGCTGGGGGGGCAGGAGGTCACCGATCAGGAGTGAGGGGCCCCAGCAGGGCTGTGGGGGTGGAGGGCTGTGGGTTAGGAGCAAGGGGCACTAACAGAGCCAGGGGACTGCCAGCCGGGAAAGAGGGTCACTAGTAGGACTGGGGACGGGGAGCTGTGGGTTGGGAGTGAGGGACAACAGCATGGACAGGGCACCAGCATATCAGAGCTGCTCAGCACCACAAAGCAGCGGGAGCAGGGGGGACTGCCTCAGCTGGGCCTGCATCCTGTGGAGCAGAGGGGGTGGAGGAGATCTGATTTTCCATGATAACAAAAAACTAAAATCAAATGCCAAAATATATAGGTATTTAGAATGTATTTTATTATAATGATTGAGGCATTGGTAGGCTTTCAAACGGCCTTAAAATTGTAAATTTATCAGTAAAACACTGTGTTCGACTAATGCCTATATACATAGTGGTGTTTCATTTTAATTGCAGAAAAACATATATTTTGGGGTTTAAATCTGAGAAATTTGGGTTTTTATCAGAGAATTTGAGATTTTTAAACAGAGAAAACCAGGATTCCTGGTTATTAGAGATGAGGAACCATGGGAAATTGGAATTTCAAACAGTCTCTCACTTCCGCAAGAGCCAGGGCAGATTGGCAGCTTAGAGACCAACTTATTAAGAAATGCATAAGTTTTTGTAGGCGACAGCCTACTTTGTCAGATGCTTTTCCTGAAGTCTCACCATTTAGTGCAGAAATTCACGTAAGGATTCTTTGTTTTTCAACTGTTGATCAAAAGCAAACATTGATTCAAACACTAGATTTCTATATTAATTAATAACAGCTGACTTTTGCTTTGTGCCCCCTGTAAAATGAGAATGAGGGAAAATATCCAGTAATGGTAGTTTTCGCTCCCGACAAACTGATGCAGTAGCTAAACATTCAAGAGTGATGTGCTGACCCTGCTGCTCTCAGTCACTACGCTCCATTCCTTATGCCACAGAAACTGTAAATGTGGTAAACAACAAGTTCCTGGCATAAAAATATATCAGATAAGGTTCCTCTCTTCCTCTCTCTCTTGCTGTCTCTCTCATCCCTCCACCTCCCACCCCTTTACATTCCCTCCCCATCTGCTGCCCTCCTGAGAAAGGAGAAAGCTGCACTGTGCTAAGCTGAATGGTTGTGTGCTTTTAAATCTAATATGTTGGATATAAGGTAATGCCCAGTACAATAAGTAGGATGTCTGCTATGAGGAAGCCTCAAGTACTGTCTCTTCTTGTCAACATCTATTGGAGTCTTTGTAGTCCTAATGTCAAGCAGCATGCAGGGAAGAAAGGGCTTGGAATAAGAAATCCAAAATCTGGGACAAAAATAAATCCTACAAGACACCACAGTATAACAGTGTAAATAATCTCTTAGTAAAACAGGATTGGTTTCTGATTGTGTTGTTACTCATTTCTTCCATGAATATAAGGACACGTTTTACAAACGACCACAACATAGAAGGGACAGACATGATCTCAGTCAGTGGAAAGTATACATTTTAAACAGTGTTGGCTGACACCTATTCCATGATACCTAAAATCTTATACAAGAGGCAAATCCATGAAGTAAAATTCTTCCCCTCCCATTGCAAAAAAGCTGTTATCTAAGAAACTTTTAAGTCCTTTACAAACACTAATAAATAAGCCATACAACACTACATTCCCAGTGAAATAAGGTGATATCATCCTCATTTTCGAGATGGGTAAAAGAACAGACATAATTCTTGTTCTGGATTAATCTAGTGTTAATATATCAGTGGCAGTATGGGATAGGTAGATTGTCAGGGCCAGCTGACCGCCACTGTTTGGTGCTCTATTTTGAGGCCAGCCACTAGTTAACCTGATCCCCCTCTGCTAAAATCAAGGTTTCAGCAACAAAGAATAGCCAAAGAATAAGCAATAGGCATAAGCAATGCCTCACCCATATACATTTAGAGTATGTCTACATGTGCATTTTAATGTGCATTAGATTCTGTTGTCTTCTTTGGGCATTTCCATGGAAATAAAATCTTTTAAATGGGTCTAGCTTATTTACTACACAATAGTACTTCTTGTAACAATGGGTTTGTTGTATTAGTTATGTTGCCCTAATAAGGTCAACTTTTGTTTGGTAAAATTTCTGTATGCCATTAAAAAAGCAACAAAATACAGTAACAGCACAGATTGCCTTTATATTTCTTATTTGCAGCATATGAGACCTTTAATAAATACCAAGACCTTTCTGCTCTTCATCCAAAAATATAAGTCACGTGGCAATAACAGGGTCCTGGTGTCCTTAGCCAAAATGTATCTTCTTCATCTGACAATCTGCAAGCTGTGCACATGTTGGAGGCCATGTTCCAACACTGGTTGCGCTATGTTTTTTCTACTTCATGATTTTTTTTGGCTAGGGACAGAACATAAACCTGTTTAAGTGGTTGGAAACTGGTTTAAACCTGTAACAGAACATTCAGTAACATAAACCAGTTTCAAAATGGCCAAAACTAGTTTAAGCTAATACTGGTTGAATGCAGTTATCAGACTTAATTGATTCAGTTTTTGGAACTTCTTCCCCAGACCCCTGCCTGGTTAAAGTTAAATCAGAGTCCCCCAAGGCCCCTGCACTGGAGTGGAGGGGGTGGGGAGAGCAGACGAGAATTAAACCCCCCCTGCCTCCTCTCTCCTACTGGCAAGGCCCCCTGCTAAGGTCTGCCCCACGTTTCCCCTGCTCATAGCTCAGCATGGCCCAAGACCCCAAAGGCCCTCCCAACCATGGGACAATCTTGCTGCACCTTCCTCGCCACCAGAGCTAGGGTTTCACTTGGGGCAGGCCAGGTGCAAATGCCAGATCGGAGGGAGGGAAGGCAGTGAAACACCTCCAAGCCCAGGTGGGGACATGCCAGCTGCATCCTGGATGTGAGCCCTGCCGAGCAGAGGGACCCAGGCTGGGGGTGGGAGAGGCAAGAAAGAGACTCATATATGTCTGCGCTAGCCCAGGGCACAGCCGAGCTAATCTGAGCCAAGCCAAGCTGAACATGCAGCCGGAGGAGCAGCTCCTGCCTGGGGCCCCTTCTAACTCCTGAAGAGTGGTGCCCGGGCCAGCCCTGGCCTGCACAGTGGCATGCACAGTGGCATGTACAGCACAGGCTGGCCCCTCATCCTCAAGTGTTATTACCTGCATCCTCTGGGCACACTGTGCTCACTCTTCCCCTACCCAGCAGCAGCGGTGCAACAAAGCCCTGTGTAGCAGGCATTAGCCCTGCAACTTCCCTACAGCTGCCATTTGCTTGCCTGGTGGCCAATTGCATCTCAGCGGCATGGGCGGTGCCTACCAGTACAGGCAGGGAAGGCCCTCCTGATGGCAGTGGCAACAGGGAAGATGGAGGGGTAGCATTCTGCACCTGGCACAGGAAACCATGGGCTGCTGTCATTGCCACCCAGTAGGGGAAGTATCAGCAGTGCACGCCCAGCTCAACACCTTGTGGCCTGAGGGGCACAGGTAACAGTAGTCAGGGCTGAGGGGGAGAGCTCATGCCATATGTGCCACTGCAGGGGACAACCCTGGTGCCACTCTCCAGTGAGAAGACATGGCTAACATGCAGGAGCTGCACCCCCCAGCTGCATGCTCAGCTTGGCTCTGTCCTGGGCTAGTGTAGACACACTCAAGCCCCTTCCCCACCCCTGCCAGCATAGGTCCCTCTGCCTAGCAGGGCGCACATCCAGGATGGAGCCACCGCTGCAGTCCCCCTGTGTGTCCCCACCTGGGCTTGGGGTCTAGGAAGGCACAGTGGGATCACCCTGTGGCTGGGAAGGGGGTTCTGGGGGTCTCAGGCCATTCTAAGCCACAAGCAGGGGAGAAAAGCTGGGCAGACCCTGTCTGTGGGTCCCTGCAGGCCAGGGTGGGGGTTTAAACCCCTCTTCAATAATATTCAGCTTGCCAGGGCCTGGCCATGCCCCCCTCAGCTCAGCTTCCCTCCAGCCTGAAGGGAAGGGAGGGCTCGCTCTAACACCTCCCAGCTTCTAACCTGATCACTGTAGGCAATGGGCTACATTTCTGGAATCAGAAGTGAATGTCTATTCATTTGCTTGTCAGTTCAATCTACACAGGTTAGACTAACCTGCAGAGATTGAATCAGTTCAGGCTCGGGCTTTTTAAATGTCTGTATCTAGTACCTAGCCTTTGTTGGATCTTGTTGGAATGAAAGCTTTTCTGGGGGGGAATGGGTGTGAGCATGTGTGGGTGCACATATATGCACATACACATGCATGTGAGCGTGTAAAGTTCCTTTGTCTCTGTTTTTCACACCTCTGCATGTAAGAAATGACCGATATAAAAAAAATCAGAGCACCAAAATCAGAAGCAAGCACATAAATAACCCAAATCTGAATTGGTCCCATAGAAGCCAATGTTGTTGGCTTCCCACACCAGAAACCAGTGCTTCAAAGCACCAGTACATAGTGGACTCCTTTCTAGGAACTTAGGAAAACCTGGTTTGAGGTTTGCAAGTGAATGAATTCACTTTACGAGACTCAGGGCATGGTCTGCCTCACCCCAGTGTTCCTTTTTTCAGCTGGTATGGTAGTTTGTCATTTGATACAACATGGGTAACTCTCTGACCAAACTTTAGTACATCTCCAAATAGGTGAGTTTACAATGCTTTGGAAAGATATCCAAGATATCCAAGGGGCTGAATCACAGCTGCTGCCGCTACCCTGGGTGGCCCCCAGGACCCCAGGTAAGGCTGCTGAGGCTAGCACCTCTTCCCTACCCTACCTGGGACAATTCGCCCTACATCGACCCCAAATGCAGGGCCATGTACAATGGAAAAATAGCAGTGGCACAGATTTGTGCCACTGCTATTTTTGCCATGTCAGCTGCACACCGCTGTGGGGATATGCCCTGTGTAGTTATACACAAGGAACCATCATCACATTTCTGGGACTTCCCTTAAGAGCCTAATTTTAGTCAGATTTTTGAATTATGGTATGCATACACAGCCTTTTAGTCTATGCGTCTAGAATAGGGCTGCAAAGGTACAGAGTCTCTGCCAAACTTGGAAAATTGTGGGTTGGCAGAGCCAAATTCCTTGCTCAGTTCTGTAAAGAGTATCATCTCCTCCCTACCACTCTCTGAAAACAATCAGGCAGAAAGCCTTGATAGTTCAGTCACAGAAGGTCAGAGTAGACTCCATTGATCCCATTCTTCATGCATGAAAAGAGAGCTCAGCTCTGCTGCCTCTTTATCACCATTCCTGCCATTCCAGTACTCTGGGTTCTGCACTGGGGAAAGAGATTAAGAATACCATGCTGATTCAGAAGGATTCTGGGGTTCAGAAGGACACACATCAGTTCCCTTCTGGTCCAGCGGTGTTCATCAACCATTTTCTGTCAAACTTCTTCACAGTGTAGACTTTTATCAGCAAAAACACACCTTTACTGATTGTGTGCTGCCAAGAACCTGGGTGGTGGCACCAGGATTCAGATGTGTACAAAGATCTCTACTTGTGCAAATCTTGTCTCCTGTAGATTGTCTGAGATCCACACAGATCACAACAGATCAGCGCAAGCTCTGGGGCATATCAAGAGTTAAATGCCAGCCCAGATGTAAAATGCAGAGGGAATATCAGGAAGATTCACAGCATCTTGTTCTCATTCACAGTAAGGTCCCTTCATGCCAGTCTGAGAGCACAGTGAATAACAGTGGGATAGAAAAGGTTTGAGGATAGATTTACCCCAACCTACAGGTCTCTTTACACTGTGGGTACAATACAAAGGGAACTTAATGTAAATCAGAAATAGATGCACAGGGATTTCCTTCCTCTCATACCCCCTCTAGCAGGGTTTACCACAGGAAAGCTTAATCTGACCCTGAATTTCCACAAATAATCCCATACATGATAATTTGGCCCAGGACTAGGATCTGATCCAATACCCAGTTAGGTCACTGGTATTTATATGGTAATTTTTAACAGTGATATAATTTTCTTTTATGGCCCCCACTCCTGCTAATGCTACAAATCACAGAGAGTTTGTTCCTGGAGTACCTGGAAACAGAATCAAGCCCTCAGATATATCTCCTATATTTACATCAATAATACTAGCACTTTTATGGCTCCTTTCCTTCAAGGACATCAAAACACTTCTGAAAAGATAGGTCAGTCTTATATGCTCTGTTTTATAGATGACAACCCTGAGGTATAGAAAGGTTAGTGAATGGTCCAAGGTCAAATCAACGCTCTGCATTAATTTTTTCCAAAGAATGAGAAATTGAGTAAAATTAATAGAATTAAACAATGGAAAAGGTCATCCTAATGTAGGGTGTATTGATAAAGCTGTAATGATAAAAATGAAGTTAAATGTCTTACAAATTGAAGAGAGATTAAATACTTTTCAGTAAAAAAGAGCCTAGCTACAATATGACCACAGATTATAAAATGTGACAGAAAGGATGTAATCCTGGCCCCACAAGCTCCATTGACTTCACTGTAGCCAAAATTCAATTTATAGGCCCCAATCCTCTAAATACTTACAGGCAGGTTTAATGTTACATACTTATAGTTCCAATTACTTCATTCAGATTTTTAAACCTGAACACTTAGACAAAAGTATTTACATCACTGGAGCCTAAATTAAAATTTGGGTAATTCAAAAACAGCGATCAGATTTACTTTCACTTTCATAACACTTTCTACTTAAGAATTTTTAAAAGATATTAATATGAAGAATTAAATAACTGTCTTTGTCAGATAGGTAAGTATTATTATTCTTATTTAACAGATGAAGAATTTTAGGCACAATGGAAAGCTGAAGGGATACAGGCCAGTGAAATATGATCTCAAAATTACATTTTGTAAAATAATTGTTTCTTTTTAAAATTATGACTATTAGAAATATTCCCATCATCTTTAAAAAAATTCAATGAAATGTTTTTTTAAACAGTAATTACCAAGTTTGCAGCTCAACTCCCATTGTCCTGCAGCCTAAGAACCAGAACAGTACACCGATTAAAACAGACATGACTATTCTGTTGTCACTACCCAAAGCAAGACCCGAATCTTGCTTACATATGTTTCACCTTATACACGTTTGCAGATTTAGGACCTTGCTCAGTCTGAGCCATGGTGTTTGTTTGTTCAGTCTGCTTGCTTTATTTCTTCTAAAAGAGGATGCACTAGGAAGCAAATTGAACTTTTAGATGTTATCAATAAAGGTGTTACTAGTAACAAAGGCAAAGGAAATGCTGGTTTTAAAAAAATTATGACTTTTTAAGATGTTAGAATCGCTTACGTGATCTGCCTATAGTCATACAAAATATCTGTGGAGAAACAAAACTCAACTGTTAGGATTTTAACAACCTAAATTATATATTCAGTTTCCTTCACCCACACCATCATACACTATCATGATCTCAGAATGTCCTGATAAAACAAAATATCAAGAAAACAAATTGTTAGAGAGAAGGTTCAGGCTGGACATCAGGAGCCATTACTTTACAGTTAGGGCTGCCAGGCTCTGGAACGGGCTCCCAAGGGAGGTGGTGCTCTCCCCTACCTTGGGGATCTTCAAGAGGAGGCTGGATAGATATTTGGGTGAGGTGATATGACCCCGGCACCTGTTCCTGTCTGGGGCAGAGGGTCAGACCTGATGATCTGTTTAGGTCCCTTCCATCCCTAAGTACTATAAACTATAAATAAATAATATCAACCTTAATTAGAAACTAAAACCTTGATCATAAGAATACGAGTGGAACTCATACTGACTTCAGTGGGAGTTTTAAAGACTGAGTGAATACAGAACTGGACTAACACAGGAAGAAAAAGATATCACATATGTCTTCCCCAGGTAAATTACATCACCGTAAAACTTAATATCGAATTTTTTCAGCATAATTATCCTTATATTCCAGTAATTATGCTAACATATTCTATTCTGGAATAAGAGTTTCAGCACAGACAGTAGAGCTGTGCAAAGTTTTGGTTGGCAGAGATTTGGTCTGATTCGGTGCCCAAATCTCCAAATCCAAATAGAATCCAAATAGAATCAGAAGACCCTTTAATCTCCAAATCTGAATTGGAACCCTCCAAATTGATTCAGAGAGATTCACAAAGATTTGGAGATTCAGACATAGACACAGCTTTAAATGTTTTTTCTATATACCTCAAGGTACCAGGTGGGTCGTGAATGCTGCAATGCTGGGGCGGATGGAATGTCCCACAAGAGTGCAGGGGCTCCCCAGCATGCTCGGCAGCAGACCTGGAAGTGGACCAGAAGCACTTCCGGTCCACTTCCAGATCTGCCAGGGAGTGGGCAGGGGAGCCCCTCCTCCACCTCTGGCTCAGCAACTGGTGCCTCCTGGGGCTGGCGGGGGGCATCTGAGGTGATGCTGAGCCGGGGGGGCGGGGCCTCCTGTGCACTCCCTGGTGGACCCAGAAGTGGGCCAGAAGTACCTCCGCTCCACTTCCAGGTTCACCACCAAACACATAGGGGCCCCCCATCCCACGCTCCTGTGGGACGCTCCATCCACCCCAGCATCACAGCATTCACAAGCCGCCTGGTACCTAGAGGTATGTAGAAAAAACATTTAAAGTTGCGTCTGTGGCCAAATCATTGATTCTCTGAATCAGCATCGAACCTTCAGATTCAGATTTAGCTGAATCGAATCAGGGATGTTGATCCGAATCAATTAATCAAATCACTGTCCCCAATTCGGGCCAAATCCATATCCAAATTGAATGCAGCCCATTTTGCACACCCCTAACTGACAGTACTAATATGTTACTATCCAGTACTATTAAGCTACTGCACGGTAGCATCGCCTAAAAGACATTCGCCAGCACTACTATGGTAATTCTGGTTACTACTTGCTAATTCAAGCACTAAATAAATGTGCAGTAATGATTACACAGAAGCATCTTGTGTAGACGTGCCCAAAGGGAGAGATAACAGCATAATGTAATCATACAATCTAGCCCCTCAGTGTGTCCCATTGCTTCTGTACTGAAATCTTCACTTTCCTTATTCCAACCAGTGATAAAACATCCTTAAAGTATATATTTAATATAATAATATTAATGTTTACACTATTCATCTTCAAAGTATATTAAAAGCAATGAACCCATCCCAACAAACCATTCTGCACAGTCAGACCCTGACACTGGGGCAGTCTCACTGAAGTCAGTGAACATCCATCTAAATGGAGCAGTATGAAGGAGTGGGGGTTTACAGCTAAAAAAGCCTACAAATGCTCTTGTGGAGTAAACAAGGGGACTAGTCACAAAATAGTCAAGTATTTTTCATGAAAAATATTAAAGAACACTTTTAGAATTCCCCCCGTCGCCCAGTATCCCTGGAAGCATGTGATTTTTATTTATTTGGTGTGAAAACAAAAAGAAAAATACCGTTTTATTAAAAACTACATATATAATGCTCTTTAGTTTGGTTTCCTGCCTGCTTCATGTTTCTTTTTTCCCCAGTTTTCCTCTCAAAAAAAGTATGGGGTGAAAACTCAGAAAGCTGAAACATTTGTTTCAATTCAAATGAAAATAAAATAATTGTTTCATTTTGACAAGATGTAAAACATTACTTATACTTAGAAAAGCCTCTTTTTGTGAACCAATTTTAACCATCTCCACTGAATAATATTTTGTATACGCTAAAATAGGAAACTAAAGAATCCTTAAAAGAATAGTCTTTCCCCCTATATTATTATATCAATAATATTACCCATACATAATATTACCCATACACTTTTAGTCACAATTAGAACCCCATTAGGATGGGTGCTACATAAGCATACAAGAGAAAAAAGGTCTGTGCCAAACAGCTCATATTCTGAATAAATGATACGTGTACTCAATTTATTTAAAAGTCCTGATAATCTGTTTATTTTTTAAGTTGTTTTCCACCTTCTCGTTTATTGTATTACAGATTTTCTTTCATGTTCTTCTTCCTGATTTAGACTAGGGATAATTGGAGAACTGTTCGGCTGAAATTGTTACCTAAGAAGTGAAACTCAATTGAGATTGCTATTCAAATTGTTCATAACTCTCTTGTTTGTAATTATTTTTGTTTTAAGTCCAATTTAACCAATTGTCTGCAAGCAGTAGGAAAAAGTTCTCATTGGTAAAGATTCAATTCCTCCAGTAAAAAATGTGAAAGATCTTATCCTATTTCTCGAATCCTCCAGGAGACCTTCAGCAGACTCAGGAGGAAAAAGAAGAAATCATATTGTTGAGATTTCTAATATAAAAACGAGTAAAAATCTTTTGTGGAAAGACACTCATATCTTCTTTAGATATTATTAAGCAAAAAGGGCATAAATGCCAGTTTTGTTCCTCTCTCATAAGCAGATTGCTATCTGAGCCTGAAAATGTAAAACAGATGGGCTTCACAAAATCCCACAGAAATATTGTAATTTTTTTAATATTAATGAAAACAGGATTTTTTGTCACAAAGTCTCTCCAAACGAAGCGTGCCAGTACAGAATGTGTCAGGGTAGGAACCAGGATTAGAACACAAGAGAAATTGTCTCTTTTCTGTGCTAATTACACTATGTATCTCTGTCCTAGAAAGAGACATCAAATGGAAAAGGGGAAAGAGGGTCTCACTTAAAACAATAGGCATGAGTCTAATAACATTTCCGCTGCAGTTCTACACTGAAGTTCCACTGATTTACAATGTTATACCATTGTGAGAATGCATGTGGCATATACAAGAATGCATGTAGCTCAGTCATTCCAGAATAAACTGTATTAAGCAGCCTCTTTTTATCTGACTCATAAGCCCTTACCTCCACTCACAAAGACAAAAAACCCACAAAGATGCCTTATGGACAAGTCATTATGAAAATTCTTTTGAGAAAAAAAACTAGTGATCTTCCCAGATAACTTGGTCCTCAAATTGTGTTCTACCTCTGCAATATGCTGCACAAAACAAAGCAACATACTAGGCCCTTAGCACAAGTTACCTGTGCTACACAATGCTTACCTCAAGTATATTGTTTTGTTCGCTAACTGACTAATATCATGTTATCACTCAGTCTGCTTTGTAACTTGCCATTAAGGAGGGCAGGGGAGAAAGAGGCATTAAGCACAAACAAGAAAGTATTGCATAAATACTGATTCTGTAGCAATACAGAACGTGCAGCAATGTAATAAAAGCAGTGCGTCTTTGTTAACATTCCTTTCCCTATCTACACAAGGTCTTGGTGATGTCTTCTCTCTCATTTATGTATGCAGGCTCTGTTGTAAACACCCGAGAGGGCAAATGATCATCCTCCTCTGAAGCCCTTCTCTCTTTCCTCCAAGCTCCAGAACTGACTCCTTTATTCTGATCCACCAGACTTGATGCCACGGTGTCATACGCATTTCTTTACTCTTCTCTAAATGCCCCCACACTCTTCTACACTTTTCACAAATCCTGCTTTTTCTTCCTCTACCAGTTCACTAAAGTTTGTCATTTGCTATCCAGACCTACTGCTAAAATTCAGCCTTTCTCCCTCTGTATGTCTTGTAATTTACCATACTCCTATCCAGTTCTTTTAATTTCTGGTTGAAAAGTCATTTCCCTTGCACACCACTCCATCTTCTTACTCAGTTAGTTACACCCTTCTTTTAAACTGTTGACATAAAAGCAATGCCACTACAGCTAACAACCTCATTTCTTTCATTGTGTTGCAAATAATCACTTTGCTATTTCATTTTCAGTCAGGTTTTTTCACTAATTCAATAAAACTTCAATGAAATTTTCCTTTAAAACTTGCACCAAATTATTTTAGTTTATAGAGGCACCAAAATATTATCAAGATCATAGGCAGGTAAGGTTCTTTGGGTAGATGTGATATCTTTTATTAGAAATAAAATATTTTAGTTGGTCTAATAAAAGATACCACCAAAAAACCTTGCCTGCCTATGTCCTTAGACCAACACGGCTACAACCAACGAGCCTATCAAGATCAAACATTCTTACTGTTACTACACTCTCCTAGAACAAGAGTCAACTGAATTTTAAAAAATATAAGTTGTATAATGTTTCTAGTCTTCTGGCCTGATTCAATTCCTACTGATGTCAATAGCAAATTCCAGCTGGATTCAATGGGATTTGGAATGGGCCGTTTAAACCAGCATGACTCTCGACTGCTTATTCTGTACATAAAACTTGTATTGCTATTGATGAGAGTCAGAAAGGCAATCTGGAGTGCAGCATGTGAAACAGAGATCTGCACTGCTGATAAGAGATCTGTGCTGTGGAGCAGTAAGGAGAGTTTTGGCTTGAAAGCAGAGTAATACGATCTTTGCAACTACAATAACTTAATTTAATTAAGGTCAACTTTTCCAACTCTGGAAAGTTGCTACTCTACAAATGCTGATCCTGAAAACCCTTCTTCCTAAGAAGTCTACCAATGCATTATGAGTTTATGAATATTTTTACCACAGAAATTCCCAGAGGAAGGTGCAGAACTGTTACACTGTCAAACTCTCAGCAGAATTTTGCATCACAGGAATGCTATAAAGCTGCATCCTACTTTAGCACTTTTATTATGCAAAAGTCCTATCAAATGCAACAGCCAGATAACATGCAAACTTCAGTTTAACAGTGGCCCCTGTAAGGTCAAGAGATGTCCCTTTTGTTTAACAGTTTAACATACTTTTGAGACTATTAGTACAAAAAAAGAGGGAAAAAAAGAAAAACTTAAATAACTGATAAGGATCAGGCTTAACCAAACAATAGGAAGGAAATTCAAAGTTAAAGCTACCACTTAGTCCTTAAGGCACCCCACTGTAACTAGGTACCACACTGTAGAATGATCTTACAAGACATACAATACCAAGGACTAACAAGGTGAAGTAGAGACATAGGTCTGAATTTCGCATGCTTTTGTTGGTTTAAGTTCAGGCCATGAACATTATTTTAACACAGTATTTGTATTTCTTGGGACTAATTGTTCTTCTATCCCTGATTCCTTTGTCCTCCTTGTTGTGAGTGGAATGCAGCATGCCCCACACGTTCCACTCATAACAAGAAGGACAAAGGATTCAGTGATGGGGGGACAATTAGTCCCAATTAGGCCTATTTCGCAGCTGATTGTAAAAGGGGGGGGGGGGAATGTTTAAAGAAATTGTCCCTGGGTGAGTTCTAGTAAAATCAGGAATGATTTGATTTGGTTTCAGAACCTGCACCTCACATACTTTGCTGAGCTTTGCAAAGTTCTGCCATTACTTGTCAGAGAGCAAAGTGATTCGCATTTAGAGCTGATGCAGTATTTGTCAAAATACATCATGCCACAAGCATTGTCAACCTGGTTGTCCAGGCTTTCAACCAACACTCAATGTTCTCTTAGCAGTCCTCACTTTAAATAATCTTAAAAAGCAAAATTCAAAAAACTTACATGTGTACATGTGGCGGCTGGAACCTGCTCTGGTTAATGTTGTAGTGTGTAAATGCTTGGGTTGGATTTGAACTGTATTCATCCACTGTTATGGTAACTTTGCCTTGTGAAGGAATTCCATGAGCCATCCTTCCTCCTTATAGACATGAGCAACTTACAACTTTCCAGAGCCAAGTATGGGGGAGGGCATTGTGTTCCAGCCAACTTCTGAACCCAAGGATCTCCTCATCAACACTGTGGACCTCTACAAAGGAAAAAAAAACACAGAGACACTGCTTAAAGACCCAGGCCCATAAAAGGATGAAACTGTTGCTAAACCTCAATTTGGCCCTTTGGAAATCTGTATCTACCCATACAATGAACCCATTCCCACAGCACCCAATCACTAAAAGTTAATTATTCCTGAGTCTTTTCTTTAAGGTTTCCTCATTTTGTATAGTTTCAGTACTGAAAATAAGGTTTTATGGAATATACCAATACAAAATAATCTGTATGGGAAGATCTAGCTAAATGCTTCATATTTACTATTCTTCTTTATTTCAAACACCTTATACTAATTACATCTTAAGGAAATTAATAACTGGCCTAACTTTCTAAAGTCCAAATGGCTTTCCACAAATGCACTCAACCCTTTTGAAGTGCTGTTTTATAGTTTTACAGTTACATTTTGATAGATCTTCTGGAAGTTGAATACAAAGCAGGGTAAATTACAATGCTGTAATAAAAGGGTAAATTCAGAACGCTTTGGATCAAAGTATATTTGCGAAGAAAAGCTTGTAATTGAGCGACATTACTGAAATGCTCATGTGCTACATTCCACCAACAAAACTGAGCTTTCTATACATAAACCAACACTTGGGATTTATCTGCTGCTGTTGGTAGATATTCCTTTCTAGACATTTATATAATTTCTATTCTGAGAATTCTACACCTAGGTGAAAAGAAGAATGAGCCCCTCTGTCCACATTCTCATACCTGAGCTCCAGCTTCACAATTTGCCAATCACTAAAGCACCAGGAGGTTTGTTGGTACTTCCAATGTCATGTAATTGTAGCAACAGCAGTCTGTCAAATTCTTTTCTTTACCTCCAGTTCAAATTTTTTTCTTTACCTACTTCAAGACAGTCTTAATGTTTTAGCATTCAGTTTGGGAATGCTCTATTGTGTAAGAACAGGCATCTGAGCCAGGAACTCCTACAGTATCTAAATCCCACCTCCCACATACTCATTTCTGCCCAGCCTATTAAATGAGGAGACAAGTCTACCCTCTGTCATGAGGACTTTATGAAATTGTTCAGTTAAGGTGTGCAAAGTGCTTTCATGATGCAAAGCTGTATGAAAGTGCTAATTATGAGACATCTTCTGCTGCAGGAAACCATTTCAGCTTCATTGACTTTAAAGAAATTATGAGGTCTATGTCAGCTGAGGATCTGTTCTCTTAATTATTAGACACAAGATTAGATTTTTGCATTTCTGTGTATGTTACAAAAGTAAATCTCCATTGGATGGGAAAGAAAGCATGAAATAGATAAGAAGCTGATCTGAGCCTTAGGCATCAAGTTATACAATGTCTTTCCCGTGGTGAGATTCTTGGACTCCTCCTAGCTTCTAAACAGAAGTATTTTGTTATGTGTCACATCACACATTTAAAATCTTCTATTTGTATTCAAAATACATTTTAATACCAAGATTTGTTTCCAGTTTGGCATAAAAGTCTACAAAAATGGCCTGGAAATGGCAGATGGCCTGCTATAGGCCATTTATTTTATTATTTTACAACCTCAGGCCTATGTAGGTTTCCATATGTTAGTTGGGTTAAGAAATTTCACAACCTTCACTGGAGTAATTGGGTTTTCTCCTCCATCTCCTGTATCAGTAAAAGGCAGCCGAGATGAAACCAAACCATAAAGTTCCCATCAAGAGAGAAAGGCACACTTGTGACTTAGTATGTGTCTGTAAGACACTGTATTGTCTTTGTACTAAACTGCCCTCACAAGTATAGTAGAAATGGCAGGAGAAAATCAGCAAGGTAAGGTTTACAAGTCTGCTAGTGTGATGTAAGATATGTGTAACAACTGCTTACTAATCATAATGTAGTGGTTTCCATACTAAGTTTGCAGCTGTTTCCTTAATTTCCCTCACAATTATATTTTACTGTTATTTTGCATAACAGTAAAACACAACACCTGCTTCAAATTGCAATCCTGTTCTAAGTACTGTAATTCTTCTAAGATGCAGACTATGAAGAGTGTGCAGCGTAGAACTGCATAATTGCACTGCACTGAAAAGTAAATACAAATGAAAACATTTTCCTGTTAGAAAAATGACTGTCATTAAAAAGAATGCTAGCCATCAAGGCTTATGAGGAAAAAAATACGCATTTTTATACAGCAAGAATTTCAGCGTTTGCATAAATTAGGAAGCAATGTGGAAACTACATGTCCAATCTTATTTTTGCAATCAAAATCCACTGTGTAAAATAAGAACATAAAAGCAACCACAAAAAATGTGCTTAGTTCTTTAGAAAAGCTAAGCCATTGTGATTTTACTAGTCTAGTGTAAGCAAAAGTCAGGACATTAAATTTCATATTGCTATTAACTCAGGGAAAAAAACTGATTTGCTCATTAGAATGAATTACATATAAAAATAAGTCTCTCTTAAGTATCTCTTTTTTCAATCTATTTATTACAAAAATAGAATTTTTGCACACTGGCATAAAACAAATGTTAAGAGAGCACTGGATAGACATAAAGTACTTTTAAGCTGAGTCTGTTATTTTAAAAGTAAAAACAAAAGTTGGCCTCCTATAGCACTTAATCTTTTGTCTATAAATAAGGCATCCTTTTAACAGAAGGACAATAACAAATATAAAACTTGAAAAAAGTCAAATATGTGACTGGGCTCCCAACTTCTTCAATTCCATTTTCCCACTTTAATGGTTTTATATAGCAATACAGCTCACCTATCAGGTGTTTGATTATTCTCTTCTTTAATATGAAGTCGTTTGAAGACATTGTCAAACAGATGCACAGTGCTTTAAAACTTCTATAAACAAATTTATGAGGCCCAAGAAAAAAGGCTTTTTTTTTCATCACTACTCTTCTTCTCACCTCTCTAACAGTGAGCACTCACTGAGATTACATACAAAAGATGAGCACAAAAGAACAGATGCATTTTTTTTCACTACTGTCAAGTGCAACATGGTGTGTGCACTCTTAGCCATTTCTAACCATATAATGTTTAGGGGAAAAAGAGGATCGTAAAACTATTAAGCAAAGTATTTTAGTATATTGTGTTTTGTTAATGACATGTCAGAGGTTATTCAGGAAATAACAATAAACATCTTTCAGGGTGTGTTAGCATGTTACAAAGACATATGCTACTGTACAGACCTGCTTAATTTTAAAAAAGATAAAACATACAAGACTGACCGTTTTTAAAGCAATGGACCATAACATAAATTTTGCCCCACAGCCCATTTTGGTTTTCATCTAACATAACAAAATTGAACAGTGTCAAGAGATCAACGCATGGAGGGGTAGTTCAGACTGAGCAGCGTTTAAAATTCCATTTGGAATATAACAGAAATAAAATTACACACAAAGGCACTTTCCAGGGAAGGGTGTGAAAAATATATCCCCCTCAAACATAAACACATCAGGATCCTTAACCGGGAAAAATCAACACTTCCCCTTTGACTGGTACTTGGCTTATGCAGATTCAAAAGTCTTTTATGAACAAAGGGTTAAATAAAGAGGTTTAGTGCCAATCCTTATTCAAGTAGGCATTCGGTATCTGTTATATTCCCACACTGACAGTGCAAACAACACATTAAATAAATACAAATGCAAGCATTGGCCTCAGCAATAACCTAGGAGGAAATCAGATGACTATCTGATCTCTCCTAGTTTATGACAGCATTCTGGTGATTATTTAACAACTAGCTAAAATCCCTGCTATACTTTTCATGCACCTCCAAATTCAGCCTTGGCACCCAGTCTGGTGGATGACATCCAGTCAGGTGTGTAAGTGTGCCTTTACAATTCTTTCCCCCTCCGTACCCCCAAAACCAGGCATCCTCCCCATTCTTGACACTCCCAAGGAAGCTTTCCCAGATGTGGTGAGCCAGAAATGTGAAAAGTTAGCAAACTCTCCCTATGCCTGAAGAAGGGTGTTTGTGCCTAAAAGCTTGCAAAAAACTATTTTCTCAAGTATTTAGTTGGTTAAATAAAAGATATCACATCTACCCAAAGAACCTTGACTGCCTATGTCCTTAGACCAACACAGCTACAACCAACAACCAACACATCAGTGATGTGCACACAAGGCTTGGCCCCACAGATCCCCCAGTCACAACCCACGCTGAAACAGTCCTAAATACCACCTTGTTCTCCCCTCCTTCCCCACAGCACACATATCGACTCCCCACATTTCATGCCTGAAACGCCATGGCAAGCAGATCCCTCAGTTTAAATCATCCAGTTGCCAAAGCAGTTAATTGTGTGGCACTCAGAGCAGGCGACAGAGGTATCTGAGTGGTACCAGTGTTCACACACTACCTCCTTTCTCAGTCAATCCATGCCCGGCTGCTGGCTTGGGCTCCCTCTGGGCACCCCCTGTTCTGGCTGCTCTGAGTCCAGGCTGGGTTGAGTGCTTCGCTCTTTCTCTCCCCTTCTGCCTCTTCTCTCCCTCCACCTCTCCCTGCCCCCCCCCCCCCTTTCCCAGGCTCAGATTGATTGATCACAATCAGTGGCCAATGGCTCTGACACCGCACCATCCTGGCTTTTGTATAACATCCCCCTTTCCCCCCACGTCAGTCATTCATCCCATCCCATCTTCCCCTTCTACTATAGCTGCTGGCACTGCAACCCAGATCAAACCTGCACACACACATCCCCAGATCCAACACAGTCACACACACACACTCAGATTATACATACACACAGATCAAACACACAGACACCCCCATACATACACCCAGATCACACACACACAGATCAAACGCACAGGCACACTCCCACATATACCCCCAGAACACACACACACTCCCAATACACACCCTGATCACACACACACCTAGACCCACATACACGCATCAAGCACTCTCCCACACACACCCCCTGATCTCTCACACACACAGATCCAACACCTCCCAAATCAAACACACACACAAAAACACACCCAGATCTAACACACACATACATCCCACACATGGATCAAATACACACTCCCCCCCACACCCTGATCCAAGTCACACACATATAATATACACACACCCCTACATACACCAATCAAACACACACACCCTCAGTTCACACACATTCACACACCCCCCAGATCCAAGTCACACCCCTCCCAGATCCAACACACACAAACTCATATCCAACACACACACTAGCCCCCCCCACACAGCAATCAAACACATGCACACACATATACACACCCAGATCCAACACACACACACCACCCCAGGGACCCTGGGGAAGCACAAACCCGCCCTGAGAGCTCCTGATGCAACTGCTCTTGTGTTTATGATTGCCATGGGGGGAGCATTTCTGCAAAAAAAGAAAAAAAAATTGCGTGCATAAAGTTTACATACTCTCGCCTCCCCGCTCCGTGAAATAAAGCTCCGTTTTGTTCCCTCCCCCCTTTGCAATGAAAACAGAAATGAATTTGGGGGGGATGAGAAGAAAACCAAGCTGCCTAATCAAGGGGGCGAACCCCCCCACGATCGCTTTGACTGTCGCTGTCAATTCCCCAGTTGCTCCCCCCCACCGAAAAAATCTCCCCTTTCCAAAAGGTTTCCGAGTGGCCGAGGCCTCGAGGCTCGGGATTTCAAAGCACGCTTGCAAATGCACGCGAAATAGAGACGGGAACTCCGGCTGGGAACAGAAAAAGAACCGATTTGCAATCGCTACTTTTCTTGGAGCGCCCCTTCCCGACTTGTGTGCGGCGAGGGGGGGAGGGAAAAAACCCACCAAAAAAAACCCCTAAAAACCCACCCCCCTCATAAAAAACCACCCTCTTTTCCCATGCAGAAAATGGTAACAAACGCTACATTTCAGGCTGGCTGCGACTGTACTTTGCGTCTCGCCCGCTGGAGCTGCCGCTTCCTCGGTGTCTCCAGCCAGCACAATGCTCCCTGGCCTACCCTCCCCCGGTCGTGCTCTAACATCATAACCCCGAGCGCCCGAGACCTCCTAGTAAACAAGCAGCAAAATGCATCCCCTGCCGCCTCCTTGCCTGCCAAATCCCTGCCGCCCCTTCCTCCCTCCCCGGCAAGCAGGAGGCAGCGGGGGGGCAGCTCCCCCTCCGCCACAACCCCACAGCAAACAAAACCCGGGCGCGGGGGGAGGCAGCCGGGCTGATCCCGAGCATTGCTGCGCGGCGCCCTGCCCGCTCCCCTTGCACTTGGATGTGACAAGGCGCCTCTAACCCGGGGCTTTGTGTTTGGTTATGACGCTTTTTTCTTCTTTTTTTTTTTTTGGTGCCTTTGGATTTCTTCCCCCTCGCTCTGTCATCGGGCTGGATTTACCTTGCTCTTTCGGGCTGGTGATGTGTGTCCTAGGGATGCCTTCAGTGCTGGGAGAGGAGCCGATCCATGGGGGGGGCGGGGGTGCTTAAAGAGAGAGAAAGGCTGGGAGGTGGAGGGCGGTGCAGGCAGGGCAAAACCTTCGACCCCGCGGGTGTCCCCCGCCCCCCCTCCCGGCTGGCTGGAGTGGAAAGGAGAGGGGGTGGGAAAAAAAAAAGGAAGAAAGAAAAGGAGAGCAGGCTGGATGCGGGAGGGAGAGCAGGGAAGCCGGGCGGCGCGGAGCGGTGCAGTGAGAGGCGCTGCCACTGGGGTCAGGGAGCAGAGCACCAGGAAACAGGGCGGCCGGGAGCTCCGCACACGCAGCCGGCTCCTCCCGCTGCCCTCCCCGAGCAGGGTTGGGGGATCCCCCCCTTCCCCGGCTGCTGCAATGCCTTCCCCTCCCGGGGACAGGGGGAGAAGGAGCTGCTCTGCGCCACGGAGGTCAGAGCTGGGAGCCGGCGGGCAAAGAGCCCGAATCACGGCAGGAAACGGGAGGGAGAGCCCGGCTTCCCGACAGGACCTGCCTCGCGCCCCGCCGGGGGCCTGGGCACGCCGGCACTCTCTGACAAAGGGAAGGGTGCAGGTTTCTTGCACCTCGGAAAGGCAGGAGGCACAAAGCTATTGCGGGGGGAGTGTCTAGAGCCGAACTGAACTTCTGTGAGCAGCACAAAACGGAGGATAATAATAAACCTTTTCTTTTCTTTTCCTGTTTTTTTTTGCAGTCCTTTGGCTGTTTCTTTTCGTTTTTATTTTCCTCTTAAGAAAGTCCTTGTGTGGACAGGGGCATTGGTGAGGCATAGGGAGTGCACACGGCTGAGATGGGCCGCACCCCTCTGCAAGCACCGGCCACAAACCCAGAAGTGCCAGCTGAAGTGCACTGCCAGTTTTGGCACTGGTGGATCCAGGCTTAGCAATCCACCCCCCTGCCCCTCATCGGCCATCTGGAGCCCCCCCAGACTTGGGAGGCACCAGTCACCCATGGACAGCAGGGTACAGGTTTCCCTCGCCAACCACTGGGGTTAGGTTCCTGAAAGTTCCCATGGTCAGCAAAACCATGGTTGGCAAGACGAAAGACTTACGGGGAAAATGGCAGGTGGCAGGCTGATGCATGGCCTCGGAAAACCATGGTTACCCAAAACCATGCCGTGGTATATAGCGTATTAAGCGTGGATACTCCAAACCATGGTTGGTGAGGGAGACCTGTATTTGGTGCCCGTGGTGGTCTGAGACAAAAAGCATTGCAAACATCTAGAACTCTGGGTTCAGAGGTGATAATACCTTTTTATTAGAAATTGCGGTGGACAGTTGCATCAGAAACGATGCAAATGTCCAAACCATTTCTTTAAGATAACAGATACAAGGGAGGATTTCCAAATCCTTTCAAGTGAAGTGGAGAGAGAAAGAAATGCTCAAAGAAACCTGGAAAACTGGGGAGTCGGGGGGGGATAAAACTTGGCTGTTAGCTGAACTTGAGGAATGATGCCCATCAAGGCCCAAGAAATATAGTTGGCAGTGGTAGGCTGAAATCAGGAAGAAGACAGGGTAGATTTTTGCACCTTATAGACTAGCTCGGTGTTTCCCAACCAGTGTGCCATGAAACAAAAGTGCACCGTACAAAATGAGCAGGTATGCCGCAAAATTTTATCAAGCAAAGAGCTACAATAGGTATGAGGATGGGGAATGCCTTAACAAGTGTGCCACAGAAAATTTTTATTAATATAAATGTGCCTTGGGCTAGAAAAGGTTGGGAAACACGACTAATTTTTTCCACTGGACTGGAAAGCTTTTTGTAAGCAGAGGTCTTACTTCAACCATTTAAAACAAATGCCGCCTCTGGTCAGTCTTAGGATGTGCGCACCAACCAGATATTCTTCCACAAATCTCTGAAGGATCTAGATCAGTGGTTCTCAACCTTTTTAGATTCAAGGCACTCCTTGGAAATGCCAGCCCTCAGCATTCACTTCTTTTTTGACTAGGGGAAACTAACGGAGCAGTCAGTTCTTTAGCAAAGGACTCAAAAGGACCACAACCAATCAAAATACTCTTGATACTGTGAATTCCTATCTGAAATCTTGTGACTCACATGTAGGTGTCTGCACACCAAGTAGCAATAATATTGTGCAGTACCCCATGGCATGCTGGAGGGGATTTCACGGCACCCCAGGGTGCTACAGCATCCTCACTGTGAATCACTGATCTGGATTCTCATTAGACAGAAGTTCTGAGAACAAAAGAAACAGTTTAGTTACATGATAAATTAACAGCATTCAGCTAAACAGCCTGAACTAATATTTATCTGCAGCAGGGCTTTTTTTCAAGACTTATCTTCAGGCCTTTCTACAATTTTTTTAGGGTCATCTTGCTAAGGCACAAAAGAGATTCCTCTTGTTTCAAATCAAATGCTTCCTCCTCCTCACCAGATGTCCTTTAAAAAGGACTTGCCCCTTGAATATCCTTAGTGCTTAAATGGAACCTGAACTTTCTGTTCACTGGAAGAATTAGCCTGGGTTGCTTGGATGTCACAGGACTAGGAAATGTAAGACAGGCTCTATCTCTGGCTCTAACATTTTCCCTAAATTAAAGACCATTTTAATATGTGTGGCTGAAAAGTGATATACAAATACTAAGTCATTTATCACCATCTAAATCTGGGGCAGCAACCCATGGGGCATATCTGACCGTCAGAGCCATTTGATCCTACCCACAATGCCGGGGCTTTCATGGTGGAAGGCTTTGCCCATGCAGAATTGTGCTGCAGCTGGATGTGTGCGCTGCTGCCAGGTGAGGTGAAGAAGCAGCAGCAGGGAGAAGCAGCCTGTTCCTGGCACCAGCTCCCCTGAACCCAAATTGGGCCATTCCAGCCCACTGCTAGAAAATGTTGTCCACTGCTGATCTACATCACTGTTTGCAAACCACCCCTGGACAAACACAGCCTTTTCAGAGACACTGGAAAGCCACTGGAGCCACAAAGTCTAAGTCATTTAATAAACAAACTTTTTTGTCCATTTTGCTCATACTTTTATGTCCGTTGGACAATTCTCTTGCAACTACAGGTACAAGATTTTTTGAGTTGTCATTAGTCAAGATGAGAATGCAAGAAAGAATAGAGGAATGTGAATTAAAATGTTCTGAAATGACCTGTGGTTAATAACTACTTTGAAAAAAGTTAAAGGAAATGGATATCCCTGAAACTATTACATCAGAAAAATTCCTCACAGATTGATTAAAGCAATTTTTGAAAAGCAAGTTTTTATTTTGTTTTGGGGCTTCTTCACTGATACAAGGTGGTAAAAATCCCTGAAAAATAAAACAGAAAAACACAAGATAAAAAAGAATGGGGTAGAAAGACAGACAAATTGTGGCAAATGTTTTTATTTGGATTGGGATTTCATATATTAATACAAACATTGACAAGACTATCTCAGGGATAGTTCTGCAATTTAAAAAATAATAAATGGTTTGAATGCCACAGGACTGATTTCCTGGTTAGTTGAAATTCAAAATTGAAATTCAAAATATTCTTCAGGTTCTAACACTGTGGAAGAAGAGAACCCCAGGCCTTAATTTCTGTTTAAGAAGTGCATTGTAAAATTTTCCATAACGTTAAGTAGGCCTATGAGGTCAATAGGTCAAACCACAGTCTATGCCCTCTTGCAGCTTTCTGGTTCAAACCAGTTTTTTCTTCGACTTGTTATATCTTGCATCATGTGGCCTGAATTGAAACATATAAAAGCTTGCTTTAACTGTCTGTGGGAGAGGCTCAGTGTCCTCCCCTGAAGCTGCAGGTATAATAAAGAGTCTCTGACAACTTCAAAACCAAACAACAAAGTGAAGCTTGTATCTTCCACTATCTTTGGTGCCATGACTCGGATGGCAATGCTTGGCTGAGAGTACCGACAGGCTTGCAGACCATTCCCCTCTAAAATCCCAGGTGCCAAATCAAGGTAAGAGACCTTTTGAAATGTCTAAAGGGGCTATCAGTGGAGGACTGTCTGTGTGGGTCAGGAAACCAGTTCGAGCTTATGCCATCCAAACTTTTGAAATATGAACTTGTCAGATACTCTAAAGGGTTTGCATGAAACGGGTTTACAATTAAAAGAGTAAAAGGAATATAGAAACCTGGGGAATAGTGTGAGTGTTTTCGATGGTATCACTGACCAAGGCTAGGACTAAAGAAATATTCTTGAACCCCATGCCTCAGCGCAGAAGTTCCCTTGTGTGAAAGAATGTAAGTCGCTGGTCAGGTCTGAGACTAAGGTTGGGTCTAGCTGCCTCAAGTCTGTCTAAAATGGCAGACTTGAAAGTAAGGGGGCCCAGCTGGAACCTCATGTCCCAGCAGACAGGTTTATCCCTTCCCCATCCACAGAAACTGCCTGGGTAACCGGCAGTTGATGTGACCAAATAACAGTTAGGACGCCACTGTGTGCACTGCCCTCGGTTCAGAATTGGCACATCAAGTCCCTTACCCTCTTCCCTGTGTGAATGCCCTGTGTGAATTGAGAAATGGGGAGCTCTGGGTCAAAGATGTCCCAACCCCACCAAAAGGAACCCCAGCAGGCTATATGTTTGCGCATTATGGTAAAAAAATAGTGTAAGGTTTAGATAAATGGAATTGATATACCAGGATAACCCTCCAAAACAATTTCCTTCAGAAGGAACTTTTGATCTTGATAAAACTGATCCACCTCCAGAAAGCTCTAGAGTCCCGAGGTAGCAAGGCCCCTCAAACTCAATGGGATGTCTATTTTGATTGGTATGAAGAACGTAGAAAGAGGCAACAAGAATCCAGGGTAAGGAGTCTAAAGGACTCTGTCCCAGGGATGCCGGGGCTAGGGGGAAACCCCGGCCCAAACCCAGGGAGAGCAACCATTTACCCTTCACAGGAGGTGAGGTTGGAACAAGCACGCACACCGGGAAACCTCCTGTGTGGTTCATTAGCCACGCTTACATCCATCTGGGGCCAGGTGATGTCAGGGGAGAGAGCCGGCAGAGGCACTGGCGAGGGAGCCGGGGAAAGAGCCAGCAGAGGCACTGGCGAGGGAGCCCGCAGGGGTGACTGGGCCCAGGGACATGGAGTCCTCAGGCCTGGTCTAAGAGGCTGAAGAGCCCACAATCTAAGGTGGCATTGGCCAGGGTGTAGGGGGAGGCTGGACCCCGTGACCGCCCGTCAAAGGTGTGTTGGCCCTGGAGGCCGCAGAGAGCGGAACCCCGCCGCGGAGGGCCCTGGTAGGACCACGTCGGGTGAGTTCTGGGGAGCAGCCACTGTTACCCGGGGCACCCTTTGGGATCCATCCCACAGAAGCGAGGCCGATCTGCACAGTGGTCCGTGCGAAAGCAGCCCGGGAATGCCTTTTCAAACAGAGGTGGGCACAAAGTGGTGGCAGCGGTGGGATGATGGAGGACCCCGACTTGGCGACCTACACCAACATGCAGGCCATGGCTGTTGGCCCCACAGAAGTCCTCAGGCAGAACTTGCAAGTGTTGACACAGATCCTGAATTCCCAGCAACAAATGCTAGACCGACAACAGGGTTGGCCCCAGCACAGTTTGGACTCCTTTAAGATACCTAAAACTACTAGGGATGATGACCCAGAGGCGTATATCGAGGTCTTCGAGCAGCACGCCCTCATGACCTGGCTCGACAAGAGGTATTGGGCCAGCCAGTTCGGAGCCTTAGTAGTTGGCAAGGCACAGTCTGCCTATTGGGCCCTCTAGAGAAATGATGCTCTGCACTACAAGCAGGTGAAGAAATCCATCCTGTACAGACTGGAGATTAACCCCGAGCACTACCGGCTCCAATTCCGGGCCAAGAAGGGACCTGAGGTGAGCCAACCAAGAGCGCTATTGCAGCTTCTGCGAGACCTGCTAGATAAGTGCGTGAGCCCAGCGGGGCAGGACCGAGAGGCAGACCAGATCATTTTGGAACAGTTCCAGAACGATTTAGAAGAGCAGACACAACGCTGGGTTTGACAACATGCCCCGCAGACTAGCAAGGAAGCTCTGAGGCTGGCAGAGGCTTTCGCTGCCTCTGAAGCTTACTATCACAGAGAGAGGAAGGAGCCAGGGGCCCTTGATGACAGCACCGAGAGGGCCAGAGTGCCGGCGTCCCCCTACCTGAGGAGATACCAGGGATTCCGTGTGTTTCTGGTGCAGGCAGAAGGGCCATTTCTCCAGGGAATGCTCAAATCAGATGGAGGAACGCTGGGTCCCAGATGACCGAATAAGGGCCCCAGCAGAGAGGCAGAGAGGCCAAGAATCTGGTGAACCGATGGATTGTAGCTACGTGGCCGGTGGAGAGGATGTGGCTTGGAGACACCCGGTCGTCAAGGTATGGGTGGAGGGTCGGCCCATGCGAGCCATTCTGGATTCGGGGTGTGTCCAGTCCCTAGTCAGGGGAGACTTGGTACTGCTGCAGGGCCGGTGGACGGCTCCCCCTATAAGAATAGCTTGCCTGCATGGAGACACCAAGCAGATTGAGTGCCAGTCAGTCTGCCTATGAGTGATGGAGCACCAGGGAGAACTCCTGGTGGGAGTGGTGCCCCGGTTGGCATGCGAGATGCTCCTGGGACAAGACTGGGTGCCTATATACGACATCTTGGATAGGGTAAGGGACACCGAAGTGGCATGCAAGAAGATCCAGGACCAGGAGGGTTGGCTGGGAGAAGTTGGAGAAAGTGAAAGGTCATCCAACGAGCCAGAAGAGGTGGACCTTAGTGATCTTACCAGCAGCCTTCTGTTCCGGGAGGCCCAAGAGGAGGGTCCAGAGGTCGAGGCGCTCTGGAAGTAGGCCCAAGGTCCCTGAGAGACCCCAGTGGAGCCGCCCGAGGGGCAACCCCGCTTCGAGGTAAGGGACTGGCTTGTCTACCGCCTGCAGGGTAATGGGGGGGGACCGAGGGTCTGCAACTAGTAGTGCTCACCCGATTCTGCCAAGCCGTTTGGCGGTTGGTGCGTGCAAGTTCTTCAGGGGGGCATTTGGGCCAAGACAAGACCCTCTCGAGAGTAAGTAGGTGGTTCTTTTGGCCTGGGATGGGGGAGGAAGTGGCCCGCTGGTGTGCAGCCTGCCCCAACTGCCAAAAGACAAGGCCCGAACACCCTCAACAGGCACCCCTCCAACCTATGCCCATCATCGGTACCCCATTTTCGAGGATTGCCATAGATGTCGTGGGCCCATTGCCCTGCAGCAGCTCGGGCCACCAATACATCCTAGTCATTGTGGACTACGCCACTTGGTACCCGGAGGTGATTCCCCTGTGAGCTGTAACGGCCCCGCGTATTGCAGAGGAGCTGATAAAATGGATAGCCCACATGGGGATCCCGCAAGAGATACTGACAGATTAAGGGAAGAATTTTATGTCTAGGGTTTTGAAGGCGGTGTGCTGGACCCTCCAGGTAAAACAGCTCCGTAGTCTACCATCCCCAGAGCAATGGGTTGGTAGAGCGACTCAATGGGACAATAAAATGGGCACTGCATAAGTGTATGCAAGGGGACCCCCGGAAATGGGATCTCCTCCTCCCACTAATACTGTTCACCCTCAGAGATACCCCCCAAGACTCCACGAAGTTCTTTCCATTTGAGCTGGTGTTGGGGCATCGCCCACGGAGCCTCTTACAAGTCCTGAGAGAAGAGTGGGAACAGGGCGAAGTACCTTCCCAGGAGCTGCAGGTGTACCAACAGGCATTCCAGCAGAGGATCCAGTTAGCCTGGGACCTGGCTCAGGAAAACGTAGGAGAAGCCCAAGCCCGACAAAAGGAACAGTATGACCGCCGGGCCAAAGAGCAGAAATTCGAGTCAGGACAGAAGATCCTAGTGCTGCTTCCCATGTCCACGAGCCGGCTCCTTACACAGTGGCAAGGGCCGTTCGAGATCCTCCGATGGGTAGAACCAGTGGACTATGAGGTTCACAGGCCTGGACACCTTAGGGAAAAGCAAATTTATCATGTGAACCTCCTATGGGCATGGCAAGAACCTGGAGGATGGGCCATCTTTTCTGAGGCTGACAACGAAGACCTAGGTCCCCGGGGGTTAGGAGGAGGGACTGAACTCTCTCTGGTAGGAACCCCAGTCAGAATAGGAGAAGAATTATCTATGCCTCAACAACAGGAGGCCCGAGGTTTGATAAATGAGTTCCAGAAAGTGTTCCGTGAGGAACCCAGCTGGGTTCAGGGCATGCGCCACGCTATACGAACGGCCCCTGGGGCGATAGTAAGAGAAAGGTGGCGGCTCATTCCCCACCATCTCTGGGAGACCATCCGCAGAGAGATCGATTCCTTGTTGAGGCTAGGAGTCATTCAGCCTTTGAGAAGTCCTTGGAGGAGCCCACTGGTACCAGTGTACAAGCTGGATGGGTATTTGAGCCTTTGCATAGATTACAGATGCCTGAATGCCATGGCCGTCTTCGATTCATTCCCCATGTCCCACGTGGCAGAGGATAGGGGACGCTCGCTATATATCGACCCTCAACCTGGTGAAGGGGTATTGGCAGATCCCAGTGGCCAAGGAAGACAGGCTGAAGACGGCGTTCAGCACACCATGGGGGCTGTACAAGTTCATTAGGATGCTCTTTGGGTTGCATGGTGCCGCCACAACGTTCCAGTGTCTAATAGACCAGATACTGGCACCCAACGCCGAGTATGCAGCGGCATATGTAGATGATATAATCATACACACCCAGACCTGGGAGCAGCAAAAGAGAGCCCTACGGGCCGTACTCACAGAATTGAGGCGCACTGGCCTAATGGTAAATCCCCAAAAGTGTGCCCTGGCTCAGAAGGAAACAAAGTATTTGGGATTCTTAGTTGGTAGGGGCATGATTAAACCCTTGGCTGATAAAGTAAAAACCATCTGCAACTTCATGGCTCCTCAAAACTGTCGCCAGCTATGGTCATTTTTAGGGCTGACTAATTATTATAGGTGATTCGTACCACGCTTTGCAGAGCTGGCAACATGCTTGTCAGAGGACCTCAAAAGGCTGAAAACAGGGGCAGTCAGATGGACTAAGGAGATGGGGCAAAGTTTTGAAAGGTTGAAAAGGGCGTTATGCGAGGATGTTATAAATCATACCCCTGACTTCTGAAAACCCTTTATCTTACAGACGGACGCCTCGGAGACAGCAGTAGGTGCTATCCTCACCCCGGAGGAAGTGGGGACCTGTGGCATACGGAAGCCACAAGCTACTCCCAGCAGAAAAAAGGTATTCAACTATTGAGCGCTAGTGCCTGGCAATTCGGTGGGCGGTGGACCACTTTAGGTACTACCTGATGGGCCAGGAGTTCACGCTAGTGACGGACCATGCGCCACTGAAATGGCTGAGTACGGCCAAAACCAATAATTCCCAGATCACCTGGTGGGCTTTAGCGCTCTAACTGTATAAGTTCTGCGTAATACACCGACCCGGAAAAGCCAATACAGTGGCTGACTTCTTGTCCAGGTGTACAGACGAAGACCAAATCGGGGAATGAGGAGGCCAAGTAAAGGGACAACCCGACCCTGAAGGTACGGCCCGGGTGGAAGACAAGGATGTGCCCCAAGGCATCTTAAGGGGGGGGGTTATGTCCCAGAGACGTCAGGGCTAGGGGGAAACCCCGGCCCAAACCTAGGGGGAGTGACCACTTACCCTTCACAGGAGGTGAGGATGGAAGAAACGCACATCCCGGGAAACCTTCAGCACTTCATTAGCCGCGCGGTTCATTAGCCGCGCTTACATCCAGCTGGGGCCGGATGATGTCAGGGGAGAGAGCCAGCAGAGGCATTGGCAAGGGAGCCAGGGAGAGAGCCGGCAGAGGCACCGACGAGGGACCCCACAGGGGCGACTGGGCCTGGGAACAAGGAGTCCTCAGGCCCGGGCTAAGAGGCTGAAGAGCCCACAATCTAAGGTGGCATTGGCCGGGGTGTAGAGGGAGGCTGGAGCCCTGTGACCGCCTGTCAAAGGTGTGTTGGCCCTGGAGGCTGCAGAGAGTGGAACCCCGCTGAAGAGGGCCCTGGTAGGACTACGTCGGGTGAGTTCCAGGGAGCGGCCACCGTCACCTGGGGCACCCTCTGGGAACCATCCCATGGAAGCGGGGCCAATCCGCACAGCGGCCACGTGAAAGCAGCTCAAGAACACATTTTCGAACGGAGGCGGGCACAGATTCCCAAGAAAAACTAAAATCTGAAATTAGGCAATTGAAACATGGATACAGCCCTGGCCAGGCTAATCATCCCCCAGCACCTCCTACCCCTTTATATCCCCAACTAACTCATGAGACCGAGACTGAGAACGAGTCTGTAGAAGATATTTTAGAAAGTACTTCTTGTTTGGCCCAACCACCACCTTACCCTGAACACCTTCCACCTGAATTAGAAACTCCACCTTATAGTCCGGAGAGCGCTTCTGCAGGTTCATATTCCCCTGTGGGTTTAAATAACAAATCCCATAAAAAGGGCCCTATTATTCAAGTACCGTTGTGCCAGTTACCAGGAGCACAAGGTTGGGTAACGGTACAAGTCCCTTGGACACCTGGAGATTTGAGAAATCAAGTTAAAAAATTTTCTAACATCAAAGAAAATCCCCAGAAGTTTAAAGACAAGCTCCAAACCATTATTAACTGTTACAACCCTACATGGTCTGATATGAATCAACTTTTGCATGCCATACTTCCTTCTGAAGTCCTGACACCTGAAGCAGACTGGCCACAGCGAGGCCCTGGTCATGGGACAGATCTCACAACCACCCAATGCCATTTACTAGAAGCCATATCTGTTGTACATCCTAAGAAAACTGACTGGGATAAAATTAATAATTGTGAACAGAATAAAGGAAAGTCTCCAGCAGACTATTTAGACTGACTCAAAGAAGTCTTTGAAAGACACTCAGGAATAGATGAAGCTACCCAAAACGCTCAGGAAGCAATTGCAGCCGCATTTGTCCAAGACCTACAGCCTAAATTAGGAGACCAATTGTGTAACATCTATGTGGGCTGGCAAACAAAACCATTAAATGAACTAGTTACGGTTACCAACCATTGTTCAGCGTGTCAGGAAAGAAAGAAAATAATGAAGCCAAGTTAATGGCTTTGCAACTTCAAACCTATCACCCCAGAGGACAAGGTCATGGAAAAGGGAATTCACGAGGCCGAGGAAGGGGATGTGGGTGCTGGTAGATGCATGTTTCCTCCGTTGACCACCATTCCTCCTGTTTTTACTGTGATCAAACCAGTCATTGGAAAGGAGAATGTACCAACAGAGTGCCTACCTCTACCCTTTCAATGGGAAACTCTGCAAATCAACAACATCAGCTATTTTTCCTGCTTCTTCCCCAAAATTCTTTATCTCAATATCAGGACTGCTGAGGGATAGTAACTTCATCCTTTCACCACTCTTACCCATTGATCAGTCTGGACCCTTTGTAGAATGTACCATAGCAGGGAAAAGGATAACTTGCCTTGTTGACACAGAGGCAAGCCATTCCGCTTTGTGTCTTTCTGATCTTCCCGATTCACCTCTTTCCGATGCTGTTGTTAAAGCTGTCAGCATTTATAACCAAGTCATTTCTCATCCTGTAACTCAACCCTTGTCCATTACTTTTGGTTTTGTCTCTGACCACCATGCCTTCCTTTTAAGCCCTTTTACCCCCATTAATCTTTTAGGTTACTTTGTAAACTGGGTTGTACTACTTATTGTACAGTGGATGGAGTTTTCCTTGAAGTGCCAGCAGAAAACGAATATGCAGTTCTTGCTGCTATGACTGAACCAGCAATCCCACCCATTTCTACAACAAACCCTCATTTCAAAGAAGAAATCCTTAAACAGGTACCCCTTGTCCTATAGTCTCAGCATGCTAATAAAGTTGGGTAGATACTGCTGAATCTGCTAAAATTCATCTTGATCCGCAAAAGCAGCTCCTGCGCCTTTCCCAGTATCCTCTCAACAAGTAGGCTGAGAAAGGAATCGCGCCAATCATTTCTTCCCTCCTTCGACAAGGTCCCCACTTCTAGTCCTTGTAATACTCCAATTCTGCCAGTTAAGAAACCAGGCAAAACTACCTATCATTTGCAAGACCTGCAAGCCGTTAATTCTGTTGTTTTACCTATTTTTCCTATAGTACCTATCCCATTCTAGCTACCATTCTTTCTTGCATTCCACCGAAAGCTTGTTTCTTTACTGTTGTAGAATTATGCTCTGCTTTTTTTTCAATTCCTATTCATCCAGACAGTCAGTTTTTGTTTGCATTTACTTATAAAGGCTTACAATATATTTGGACTAGACTCCCACAAGGGTATACAGAGTCCCCTTCTATTTTTTCACAAATTTTGAAAAACGATTTAGACAACATTCAGTTCAAAAACTGTTCTGTCCGTATCCAGTATGTCAATGAGCTTTTGCTTGCCTCACCTTCCTTTGAAACCTGAAAAATCGATTCTCTGCATCTTTTGACCTATCTTGCTCTAAAAGGCCATAAAGCTTCTAAAGAAAAACTTCAGCTCTGCTTACCAAAGATTCATTATTTAGGCCATGATATTTCCACCGGAGAACGTCACCTTTCAACTGCGCAAGTTGAAACAATTCTTAAAATCCCTTGGCCCACAACTGTCTCTCAAATCCACACCTTCTTAGGCATGGCCGGATATTGCCACCAATGGATTTTGGGCCATGTCTCAATTGTAAAACCCTTGCAAAATCTTACCTTAAAGATCACTCCTGAACATTTGCAGTTGTCTCCAGAATCCAAAAACATGTTTTCTGTCATTAAAGTTGCACTTTCGCAGGTACCCAAACTGGGACTTCCTGATTATTTAGAGCCTTTTACATCTTTTGTCATGAAAGAGATGGCTTTGCTCAGGGGGGTGGGTACTTACTCAATCCCATGGAGATTAATATCGTCCTATCTCCTACTATAGTGCAGCCTTAGATCCTGTGGCAACCAGGTTTCCACCCATGCCTTTGGGCAGTTGCTGCTGCCGCCATTCTTGTAGGATCATCTGAAAATATTGTTCTAGCTTTGCCCTTAACTGTTGCTGTACCCCACTCAGTGACTGCACTTCTTTTAAAAACCAAAACCCAGCACTTTTCAAATGCTCGTTTAACTAAATATGAAATTCTGCTACTTTCTGCAGCCCACATTACTTTAGTTCAGTGCCCTGTACTTAATTCTGCTTCATTGTTACCTGCACCTTCAGATGGCGAGCCTCATGACTACCTCGCTGTTACTGCTGATTTAACTTTACCCTGGGTTGATCTTAAGGACATTCCCATCCCAAATGCAGATCTAGTCTTGTATGTTGATGGGTCCTGCCTAAGAAACTCTAAAGGCTCTCTTGTTGCAGGTCACACTGTATGTTCCCAGCACAAGTTACTCAAAAGTAATTTTTTACCTTCTATCTATTCTGCCCAAATTGCTGAACTTGTTGCCTTCACTAGTGCCTGTACCCTTGCTAAAGGTAAAACTGTTACTATATATACAGATTCACATTATGCCTTTGGTGTTGTCTATGATTATGGGCAATTATGGAAACAATGTGGGTTTCTTACCTCAGATGGCACACCCATTTGTAATGGTTCTTATGTAGCTGTCTTATTAGATGCCCTTCAATTACCTGTTACTGTTGCTATTATGAAATATGCTGCTCATCAATCTTCCCAGGATGAATTTACATGTGGAAATACCCTGGCTGACTCTGCAGCCAGAGCTGCGGCCCTTTCACCCCCGCAGGCTGAGCAATTGTTCTTTTTTTGTACCTGTGAACAGTCTCCTATTGCAACTCTTCATGATGTTGCACTCCTCCAAGATCAGGCCACAGATTCTGAAAAAGACACCTGGAGACTGCATGGGTGCATGTTACACCCTGACCACCTTTGGCGCTCCCCAGACGGCCGCCTGGTTGCGCCCAAGATCTTACTTCCCTACCTTGCTCGCGTGTACCACGGAGTGGCCCATGTGAGCAAAGGAGGGGATGATCGCAGCTATTCAACCTGATTGGTATGCTCCAAATTTTCCTTCCATCGCTCAGCACGACTGCCAGACGTGCCCTGTGTGTCAAGCCCATAATGTAGGCAACCCTGTTAAAACTAAGAAAGCCGCACAACCCGCACTTTGGGGACCATTTGTAAATATTCAGATTGACTTTCTACAAATGCCAAAATGTTATAAATATCAATATGTACTTGTTATAGTTTGTATGTTTTCAAGTTGGATTGAAGCCTATCCTGTGGCAAGGGCCGATACTAAAACTGTCACTAAAATCCTTTTAAAGGAACTTATCCCATGATTTGGAATCCCACTTACCATTAATAGTGACAGGGGATCTCACTTTACTGGGCAAATTATGTAAGAAATATGCAAAGCCCTGCAGATTCAACAGAACTTTCACTGCCCTTATCACCCATAGTCAGCAGGTGCTGTAAAGAGACAAAATGGGATACTGAAAAATAAACTATCAAAAATCTGTGCTGAAACTGGTTTAAAATGGCCAGATGCTCTACCATTAGCATTAATGAGCATGAGATTCACCCCTAATCAGAAGACTGGACTCAGCCCACACAAAGTCCTGATGGGGAGACCTATGCGACTTCCATCCTCCCTACACTTACCACCTTCTCAGATTAATATCCACTTAGCTGATGATCTTGTATTATAGTATTGTCAAGCATTAATGAAATATGTTAAGGCCTTTCATTCATCAGTCCAAGAAGCTTTACCCAGAGAGCCTGAAGAAGCCTGCCATTCCTTGCAGCTAGGAAATTGGGTTCGTGTAAAAATCCACCAAAAGAAATCAGCTTTAGGACCTCGCTGGAAAGGTCCGTTCAAGTTCTTTTCACCACTAACACTGCAGTAAAGTGTCTAGGACTATCTACTTGGATCCACGTGTCGCACTGCAAAAAGACCATTCCTCCTGATGAAACCAAGGATTAAAGATTAAGACTCCAAGAAAAGATCCCATTAATAACTGAACATGGAGTCTTTCCTATTGGCTATTTGTATTGGACTTCTAAACCTGGTCTATGGAAATGTGCCTTTGTCTTTAGTTAACCAAATTAGGATAGACTTAAATGTCTCTAGTTGTTGTAGTCATGTCCCGATCCATTCTACCGGAGGGATACCCATGATACCAGTATCTTTGAATGCGACCCAAATGTCAGCTCCTTATTATTCCCCCATTTCATGGGAACGAAACTTGGCAAGATATAAATTGTAACCGAGCTGACTATGTATGACTAGAGTATGCCACCCCTGGAAAGTTTTGTTTGACTTGTAATGGATCTCATGTTGTAATAAGTAAGTGTGAAGTAGAATTTAAGGTAAATGGTGCTTGGCTCTCTAACGGTTCTTGGATACTCGGTTGTTCTCTCATTTTGGCTGGATATTTAGGTTATTATTCAGCATGGATGTTAAAACCAGTTTGTAACTTTTCATCTACTGCACTAGCTGGTCACTATTTTGTATGTGGAAATAAAGTCTATAAAAATCTTTCGGTTGGGAAGGAACATGCCATGTCTCTGCAGCATATCCTGCCTTTATTATTAGATCTCATAAAGGAAGAATTTGCAATGTTGACAAAATCACATAAAATCAAAGGTTTTGGGATATAATGTTTCCTAACTATGGCGCAGGCTTAGCTATGTCCGAAATAAAGAAAGTTGCAGCATCCCTAGAGAAAATAGCTAATGCTGCTGCCATTGGTTTCCGTGAAGTAAGTAAAGAAATGAAAGAAATGAGACAAATGACTCTACAAAACAGACTTGCCTTAGATTATATTTTAGCTAGCAAAAGAGGTGTGTGTGCTTTAATAAAACCAGAATGCTGTGTTTATATATCAAATGATTCTAATGCTATTAAGAACCAAGCCAAAATTATTGAGAAAGAAGCTGCTAAACTACACCAAACCAATCAATGGAGTTTTTGGGACTGGTTTGGCGGACTTGGGGCCAAATTATTTTATATTGCAATCATGTTCTTCGGGTTTATTCTCTTTCTACAAGTACTCCTTTTGTTGCTACACAATTGTAACCTTAGTGTATCCCGTAAAAGATGCAACAGATATGTCAAATGTGATGCTGGGTCAATTGAGATTAGTCTCACAATTGTGCCAAAGGGAGCATTGGAAGATACTCTACCTAAGAACAAGTCTCACTGTGCCTCAAAGAATGCATAAGTCAGACTGTTCTCCTCTTGGCTTATTTGCAGTCTGTTGCCCAACACATGGTTACAAAATGTCATCAGTTGTAATATAAGTACAAAAGGGGGGAATGTGGAAGAAAAGAACCCCGGGACTTAATTTCTGTTTAAGAAGTGCGTTGTAAAATTTTCCATAATGCTGAGTAGGCCTATGAGGTCAATAGGTCAAACCACAGTCTATGCCCTCTTGCAGCTTTCTGGTTCAAACCAGTTTTCTCTTTGACTTGTTATATCTTGCATCATGTGACCTGAATTGAAGCATATAAAAGCTTGCTTTAACTGTCTGTGGGAGAGGCTCAGTGTCCTCCTCTGCAGCTGTCAGTTGTCCTCTGACAACTTCAAAACCAAACAACAAAGTAAAGCTTGTTTCTTCCACAACACACAGCTTTTGTTTACTTTAATACTTCCTAATTCTAAAGGCAAGAAAAAATTCTACATGTTTGAAACCCTAGACACATTTTTTTCACATTTTTTAATTTATAGTGAAATAGAAAGCTATAGACTGACTGGAAACATGTTAAAAGTTTCAAGACATTTCAGTATTTTATTAAGCACATACCTTCGATGCAATCTCCAGTTACCATCTCTAGTATTAGTATCACTGGCTTATCTCTTCCAAATGCAAGAAAGAGGAGTAGAATTTTCAAAAATTTAAAAACTCCAGGAAAATCGGGAAGAATATAAATTCCAGTGAAAATCAGTAAGACTTTTCTCCTGACTCCATGAGTCGCTTTGTAAAATTTGCCTCAAAGTGTTTATGAAACTACTGGAAAAGCATCTTTAAAGTTTATCCTTAGGAAGCATTTTTTCTAAATAGAAAGTTTTAAGCACCTTCCGTGTGGAAAGAAAGAAATGTACTTTTCACATATTGATATGTGAAGGTTATACTGCATAAATTTACAGGAAAATACAAATCCTGCCCCAGAGACCATACAACCAGATTCCATCACCCGAAACCACATTTAGTAGAGGCTCAGTCTTTGATTAGCCTCACTAGTTTCAAGAGTACTGCTCCAAGAGTAAAAGCAGAATCTGGCCCTAAGTATGTTTGAAAATCTTCTGGCTTAGGTACACCACCGAAAAGATCCTTCATATATTTTGAATTCTGTGGCTATTTGCTTTGCTAGTTACAATGTTCTTGCATCTTCGGATTAGAGAATTGAATTATTTTTTTAAAGAGTAGTATCAGAATGAAAACATTTTATAGTTGAGGACTCTGGTCATCCAGTGGACATTAACTGGTAGCAATATATGCAGGTAGATCTCTAATTTCCACCAAAGTTCTAGGGCCCAATTATATTCCAGCAGAGGTCAGTGGGATTTTGCTATGAAGCAGGCTCACTTCCTTGATGAAAGACTTAGAACAAGATATTTATACGTGAGCAAGTAAAAAAATGACTAACATAATGAATCAGTCATCACATGAGAGTAAATCTGATGTTCCAAATCTGAAAAGCCAGGTTGAACCTCTGAAGATCTGTAGTGTTCTCTATTACTGTGCATAGCCTGGAAAACTATGTGTATTAGGTAGGTATTTTAGTTAACAGTTGGCATGGCTACACAAGACACTACTATGCAGTCGTTACTACACACTTAATTAGTATATGTATTAGCAAGTACTAAAATAAATGCATAGTAAACCAGGGTTATCGCACAGAAGTGCTGGCAAACATCGTTTAGATGATGCTACTGTGCAGTAGCCTAATAATAATGCTCAGTAGTGTATTAGCACTGCACATGCTGTGATGTGCTACTGCACAGTATTTTTCAGCTACTGCACAGTCAGTATGTCATATGGACCCACCCAGTATGAATACAGAATGTGCATATAGAATAAGGTAAAGAAGCCAGAATATTTCAACTGCAAGCTGTGCAGGCCAGCTAGAGAGCTCTCTTGAGCACTGTAGAATTGCTTTACATTAAGAAAAATAATAGAAAAAAAAAGAAATGGCAGCTAATTGAACTCAGAAAATGCATGCTATGGCCAATGTCAAAAGCTTTTGATTTTTTAATCTCATTCCTCTGTAATTTCTTCTTGTATGTAGTTTCATTTGATTTCCCCCCTCACAAACAGGACCTCATAGCAAATACTGTACATTAGGAAGGAACTCAAAATCTATCTTCCACACACTCCATTTAAGTGCTTCAGATCTCTGAGAAGGGGATGATTCTCCTAAGAATGTGACTTTTACATATGCTGTCAGAATCCTCAGTCAGGGAAGAACACATCATTGTAATGCTGATAGAGCATCAAGTAAGACTACTGAAGGAAATATCACCAGTTGTCCTCTGGGCATTCTTTTTATATTCAGTGGACCAGAACATTGTCACTGGATAATGGTCGTCTGCTGCCTTGCCCCTATTAAATTAAATTAAATAGTTGATTGGAACATTCCCAGTTGCTCTCGGTAGAAATAAAAAGTGATGCAAAACACTGTAGTTGAATCATATTTGGAATTTTCAGAAGTGTATTTAGTAATCTAGATAAGAAATGGTTACAGCTAATTCTTTTATTCTTTTGAACATTCTGTTGAGCACTTGTAAAAATTTCAAAGAACACCAAAGTGATTTAAAATTCCTTGGCAAATGGGGTACACAGTGTCTAAATAAAAAGGTAACCAAACGCCAGTATGTCTAAATAAAAGGTGAACAAACACCAGACATGAGAGCAAGTTATGCTCATGGCATGGGGGAAGCAGCGGGCGCAGCCTAACAGCTGCGTGATCAGTGCATGCAGCAGAATCCCCAGGTCATGCAACCCGCTCAGCACGCCGAAAAGGTCCTAATCCTATTGGCTATTTGGGCAGTATAAAAGCGAAGCCCACGAAAAAGAAGGCAGGACCCACACACCCTAATCACCCTCACCGGAGGTCCTGTGTCCTCAATATCCCTTCCCCCCGGACACTCCCATGACGACCGAATACATCATTCAGATGTGTGAAGAGCTCTCAAGTTCCCCGTAAGTTTGGTTTTGAGGTTGTTGTAAAGGGAACTGCCGGTGCGAAAGTGTGAGTGAAGCATTTATGTGCTACCCGGTGCAACTTTTATGGAGGTGCCTACGTTGTGTACATTGACAGTGTGAGTCTGTGTACTTCAACAGTGTGAGTAAAGCATTTATTTGTTACATTGTCTTTTCAGATTTTTCTTGAACGGGAAGAAGTAGAGGAAAAAGGAAACAAGGTTCCATAACCCTTTCGTCCCCGGCCTGTTTGGATCTAGGGGTTAATCACCCCCCCGTTTCCCTGCCACACACAGTTACTTAAGTTACTTGATTTGTATACCTACATAAAAATGCTAACATTATTTCAGATACTGTAGTTGCTGCATGGATCATCAGAAGAACTTAAGCTTGCACACTGAAGCCCCTTTCACAGAAAAAGAGGGAGCTAAGACACAGTTGTTTAGAGGTCATCTCTAAGTCAGTAAGATGTCACAGATCCCCTCCATCTTTTTGCCTTTGAGTCCAAGTCCAGGTCCAGCTAAAGGACTGCCTTAGGTGTCCAGACTTTTTGTTTTCTTGTGTATCAGTTATCCACCAAGGAGGTAACAGGCACACCCTGTTCACAGTAGTCTCAAATGACTAGTTGGTCATGCCACAATTCAGGTAACAGAGCCAATGATTCATAATGGAGATTTCAGTAGAGTCGTTCGGCTATAGCCCAGCCATTCACCCAGCTAACTAATTCTAAAACTCCAACTTTGATAGAAAACAGGCACACTATAATGCAGCAAGGTATTACCATGAACATCTATTCTGCTCAACATTTGACCTGTACAACAGCTCCCTTCTCTCTTCTTCATGCAGCTTATTCTAACCAGAAGCAGTACCGGACAGGGGTCCTAAAGAATGGAATATACACCTCTCCATAACTTTTGAGGAGATACAAGCAATCAGAAAGCTTCCCAGGTTCATTCTTCAGATCATAGAATAATAAGATCCAGATGAAGAGTCTGTATGCACTAAGTAAAAGATTCTGTGAACCATTATTCCTGGTTAGGGCAAAGAACATCTCCATTTTTAATGAAAGTGCTTTTTGCATTATTGGTGCTTACCTGACACCAGTAGAAGCCCCTCACACAGGGAACAAGTGCTAAAACAGTCATAAAGATTCACTCAGCACCATTAAAAGAACTTCATAATGGACTGCAGGTAATTTTGTTCTTGCTTTCTAAAAATCCTGAAGATTATTTTAAGGGATGTTTCCTAGCAGATTTAAATTCTGTCTACACAAGTAAACAGGCTCATTACTGACAAATTTATCAGCAATTATTCAGGGTGAACCTTTCCTATGTTCAGATATGTGGGCATCACTTCATTTTGTGCTTTGCATAAATTAAGTGTGATTTTCATGAATACAAGACAACGCTTTGTAGCATTTCTATGTGTTCTACCAAATTCCGCCCTTGGATTATGATCAGGGCTCTTCATAAAAATCACACAAAGTTTCCTAAAAGAAATATCTTCTGTTTGGTCTCCATCCTGCTATTGATCTTAACAACAGCCATAACATAAAATTACTAAGCTATAATGGAAAGAAAAGGTTTTCGCAATCATTTTTCATTCTCCTATATTTCTTTGTTTTGGGTGTTTCTGGATTTTGCCAATTATATGATTTATCAGAAGCTTCAACTCGCCTGGATCCTGAAAGCAGAAAACTTTATAATCTTGATTTTGGGCACATACAGGCAGAACCACCTGCCAACTGGAAGAACTGAAAAATTCTATGATCTCTCTCTCTCTCTCTCTCATATATTTTAGGGAAAATAAGCCCTTTTCTACTACAGTTATTGTCTAGCATTTGAGTTCAATGTTGGCAAACTGGTCCCTACATGTCTTTGAGGCATATGGAAATTGATGATGAAAGTGTCTAGTGCAACTAGAAATATAATTTGATGAAAACTGAAGCAGTGAACTGTGAGAAACTGCTAAATCAGTGTCATCAAACTGTGCTTGAAAAATAATGAAACAGAAATACTAGCAGTGCATGAGAAATGCAGGGTGTAGACTGTGAAACCACATAGCAAATTCAAAAATTAAGGAAATGCAAGAGATCTTTTTATTATTGTTATTTTTTAAATTGATACCCAAAAATACAACAGAAAATTCCTGTCAAAATTCACTTAGGTAGACAATGACATCATGTCTCCTCTAAATTGTTCAGCCTTAACCTTGGCACAGACTGTTCATAAAGAATGCCATGTTTGGCGCTGGTGCAGAAGCTTGTCTACACATAACCATGTGCCTAATAAGAAAACTTTCAGTGGCCAACACAAATCCTGGCTATAACTCAAATCCCCCATGGCAAAACAAAGAGATTAAAATAGAACATATAGGACTTTAAGAAATAGTATTGCTAACAAAGAAAGACTGTAACCACAATGACACAAATCATCTAAAAGTTGGCAATTCATGAAGCTGTTAATGGGCTTCATAAAGACAACTTCAAGACTTGAAAGAGGAGATCCTGATACAGCTTATTCTTACACTTGAATGGAATAAACATAGGCCTAAACTATATATAAATTTGAAAAAAATAAAAAATATACTGTGCTTTAAGCCCTTAAGCATATCATGTAACTAAAATTACCCATGTTCAAAACCATCAATGATTCTATTCAGAATTATACATGTTTTGAGTTGGCAACATGCCTAGGTATAATCAAGGAAGGGGGGTGAGCCTGTGTATTCAAAGACATGCCAGAAAATTTGTACCAAAAGATCACAGGGAGACAGAGACAGCTGGAAAAATTGGAGCTGGAGCTCTGATTTTCATGCCAGTGTTACACCTAATGCAAAGGGAATGCAGATGATAGACTGCAAGCTATGTATGTCATTCCTTCTGCCATTTACCAGCCTACATACTCACAGAGCTGAACAATAATTAGAAAAAAACAGGAAAAACTGAAATGGAGGTAAATGTACTAAAATAGGTTTAAAAAGTTATATCGAGATTTTGATTAAAACTGTCCATTTTCTTTATTTATACAGAAAGGAAAAATTAAATAATTGCAATAGCAATTTAAGATATTTAGTATTTATTTCTTTTCATTATATTCTCAAATCACTGTACAAACATTAATTACAGGTCTTGACGTCAATGCTGGATATAGGTAGCAGATAATATTAATAAAGGCAATTCCTAAGTAGCTAAACAAATTTTCCAACCAGCTTCCATTGTTTTTTGAAGTAACAGTTGAGACCTTTCAACACACAATTTTATATAGCTAATTATAAATAGGCCTGAGTACAACTCATGTTAATAAACAGCATAGGCAGCAGAAGGTGGGGGCTAAAGGGGCTCAAGCCCCCCAAATACAGGGTAGCTGGTATGGCTGGAAGGCCTCCTGGCAGCAGGCTGCTGCAGCGGGGGGGGGGGGGGAAGGAGGGGTTCACACACTTGCATACCCTGCAGATTGCAGCCGATTCAGCAGGCAGGTAAGTTTCTTTGTCTCCTTTATTTATGGCTGCTTGGGCTTGTGGGGTGGGGAGGGCAGATTGAGACCCCCACAGTGCAGGAGGTAGTGGGGTAGGGGCAGGGATGAATCATTTGCTCCTGCCCCACTCCCTGCTGTACTGTGGGGATTGCTGGGCCGGGTCATGGGGCAATCAGAGCCTGGTGGCTCCTCCAGATGCATAGTGTTGAACAGCCAAGGGGGGGGAGGGCACGTGCCTTTGAAAGTGGTGTAGCACTAGGTGCATCCCACCGCTGGGTGGGCCAGGCAGCAGGACACACGGTGCTGTGCCATGCTGCTTTCAAAGCAGCAGCAGTGAGGTGTGGAGGCAGGGAGCAGAGACTGAGTCCAGATTGCAGCTGAAGCCTACCCTTGCCCTGTGCAAAGATCGGGGGGGCCATGTGCCCCCCACCTTGGTTCCCCAGTGCCACACCTCTGGAGGAGCCACCAGGCTGGGCCAGGTTCCTCCCAAGGGAACAAGGGAAGGAGCAGGCACAGGGTGCTCTGTCCCTTCTGGCTTAGTTGTGCAGCCAAGGCCCCTTGGTTCCCCCGGGCAGTGTGGAATCAGCGTAGGGAGGCAGCCAGGACCAGTGCAGGGCTGGGGCATAGCAAATTCACAGGGGCTGCCAGAGTCGGGCAATGACCCTAGCCACAGGAGAAGAGGCAGCCGCATGGGTGCAGCAGGCCCCAAGCTTGGACCCGGCTCTTCTCCAATCCCTGCCCAATCCTAGCCTCAGCCCCACTCTCCCCCTGCATGGCCCTTTTCCCTGCAGACTTTCCCATTTGTTGGGGGGAGCACATGTGTGCACAGTGCATGTGCTCAGCCTCTCCCCCGCCCCAAATTTTGTCCCTCCATCTATGGTAAACAGCTTGACAATCTTTTCTTTTGAGAAAGGGGAAAAATATGAGGCTTAGCAGAAAAAGGAAGTGCAATTCTGATAGGATTTCCTGTTAATACACTTGCCTTTTTAAAAGTGATCCAGGCATGATTACCATGGGTTTTGAGGGCATCTTTATATTAGAGATGCCCTCAAAACCCAGGTGTTAAAAGTCATTTTCTTTCTCAGCTCATGGTTCAGCTCAAACTCTGCATTCTTGGAGCTTTTTAAAATACATTTTGTTTTTCAATCATGTTGACCCCAAAGCCATCTTTCATAGCATTATTACTCAGAATTCCAAATCATGCTCTCATTGTAAAGTAGGCCTTCAAGAGCAAAACCAGTCTATAAAAATCAAAATCATTTAGAATTTAGCCAAGGTACCTTTGAGTCTATCTAGGATTCACGTTGATTCCAGTTTTGCTTTCAAACTTAAACATGCCATAGTCTTTGACAGTGACTGAGAGTAGCAGAACCACTGTGTATCTTTGTAACACCCCAGTAGTCACAATGAACTGTCCATTGAGATGTCTGTCACTGAACACAGTGGTCTGGAAAGCCTCTCATCTACAGAAAAAAAGATAGGAGGGGAAGAATAAAATAAGGAGTAAAAAACCCTAATGAAAATGAAAAAGGAGGTGGCAAAGAAAAAAAGAAAGAAAAGAAAACAAAGGTGGCCCTGAATAGCATTGTTTGGATCCAAAATCTGATATGAACTTTGGATCTTGGGGTCCATTTGGAGCCACTTTTCAAAGAGGTTGAGCTGTAATATTTGTAACCAAATCCGGACCTGAACTATCCCAGGGTTGGGATAAGAACTGGTATTCAGATTCTAATCAGAGCCTCCCTCTAGAGGTAGTAGAGGTATACAAGACATCTTATATACATATCAGTGGCCTGGGTAATTACTCAACCAGTGGATGCATCTACACTAGGGTTGCAAACTCTGACTGAAGCTATTCCTGAAGATACTCCATGCAGGATAGGGAGGCAGCCCTGCCCCCAGCCCCGCTGGCACCACCCCGCTGGCACCCCGCTGGCACGTGCTCCCAGATTGCTTTCAATAGTCACATGCTCCTGGACTGCTTTCAATCCAGGGGGGTTGGAAACCCTAATCTACACAAAACACTTTACTAAAAATTAGACATCACTGTCTACACGTGCACAGCAATTACTGTGCAACAGATTAGTTTAATGCAGTGTTTTCTAGCACCTGTAGATACAGGTACTAGAAATCAAAGTGCACGTATAGATGCTGACTGAAAGGAGATTGATCTCAGTCAGCCTAGGCAGCAGGGGACCACAGATGGCAGCGAGAGCTGTTCCAGCTCAGCAGGATGCTGCCTCCCAACCATGTAGAGACTGGAGACATGCCCTGATATCTACAGGGCTGGGAGAGGTGTCCCAGCTGCCAGGCATCAAGACCTATCCCGATCTCCACATGGCTGGGAGGCAGCTGCCCAGCAGCCAGGACTGCTCTTCCTGGCCCATGAAGATTGGGATGAGTCCTGATCAGTGTGAGGTGGCAGGCAACTGCCTGCTGAGATGGGAGAGCTCCCTCCCCACCACCCTATGCAGATTGGGGCAGCTCCCAGAGCCTGTACAGCTAGGAGTTGGTACCAGGATGAGCCTGGAGCTCCCTCTGGCTGTTGCGGAGTGGGTGGGATGAGGTTGGGGGTGCTGAGCAGAGCAGAAATATCCCTGGACTAGGCTGTTCTTGTTAGGCATAATTTGCTCCCTTGATTTGTTGTACTCAGGACATAGGCGCATATGTAGATATGTACCCTGGAATGCTTTAATGAGCCTTAATTTTCTGCGGAGAAAATTCTTGCATGTTAATTGTATGTGTAGATGGGCTCAGTGTGAACTAGCAGCTAACTGTCATAAATTTTAAGATCAAATTAAGAAAAACATGTGGGAACCTGCACATAAGTCTTTGCTCATGCCCCAGCCTGGCTAGGACCATGTTTCACATTATCAACTACAGACAGCAACTTCTATAGGAGTCACCTTCATCCTATTTATATCTGCAAATTGCACCTATGCATTGCCTTATGGATTTTAACCTCTAAGAAGTGCTGACCTAATTGAAAACTACAGATGCTGTGGGCCTCCAAAGATGAGACCTTCTATTTAGGATGTAGATGTAGGTGTAGATACACTTTGTGCTGAAAACTTCTTTTTCTTAAACACACGTTAATCTTGGCCAGATGCTGGATATGGTAAAAAAACATTAAGACCTACTATTCTTTCTATATTTTCATCCAACTTATATAACAAATTCCTCTTCTTTTAAGTGGCATAACAAATAATTGTTTGAAGAACTATGCAGGCATCTGGGCATTATAAGAATATGTGGCAAGGAAAACAATTTATCTATCTCAAGTCAAAACTAAAACCAAAATAAATAAAAGACAAAGTCACCACGGTCATCCCAATGTCCATATTAGTATTTTTGAATACTTTTGAATAGTTTTATTCAGAGTTTGGACCACCTCTACATGCCAGAAGCAGTAGAGGATGCTCTGAAATGTTTATCTATTCTCTTATCTTCTGTATCACTTTCTTTCGTTTTAGCTGTTAGTTTAGAACATAGAAGTTAACTGGCTCTTTATTGCCAAACTCTAACATAAACAAAATCACAAGCCAGACCCCAAAATCATGAGACTATTCTACAAATCATGAGTTTTTAAAAATAATAAATGGGGTTTATTTGTCTTCTGGTGTTACAGGCCTCATTTTTTTCAGATTGCAAAATAAATTATGGTTCCAGTAAATGAGGATTTAAAAGAAAAAAACCTATAAAACAAACAAACAAAAAAACTCCACCTAACTAGCACGAGACTCATACTAAAATCACAAGACCTGGCAGTTCCTTTAACTTCATAAGTAAGGCCTCAGTCTCTTAATTAGGTCTGCACAAATGAATCAACACTGATGAGGAGCTATATTGGCCAAGATTTGACTGCAGGTTCAGGGGACTGGAGAAAGGAATACTGCTGTTGTGGACTGGAATCCATATATACTTGTTACTGAGTTTGTACGTTCACCTTTTCTTATGACTTGAAGACGAAAACAGACTCACTCGAGCCCATCCATGCAGTCTGGAAAAAGAGCTCACTTAGCTTATAAAGGTACTGTACGCTTGGCAAAGTGCACAAGCAGTTCAATATAATGTTAAGTTAAGAAGACATTCACCTCAAACTTTGTGGGATAGTTACATGGTGATGGTGTCAAGGGTTCTGTAAGTGCAGAGGGCTCTATTCAGCCATGGCATAAGTGTCACTTCTACTAGTGGACTTCAGTGGGACTTAACCCTACTATGCCAGGTATGAATTAGATCTATGCTCTGCACATAAAAAACAGCAGTGTACCTAAGGTGGCATAACCTTGGCAGCAGCCCCAGGAGCTGACTTGCAAGGAGAGAAAGTAAATGTCACAGACATGCCAGTAGTACCACGAGGCCAATGTTGCCATCAACCCTGTGCATTGCCACTGCCCTGGACACCCAGATTCTCTGTTACACTTCTGATGAAAAATATAATTTGTATTTTATTACAAATATTTTGACGTAAGAAACAAGGGCTCAATCCAGGAAATAATTCTTCCATCATTTCAAACTCCACTGATGTCAAATGCAGTTTGGGGGTCAAATCAACTTTTCATATTTCAGGGAATAAAGGATCTGGTCCTGCTTCACTGAAACCAGAAGGACTTTTACCATAGACTTAGGACTTATTTATAGATTTATAAATCTACACGTAATCATGTAAATGAAATTCAAGCCCACAGAATCCAAGGCCCCTTTCCACTAACGTAAAGTGGGCATAAATGTGATTTACTAACAGTTGAAGTTTCTTTTACCCTAGTGGAGTAGGATAAGAATGCACTCTCATTTTAAAAGAGAATCAGGCCCCTATGGGAGCAGCCCCACTGACACACAGCAAATTGCCCCAGGTAGGGTAGGGGAGACTGCTGCCAGCACCTGGGCTGCCCCCACAGTCTTATCTGTGGTCCTGGTGGCCTCCTGGGGCTGCAGCAGCAGTGAGCTGGGTGTGCGGAACAGAGGCTCCGGCTGGCTAGGCTCTGGTTTCGAGTGGTGCAGGCTTTTTTTCTGTTTTTTTGTAGATACCAGGATTTCCCGGTATCTAATTTTGCTATTGCACTGCAAATATGCAGCACAGCAAGCCAATTCATGTGTGCTGTGCGCATTTTGCAGGACCTCAAAAACCTTTGAAGCACTGAAAAGCGCACGTTCCTGCTTGTTGGGACACAGCCTATGTGTTTGCCTCCCTTGTGTCATTTGGTCTAATTATACAGATTCCCCTATAAGGATTTGTTGATGCTAGATGATATGTTTCCTTTTGCATGTTAAGGTTACATTGCATAAACACTTTTGTGCTTTCTTTGGATGTTGCACTGGTCCAGGTAATTTTGTGAATCATCTTCACATTTTTTTGTCCAATCCTGCTCCAAATGACATAAAGAGAACTACATTTGGGCCCTTGGCAGGGCATTTCCTTTACTAAGAAAAAACGATATTTTTTTTTTATATGGAGAACAGAACAATAAGGTAAAAATGATCCCAGGCATATTTTATTAATACAGCCTTCATTTTTAATAAACCAACTCTCAGCATTCTTAGCATTGTCTGTTATAGCATTTCTTTGGCATATAAGTATGATGCATGGTATATTTAAAATATCTCTACTAAAATGCATATTAGAAAATTCTACATTGTGTTTTACCTGTCAGAGGTCATCAGAAAATATATTTCAAGAAAACTGAAAGCAATAGATGTAGTTTGCCCAGTAGATTAATACTGAGCCATGAACTTTCATCCTCTGCAACAAGATTTCCATCCAACTGACATAGAACTGACATGCAGTAACGCTTACAACCAGGGGGATCCAATTTAGACAGAGTTCAAATGGTTTCATGCTACGCATAGGTCACAGAGGTAAAGTATGCATAAGAGAGCTGGCTTTAATCAGAAGGTTTTCAGTAATGTCACACCAGAAGTGATGGGCCACATTGAAAATGAGCTGGATGCGAGGCTTGAGAATAAAACCACCAAATATATTTAAATATTCTGAATATAGTCTTTAAGCATTTACTCAGAGCTTTCTACATGCCTGTAAATTGTATATCTCAGAACAATGGAGCAAGGCACAAAATTTATTCCTTATACAAGTGAGAGAGATTCCCATTGATTTCAGTGGGAATTGTGTGGGGTTATACCAGTTTGGCATTTATAAACTATTGTTGTAAGTGATGAAGGATAGGAGGGACAGCTTCGTCATGGGTGACCATTTGAAAACAAAAGAGACTCACACATGTTCACTTAAGAAAATTGAGAGGGATGGCTAAAAGAAAGAGGGATTCTAGCAAAGGCTAGTTCTAACGCAGTTATCAAATGTTGACCTACTTCCGAAACAGGCAGATGGAATCTCAGGTTAACATTTCATACCGAAGAATAACACTTCCTTGGGTGAAAATGAGAGGTCTCAGTTCCAATGAAAGACAAAATGTTAGTCTCAAGAGAGACTTTTAAAGGTTATATTCTAATCATAACCCCACAAATCTGTCAACTCCTTTAATTTCAATCTTCTCCAAGCAGTTTGGTCTTTCCAAATCAGGTATGTGCCCTCATTTTCATTTGGCTGGACTAACAGCTCTCTGAGCAAAGTTAAGGGAGACAATTTAGATGAATGAATGCTTTAGATCTGAAACTCAAGCACCACTAGTTTAAGGCTAAGTTTTCGTACAGCACTGCTTCAGCTTTGTGCTACCAGCAGCACTAAGAGGGAAACTGAAAAACAGTTTAATAATATGTTGGAGGCCATTATACACTTTAGAACAAAGTACAGTCCTTTACCCTTGTTAGCTTTAAGGTTTACATTATACTCAAGGGGCTGTGCGTCTTAGATCCTGGAATGCTGAGTAAAATAGATTTTTTTCAGCCTTTATTCAGATCTTTGCCCATTGCATAAGTGGGATGTTCTCAATGGAAACAAAACAACTCCAACTTGTTAGGCATGTGGAAGTTTTTTTTGAGACTTCCATGAGTTTTGTTGTGTACCAAACAAAGTAAACTAAAGAACTGTAGTGTTGCATACAACACTACATCATTCTTCCTCCAGACAGAATGAAACACACCATCTTTGAGAAAGATTAGAGGTTTAGATAGCACTCTAATAGTGGAGCTACCTTGGGGCTCTTCTAACAGGCAAGGCAGAGACCCTGGACTAAAAGGTTGTTTCATGCCTTATCAATGGCAAGCTTCTATCAACAAGATTTAACAAAGGAGAAACTAGATGAACCCAGTGTATTGCTACAATGCCATAGCTTCAGGTATAATCTACAGCAAGACTGCATTGGAACTGTGCTACCCTACGGTCCGTTAGTACCATCATGTGTTATTAGGCAATGTTAAAAATGTAAACATTTTAAAATGTTTTAAACTGCAGAGAAGAAACAAAAGATTGTAGAGCAATGAACCCATTTTTTTTTATTAGGGTAACTAGTTCTTGCTAAGTTGTTTCTTGCATCTGAGCTAGCTCATTTGCTGCTTGCTTAGGTATTGTTATGTTGCACTGCGCTGCAGTTTGCAATGTAAGCATATCTTTAGTTAAGCACGGGATTAGCCAAGTTGCCCATATCTGAATCAGTAAAATAAATATTTTAAAATAAAAAATTCCCGACAATATTAATGTTCTAAGATATATCAAATATTCTGAGTAGTTAAATCCAAGCTGATGGAGAGGAACTGCAGAAAGATCTCATCATGTCAAGTGAATGGGCAAAAGAATGGCAAATAAACTTCATTGTCGACACATGAAAGGTAATGCACATAGGGAAAAATAAACCCAGTTATACAGTGCTGGGTACTGAACTAGCTGTTGCAACTCAGGAAACCCTAAGTCACTATAAAAATTTTAGTTCTCTAAAAACATTAGATCAGTGTGTAGCAGTGTCCAAAAAAGAAAAAAAAATGATTGATAAAATGGTAGGCATCATCAAGAAGGGATCTGAAAACAAAACAGAAAACATCATCATGCCACTATAAAAATCCAGGGTGCACCCACATCTTTATACTTCTCACCAGCTTAATCAGTGCTTAGTAGAAGACAACTAAAGAGAGGTAAAGCTATGGTATACATCTCTGTTGCTGCTCCATATCTTCCATTTCACTTCTCTCAGCTCCCAATTTTTTTGTCAAAATATAATTTAAAAGACTTTGTCTGTTTCCTATTTCCATAAGTAGTGTCTGGGCCTTATGGTAACAGGATGTACACACATGCCCTAGACATAAACATACATCAAGGTTCACTTTCTAAGTTTAAGCAAGTTGCAGATAGTTGCTGAGGCTTTCCTCTTCTTTCTCCATCCCTGCTAGGAACTCCAAACAATTTGCTATCTTTTTTTTTTCTTAAACACATTCTAATGACTTAAGGTGCTTATAACATAATAAGGTATTTTCTTTAATACATATGGATATGCTTTCTTAAGCTAGGACTCTTCATATGTTCTTCCAGAACATTATAGTCTTTCGTCAACATCTTTTAAGATTTAGGTTTTCAGAGTCCCAAAGAATGAAGCTTGCCAGAGGAGAAGGGATGTTGCTAAAGGCTAATGAGGAAAAGAAAGATGAAAGGTAGGATCAAATGGAGTGAATAGATGTGGTTGAGGAACAGGTTCAGAGGTGTTTTTACTTTCAGAATAAGTCAAAACTTTGTGATGTTTCTCTTAACTAAATGGAACTTCCAAACTTATTAATGAACCAACATTTATGAATATGAACCCAGACTTCAAAAATTGAAATTTTGGAATAACTAAACTAAACTAGTTCACCAACTATTGCAGCTTTGTGAAATAAAGGTCTCAATGACCATCCACTAGCAGACCCAGAGATGGAGTAGAACATCCTGATTATATTCTTTCAATGTATTGCTCTTGTGGTATTAGTAGGTGCAAACGTCATTCCTCTCCAACCATTAAGTAGCTGTGCTGAAGAATGAATAAATTTTTAGAGAAAGGTAGAAAGCATTACTGATGCCAGACAAGGCTCTTTGGGTAAATCTGATATCTTTTGTTAGACCAACTAAAATAGTTGGAAAAATTCTTCTTTGCAAGCTTTTGGTACAAACTCCCTTCTTCAGGCAGAGGCAAACCCCCTTCTTCTGCATTTGCTTTGTGCTCTCCTGGATGGGACAGAAGCGTACTGGCTCCTATCCCATCCAGGAGAGCACAAAACAACAGATACTCCCTCTGCCTGAAAAGGGTGTTTGTACCAAAAGCTTGCAAAGAAGAATTTTTCCAACTGTTTTAGTTGGTCTAATAAAAGAGATCAGATTTACCTGAAGAACCTTGTCTGCCTCTGTCCTTACATGAACATGGCTACAATCAACACTCCTGAAACGTGCTGATGCCAGACACTCCAATAAGGACCCAGTTATAAGGTATAATCATTTGCAGTTAAATCAGATGCATGTTCTAGTACCACTACATAAGAAATCCACTAATGGAGTGACCAAGGAGATGCACTAGCTCAGCAAATCTCCTGGCTGGCCTGAGCCTACCCACCCATGGGGCTGTGGACAAGTGGCATTAGACCCCAGGGCAGAATGATGGCTGAAGGTAGTTAGCACTCTCCATCAGTGGCTTTCCATCAGTGGTGGTCTACAGACTTAGGTGTGATGTTAAATAAAACTCGAAATCCTACAACACAGACTATAACTATGGCTTTAGAAAATACATCAAATTTTGAGTTGCAGAAATACAGACATAAAATATACTACAAGCCAGAAGTGTTACAGCCCTTTTGAAAGCCTGGTTTCAATGCACTGTGAGGAGTCAAGTACTGTACAATGCAGCACACTGCAGTATTTTTACTGCAGAAAAAAAGGTTACAGGAAGGAAGCAGCTTTGCTTTAAACATCAACGTTCTCTCCTTTCATACCTCATCTCTCTTTGCTCCTTCCCTGCCCATGCTATTGAACACTCACACTTGCCTCAAGTGAATCATCCAAGTTTACTGTTGCAGACTAAATTACACATGCTGAGAAAAGCTGATATTTTATGAGCTACATAGGAAAGGAATATCTTGCAATTTTTCTAGCAAACTGATACTGATTATCAATCTAACTACAATCAAAAAACATTTTTGTCAAACTATAAATAACCAAATTCATTGACATAAAATGGTGTTGTATTGGAGACAGGACATTTGAAAATCAGGCTGCGGTTATTTATATTTGGATTTAAATTATTTAAATATGGATTTTGGTGTGTAACCTTACAGCTGTCCAAATTTTACTATCCACAAATAGCCCTTTAAGGCTGAAACAGGTCATAAAATATATGTAAAGTGGCATCAGACTTCACATCTTTCACCAGTTTCTAAATTGGAGATTAGTAGATATAATTTGCAGATTTGCATACCCTGGTTAGCTGGCTCATAGGGATCAAAGGCCTGTGTTTGCCTAGGAAAAAATGGGAACTAAAAGGGTTAACTCCTAGACTATCTCCAAACACATTTGTGTTCTTTTGTGATAACACACAGCACTTAATGGGCATCATATAATGGTTGCATGATCTGAGGTTTAGAAAACCTAGAAGCATTCAATTGCTTTCACTGATGAGATCTGTACTTATTTGGCATTACCAGAGATATCTCAATTCCTAAATAATTAACTTACAACCAATATGTATGAAATTGCTTCAGTAAGCTCACTGTCCAGGACTGTTTGCAGTTAAATTAGTAGAATAAATAATTTACACCAAAAAGTGTGCACAAGATAGTGCCAATAAACCTGACAGAACTTGTTCATTATTTGTAAGAAAATTGGATGAAATACAATTCCCCAAGTACAAGCTGTCCTGTGGAGTAAAAGGTGTGTTAGTGTTATTACAGCACATAGGGAATAGATGAAATCTCAGAATGTTCACTTCAGAGCAGTCTTTCTCCATTAGTCTGTTCTTCAGAGTTAAGTGTCCTGCACTACTGTACATTATATATATACACACACCTTTTAGATCCACATATATATGTGTGTGTGGGGGGGATCTAAAAGGTGTGTTTGTGGGTGTTTAGATTATATTTTATTTGGATTAATATTAAAGAGAGGAGGGAAAAATCGCAAGAAAAATGTTTCAGGAATGTGAAATTTCTCCCCAAATTATATTGGCCTGAGGCAGGGCTATTTGAGTTCTGGGTGATGGGGCATCACATGCCCTGAGCAGGCTGCAGACCTCTTGCTGCTAGTACAGCAGGACTCTTCTTCTCCCACCCCACCTTGCCATGCAGAGCACAGGCAAGACAGACCCCTCCCAAACCCTGCTCCCACTGTGCTGCCCTGCCTCCAGGAGCAGGGCAGAAACCTGAAGCCAGGAGAGTGGTAACCCAGACACCCTGGCTGCTGTAAGAGATGAAGCAATAGTAGAAGTGGTGTCCAGGCTCCATATTAACCCTGCAGAGATCACACGTGGCCTGCAGGCCGCTAGTTTGAGAGCCCTGGCCTGATGTATTCAGTCTTGTATGAAGGAGGATTTTAAAGTGCAAAATCATGTATCAGAATGAAAGATACGATCATTTTTTTAAAAAAAGCTGTAAAGCCTCCTTTCCTGTATGTAATCCTGTTGTTTCTACTTGTTAGTCAAAGGATATTGGTTTTGAAAAATGGAATTTAATTACATACAGCGGTATTTTAGGGAATTTAGAGATTTCTAAAATGTGCTATTGATCATTTTTCACTCCTTCAGAACTATGTATGGATGGGGCTTACCTCAGCTACAGTCCATGGAAATCAGTGAAAATATTTCCACGGATTTCAATGGCTGCTGGATAAGGCCCAGAGAGCAAAAGGCAGCCTTGTAGTTAGAGGTGTTACAAAGATATTGACACAACTGTACCAGGGTCTTGTAAAAAGTTGCCATACATATCTAAAATAGTTTTGCTATACAATGAGGTAGATAGCAAATTCTCAAATCAAAATGCAGTTAGAATTGGTGGTTTAGATTTGGTTCTCTTCTGAAACTTGGGCTGCAGACAGAAAGTTTGGAGACAGAACTGAACTTTTTGCAGTGCAGAATTTCAGCTCTGGCCCATTCCTAATTGGGACTGCCATTTGCACATTTCTGTAATCACATAACCTGTGCTTCATGGTGTATTCAGCTCTTGGGAAATTCATTAGGCCATAGCATTTCCTTTTCCACCATTATTCCGGGGCTTCGCTAAGGAAGAGCACCTTTACTTTCCTCCATGGTTTTTTAAAGGATATGCCGAAATCAGAGAATCCCTTAGTCAAACTAGCCACTCCACTCTATTACCATCCCAGTCTACCCTTCAGACTCTTTTTCTTCTCCTGCAGCATAGGGAGAAAACTGCAGCCATCTTATACTGCTACCACATGACACTAACAGACTTACACTGGCACTACAGCCTGGCGTGTGTAGCCGAGACTGGCAGAAACCCAGACTGAATCTGGTCCTCCCTTTGTTTGTTTAAGCATGAGTTAAATGCTAGGTCCTGACCTGATTTGTTGTTGATTTGTTGTGGTTTGTTGATTTTTACTGTTTGATAATGAGTCTCCTGGGGGATATTTTATGACCTTGTTCTATATCCACACAACACATAAAAGACAAACAAAAATGTATATATAGATATAGATATATTATATTATATATCTATATATATAAACAAACAAACAAGACATTGTTCATCAACTTTTAAATCATTTAGTGTTGTGACCTGGAGTCCAGTGTTTTCTGCATTCTCTCTAGTTTAATACTGAAAAATCCAAAGCAGCAAATAATCAGTTACCTATTCACTTAGAAAGCAATGCCAAGGATGCCAATTTCACTCATCTTTATTCCAAAAGAACAAAAAATAGGTTAAACAGGTTCAGCAAAAGTTGCCCCAATGTCACTGTCACATGCAGAGATCAGATAAGCACCTGGTTTGTTCTGTCTGTGAAGACAGCTTTATCCAAATAAAGCACGGTGCATTTTATCATTCTATAATGGAAAAGACCTGTCACTCTCTGAATATCATCATATGGTTGGTGGCCGGCAGATAATGGACTGCTAAGTGTCAAGGTGACTGGCTTTGAATGCACACAAAACTAAAAATTATAGACCTGTCATTCCATAGGCAGGCCACAATTAGCTGTCTATGCAACTTGAAATTTCCATTTTGCTAGCTGAATAATCAATTGGCTGCAGTTTCTCAATTTAGATGCATTTTTAGGCTTTTTGCATTCAGGATTTTATCTTTTTTATGAGGGTTTTAAAATAAATATGCAGTGCACTTAAGCAGATGGGGTCACTTTAGAAACAATCCCCTCCCCAAATGCATACACAAACAAAGACATTCACTGGTATTTTATAAGCAATTTCTTTTACATTAATTTCCCCTGGTCATGCTCTCAGTGGTAATGCTTCTGTCAGAGGTTTGGAACTAAGGATCACAAACAGCATTAGATTTATAGTCTTAAAGCCAGTTTGTTGCCATTAACTATTTAATCACAAATGGACTTTTATGAATTTTGATACTATTCTGTTCTGATATGAGACTGCATAGTACTGCATAGTACTGCATAGCTGAGAATTAAAGTAATTTCCATTCTTTCTTTCGAAAATAAATGTATCTTTCTTTTGGATAATCAGCACATATCTCAAGTTCTGTGAGTGCTATAAAGATTAACTAAATTATAAAATGCTTTGGGCAGCTAAACACTATATACAACCACAACAGTTTATACATTACTACTACACAAAATGCTTTGTGCTGTTTTGGAATAAATGAAACAATCCAAATGGGCAAGACAGCTCAGAATAAAGTAAAGTATGTTTCATTATCTACAGTTACCAATGTTAATCCAAACAATGGTCAAATATTTGTGAGTTTTTCAGTTATTTCCATTAGAAGAAACTGATTATGAAAAGTCAGGTATTTCTTTGATTTGATCCTATGTACCAACAACATCCTGTTTCCCTGCATGCATGCATGCAAAAACCAACCAAACAAACAAAAAAAAGCAAGATGAAGATTCCTTGCTTAATAGCCTAAGCCTATTTTCCAACCAGAACTACCCAAAAAGCTCTCTTAGCTGTCCCTCAGGATTGCTGCTTTGGCTCTCCATAAGTATTTTCTGCCTTCTCTGTCTTCTTTTGTGCTGTTCCTGGGACCTTCTCTCCCTATATTACATTCATACGCATAAAACAAAACCTCCATTCAACAATACTTAGTGAGACTACTGTGCCTTGATTGTTCACTTTTGGACTTGCTTTACAAATGGCCTGTGCTACATGTTTGCCAGTTGTCTGTAAAGTTATGGACAGACCACACAAAAAAGCTAAAACCCCTTGTCTGTAAAGTCCATAAAAAATGAGATGTTTATAAAAAAACTAAGAAATCATGAGCTGGATTGAAGATCCGTTGTAGGACTGAGAGGAATGAGGCTGAATGCAAGGTACTGATGGACAGACAGAGCAGAACAGCACCACCTTGTGTCTGAGTGGGAGTGCAGCTCAATACCCTGAAGGGAGCTCTCCATAAGGGCTTTGTGATTCAGGAGAGCTCCATAACCCCTTCCTCCTACTGCAGTCCTGTGCTGTTGCTGAATCTCTTTGGCTATCATCTGTCTTCAGATGCTTTTCACTGTGAAGGTGAGCAGAGCTGCATGGCCCTGGATCATCTGAGGCACAGGGTGAGAGAAGGAGGGGACAGCATAGTCAGGGAAGCACAGCCACGACATAGCTGCAGTGCTGAGATGGGGGAGAAGTGACAAATGAGGGTTCATGCTGCAGTGCAGGAGTAGTGCGAGCAGGGGTGAAGTTGGGGGATAGGATGGGGCCAGCATGGTGTGCAGTGCAGTCAGGGGCATTAGAGTGTAGGAGTGAGTAGGGAACCCCTAGGGAGGGGGCAGCATGGTATAAATCCATTATTGAAATCAAGCAGGACTTTAGTCTGGGTAGGAGCTCGAGCTGGATTTAGGAAGTTGGTGTTAAAGCCCTAAATTCGATCCCTTCTTATTGCCATTAAATATCTGGCCAAAGAGTTACATTTATATTTGTCAGTAAAAAGTATGGTTGCCGCTATCAAGTTTGCAGATTGTCAGTAAAAAAAATTCTTGGGTCAGTAATCCTGGTGGTGCATCTTATTGTTTCAGTCATATTCCTTCAAAAGGACCATGATTGCTTTGGTTTGCAACTAAAACTTGCAGACTATCAGTTTTGTTTAATCTAGAATCAAAATTAGAGCTGACTAGGAAATGAGTCTTCCCATCTTGTAAGATTTCATGATCTCAGTTTTTTTTCCTATCCTGAATTGGGATAATCAAATCAAATCTGTGAAATTTTTAGAATGATAATTTTGGGGGGAAATTAGATCAGTTTTGTTTATATGTTTCATTTCTAATTTAATCTTTTAAAAGTGTTTCTTTTGCACCCATGCAGTGCAGGGCAGTGGGGGGCAGCAAGGATCACCCCCCCGCCTGGCAGCACCTGGTGAGCATAGGGGCTTTTTGTTAAAGTACCGGGATCTGGGGTGGTTGGAGGCAGCCATAGGGATTGGGCGGGGGATCTGAGGGAGCATCCCCCACACTCCTGTCCCTCATACTTACCAGCTTGGAGTCAGCTGTAGCTCCCTGCTGCAGCCACCGGGGACTGCCTGAATCATCAACGCTCTCTGAATCTTTTCTGAAGATTTGGAGAGCTTTGAACCTTTAAACTGGTCTCCTGATTCAATTCAGATTCAAATAGTTCAACCCGGATTCAGAGATTCAGCCACCAAATCAGGCCAAATTTCCCCTGAATCGAATCATCACCCGAAGCTTCGCAAAGCCCTATCGTGTAACTTTATCCCAAGTACACGGTTAGTCTAATGAAAGATGTTGCCTTAAGTTTTTGTAGCACTTTTCCAATATTGAAACAACAGATCCTCACAACAGCTTGCAAAGTACAGAACACCATGCAAGGGGACTACTGATCAGGGAAAGCGGAAGGGAGTAAGGAAAGGTGGTAAGTAAAGTGAAAAGAGATTAAAAAGGAGGAAGAAAGGTAGGAGAACGATGTGGTCCAGGCATACAGATCAGTATCTTAAAAAGTTATGTGACTCAGTCTGTGAATTTCTCCTTTTCCTTTTCTCTCTTCATTATAGTGATACCAGAGTAGGCCTAACCATTAGATCATTCAGTTAATACTACACAGGGCATTCTACTAGTGAAATAATTTTCTAGTTGTACAACCAGTGTCAAACAGAGTAGACCACACACATCTTTGACAGAGCTCCATCAAAGCCCAGAAAATTACACAAGGGATGTAGTTGTCCTTAAAGGTCATAGAAAATAAACTGGTGATTTGACTATCACTATTGAAGTCAGTCAATGAAAATTAAAAATAATATTTTTCCAATAGCAGTAGATACATAATGTGTTTTGGAAGTGGATGCAATTTCTGGTTTATTTTTATTTTTTTAAGTGTTTTTAAGTGGTTTTTATATATAACTTCTCTGTTACATTCTTTACACAAACCTAAGTACTGTATCTGGCTAACAGTTTGACTCATACCACATTTCTTACATAGGGTAGGTCTGTGTATTTTCCTTTTGTGACATGTGGCTGGCAAGTGGCAGTTCAGAAGTGGGTAGCAAACACATAGTGATTCTCCACCAATGATACATTGAAACACTAGTTTTATGCTGCAGAAACTACCTGTGGTTTTAGCAAAGAGAGTATTCCTTTAGCAGCCAGATTTTAGGGTCTTAACAATATTGAGACAAAGCAACAGCAGGATTTTGATACACAAAAGGAAAATGCTGTATATCCCTCCCACATTTTGCATTAAGCAATTTCTACTCTGGTCTATGTTCTCTCACAGCTGGAAAAATCACAAAATATTATAAAGAAAATGTGGTTGCTCTTTGTGCACTTTGAAAATCTGCATTTTAGATAGTGATGCCTAATAGTGATGCACTTTTTCTTAAAATAATTTATTCTGAGTGAGAGGTGCCCATTTTAGTATGTTTCATGATTGGGTACCTTGTACAGAGAAAAAAACAAAAGCTGGATTATATCTGCTACAGGCTAGTAAAGTGTTTTTAATGAGTGTCCCAAATTCATGTGAATACTCTTGATTGACTTATATTTACTGCTATATACTATATTCCCTAGTAGAGGAGTGAAAAGTGTTCAGTCCCCTTTCTCTAGAATTTCTTCATCCCAGGCAACTGCTGCACAGCAGACAGCCCTGAAATAGCCATTATCTGAATTGCCCTCCAGTCAAACCAGTGTTAGGATAGAAAAAAATATGATCCTTTGCTTCCCTGTAGTAAAACAACTTATTTTCATTTGCACTGTGCTGACATATGGGAGACTAGTGACTTTAATGCAGAAGTCCTGCTCCTGCATACATTGCTGTTCAGTATTTAGAAGGCCATCAAGTCTTTCATCATATTATTCAGGAACAAAGTAAGACCCATCCTTGGCATCTCTGGTATCAGTGTCATGGAAGGTGCAGTGTTAAGTGTGACTTTACAATGGCAACATCCATATGCTAAACTGGATTAGCTGATACAGGTTTAAAAATACCTGAGCCCTTTCCACATTACTGCTTCTACCATTCTTATCCCTGCTCCAGCGGTTCTGGCTTTCAGTTTTATCTTTCTGTTTTTGTAATCACACCCTGAGAATGGGACCAGACGGGCCAGTGTTAGGACTGGAGCTTTTCCCCTTGGCAGAGACATAGAAGAGTAGTCCCCCTAGTGTTCGGTTGCTGTAAGAGGTGCTGTGATTCCTTGGGAAGCACTGCTATAAGCCAAAATACAGTATTTCATCTAAAAATGCAGAGGTGCCTGGAGAAGCTATTGTGAAATTAGAATCTCTGTCTCCATTTACCAGAATGTTTTCATGTTTCTCCTAGGTGGAGCAGGTGCAGTAATCAATACAGACTAAAAAAGCTCAGATACATCCCCACTTCACCACATTTGCCATGGATTATTGTGGGAGAAGAGACAGGCCTCTCACTTTAATAAAGCAAAAAAACCGACAGAAAACCTGTTGGTTCTTGTTTGCTACCAACATTTTAAAGCTCTATTTCCCCTCCAAGCCCTGCCAATTCAACTGGAATGCATTAGCACTTTCAGAGCCAGTAGGCTGAGCGCATTTGGTTTAGAAAGTGGGGTAGGGGCAGAAGAGCTTGTCAAATTTTCCATGCCCTCCTGAGAAAATATTTGGCAAAAACTACCACAGTCAAAATTCTGCTGTTGCTTTGTCTCAATATTGTTAAGACCCTAAAATCTGGCTGCTAAAGGAATGCTCTCTTCTTTGCTAAAACCACAGGTACATTTAGAGTCTATACTAAAATGACCATAAATAATATAGTGACTGCATGCGTCAGGTTAATATTAAAAAACACAGGCTGCTTGTTGCATACCAAGCACTAATATTCCACCGCTATCTAATTAAATGAAGTTCATTTCAAACAGATATTTATTTGGGGAGGAAGACACAGGGAAAGTATTTACTGAAAATGATTCTGTCACGTCATGTACATGTATCTGTTACCTCATCTGAGCTGTCAGGGGATTATAGCTTTGATACATTCTCACAGCTAACCTCCTGCAAAAGGTACAATTCTGAACGTTTCAAGCTAGCACTGGTTTTATAATATTTTTGTTTTTGTGCATTGCCATGCTTGAAATGCAACCTCAAGCCCTACATGCTGACAGACTCCATTAGCATTAATGCTGTTCTCTTATCTCCTGCTCTCTCTCTCTCTCTCTCTCTTTCTTGTCTGATGGTTCACTGACACAGTTGACAAGGCTGACACCACCAATCAGCTTCTACTCAGCAAGGTCACTGTTCAGACTTGACTCGTGATTGGCTGCTGTGCTTCAGTGTGTTATTACTGTCTGATTTGATCGGAGGCAGGGGGTGGTCTCCAATCAAACAGAGAAAAGGTCCTGGAGAAGGTAATTAAATCCTGTCAGAGGCAATTATCGGTTCCAGGGCCATGACTCTGGCACTGAATGCAGATGATCTGAAGCTCTATTCTTGTAGAAATTCAAGAGGGCTTCTGGCACAGATCAGTTAGACATAAAGGAAACAGCAGGCTTTTTGCAAACAATGCAGTTCTGTATTTTGAACCTTTCTGCACATCTTTTTTTCCTCCTTATTCCTAGAATTTGGTTAGCACTGATCAAAAAAAAGATTCCTCTCCTTTCACATTCTCATTAATAGATAAGATTTTCTTACATATTGTACACATAACGACCAGTTACATAAGAAAACATTGTTTCAAAATACTGACCACTTAAAATGTCTTTCATCAAGGCAAAACAAATTCTAATAATACCGTACACTAAATTGTGCATGTCTTGGTGGAAAAACAGTATCCAAATTGGATTCTATACCAAGAATGGGCAATGCCTCATCGCTAAAATCTAATGGATGCAAATTGGGAGTTTTCTGTTATAGTGCCAAATCCTGTGACTTCCTGCTAATAAAATATAATGATTCTCTCACAAATGTAGGCTTTGGAAATGTTCTGAAATGTTCAAAGGCTACCAAATACTAAGTGTTTCAGTGATTTAAATACCAAATGGTTTGAAATTAGCTCCTATGAATGAATTGCAGTTTTATTGCAAGGTGATAAAAAGCTGAAGCTGAGAAAGATCTACCACTTAAAGAGTAAAAATAAAAATCTCCCTTGTTCCTCAACAGACTGCACCCCCACTTTTACCCAGGGAGCTCTCAAGCTTCCCTCAACATATTTTCTAAGGGCCAAAGTCTTGGCTCAGTTGTGTTACTACCAATCCGGAGCCATTCCATCAAAGTATAAGGAGTTACTTAAGCTTTATATGGGCATAGAAGTCAGAATCTGACCTTCTACCTTTTTACTTAGTGCTAAATGCAAAACAGCTCCTTACCAATTCTTGCAAAGGAGTATGGTAAGGAGTAGTCACCCCCACAGGGGTATCCCCTGCCCTGTTGTAATGGGTCTGTTTGCTTTCTGGGTGCTAGCCTGCTTCCTAGCTGCTGGCCCCCACACAGCCAGGTGAGCCTGCTGCAGCATCCTTCAAGGTAACAGGAGCCCCTGACTCCCTGTTACACACTCCCAGTGCACAGACCCCATTCACAGAAAACATACTCTGTTCTGAATCAGTTTCCATAGTCTGAAAACATGTGGCCCCGAATATGTATCAGCTTGCAAACAGAGGACCTCTGCTTCCTGAATTTTGAATTTTTAAGCTGAGTTTGGAAGTCTAGGAGCACCTAAGTTTTAGTACAAGTGTTCTGCCATTTTTTGTTGCTTTAATCTGTTCCCCACATTTCTTACTAAGTCACATGGAAGCATGAGAGGAAGTGTCCACTCACTAGCATACCCTCTTTCACTTCACATGGATGGACAGTGGGGGAGCACAGGAACAGCACATGGATTTCCCCACTCTTCCAGCTCATGAACTGGTTTGAGAGAAGCCAAGCTTTAGCTCCACCCTCATTGCTCTAACCAGAGAAACTGAGCTGGCATGGAAGGATGAGAGAATTCATCATCTGCTCCTAGAGACTAGCAATAGGAAAATAAGTGTAATGTAGGATGCTGCCTGGGCTAATTAGCCTTTCAGCTCGGTCCAGCCGACCAGATTGTTTCCAGGATCCAAACGACTTCATTTTGAGGTAGCTCCCTCTCTCTGCATAAGCACAGCATACACTATATAGATATATCTTTATATTAAGGACTGTTAACAAGTCAGCTCAGTTGTCATTTCATAGCATGGAGGAAGAGTGGGATGTTCTGATGTAGCATAAGGCTTTATAATTCAATATTAATCCTTTTAATTGTTGAAAGAGACACCACTTCAGCTGTGCTATGAGAGTGGCATTAAGTATCTGTACTTCATTCATTTTTTAATTTTGCTGCAACAATTGTCAAAAAAGCATGGAAGCTAGTGATGATCACTGTAGTAGTTTCTGAAATTCAGGACACTTGTCAAAGAGAAATAGACTCTGACACCAGCTTGGTTTACCTTGACTTTCAAACAGCAGTTAGATGGTAACAACTTTCAGTCAATACCTACCCCTGGCAACTGTGATATATTAACTATCACTTGAGCTATCCACACCCCCATGACCAGAAAATACTGATTGCCTCTTGTTGTTAAGTTTATGTGCTATACAGTTGTTAAAAGTTAAGTTTTTCTTTAACAAACAGAATAAATATTATATTCTCAGGAGGAAGGTACTACCTACCGTGGTTTCAATAATAACCTATGACATACCTGCTATGAATGAGAGCGTGGAGCAAAAAAAGGAGAGCAATTTATGAAATTATTTTCACCCAACTAGCGATTCTTCTGTTCCAAAGGAAATCCCAAGCTACCTTGTTAGGGCTGCTTTCAGGCTTTTTGCAAAGGGGGAGAACAAGAACTGGGCCCACTTTGTTTATGTAGCACAGTGCATTAAAACTATTTATTTGTGCACACTCAGAGATACTGGTCAACTTAATTGAAGAAAAAAAGGGCTTACCCTTTAATAGAGCATTTCCTGTTTTCTAACAAGAGCTATAGTAGCACTTGAAAAGGGAAAATGTATGACAAAGATGTAACCTATTAAGGAACATTTTTAGCATTATGCTGAAGGAACACTAATTTGTTAACAGTAATAGGAGTCAGGCATGCAGTACCCATAGCAGAAATAGTAAAATATGTGAACTTCTGAAAACAGTACGTTGAACAGGAATAAGTAAATAAGACAGGAGGCATCTGCAGTTAGTCTTTAGCGCTAAATTCAGATTTCCTATGTTAATTCTCTAACCTTTCAGTTTAATCCCCACAAAGGTGGTTTGCAAAGCTTTTATTAAAAAAAAAAAAAAGAAAGCTGTGGTGCAACTCCTATTATCATTAACATAATATGGACATAGACAATTTAGGTATATTAAATGAATTTGCAGGACATCTTTTGGAAAAATCCTGTACAAATTTAAAAGAAAATTATAAACTTCTATTTTAAAAAGTCCAAGGAAAGTCATAGCTTTAATCAAAAAACAGGATATTTTACAGCTTCGTATTGATTTATCATTATCAAATGTTCTAGGATTTTTTTTAAATACAAATAGACATTAAAAATAGATATTTGAACATCAACTCTTTTAGGTAGCTGCCCAAGTTTGGTTTTAGGATTCTGGATGTCCCTTATCAAGTTGATGGAACCATAGTTCCTTACATTGCTTAGCTGTTACAAGTCAATCAAATATCTTAAACCGAAGTCTTTATTTTAAAATATACTAATTCATCATTTTTTCAGCTTACCTCTATGTGCATACACAGTATACAAAAAGCAGGGAGAAATATACTCCTGTCTACACACACAGGGCTGGATGTGGGCTGGCCCTTTAGTGGGCCCTAGGCAGACAAACTCGTGGGCCCTGAGCCAGTAGAGACTCCCCTCCCTATCCCCAGCACTGGTGCCTGCAGCGTGGGGCTTGGGGCCACCCCTAGGAAGCAGCCACAGCGGCAGCAAGGCCAGCAGAAAGGAGCGGAAGGGAAGAGAAGGGAAGGGAAGGAAGGCGCATGGGGCCATTCATGTTGCTGCTGTGGAGGGAAGGACCACCTCCCTCCCCCGTACCCACAGCTCAGGGCCCTAGGCATGTGCCTAGTTTGCCTCTGCATTAAGATGGCCCTGTACACACATTGGACAATCTAGTTTTGTGTGGGACATTAAGCAGAAATTAAAAGAAAAGTCTTTCATCATCCTTAGTCCCAAAATATGAAACATTAGCAACTGCAGGTATTCTAATTGGACTCACACTCCTAGCTGGATGACAGTAGTTGTATCTGCTTAGCAAACTTAATTTGCCCTTTACAAATTCAAAAACTGGGGGTTTTTTGTTCAATTTGCTATCTATGCTTCAAATGCACTGTTTCCATGACCATCCTTGTAAAATAATTAGTATTTGTGGAATTCAAGTGTGAGAGGCACAAACAGAGCCATGTATTTTTTTTTAAAAACCTCTCAAATAAATAGAAAAATCACAGGACATTTTTGCATTATTTGCTATATCTAATTGCTTTTAATCACACCCCTTTTTATTTATTTAAAATCAAGAACACAAGAAAATAGTTGATTCTGCCAAGCACAAATGGCTAGCTTTCCTCTTAGATAGTGCACAGTCATCACATTACTTACGTAAATTTCAGAGAGCCAGTATCCAATCTCATTCAGTTTCTTTCTTCCCACACATGTCACATGTCAAATTCATTTTGACAACTAAACAATGTTTCCTTTATTTCATTATAGTCCCTTTATCTGAAGTCAAAGCTTCATGACAATTTAGTAGAAAGGAAAATAAAAAGATCTTCCTGTAGATAGGTACCTTATTTTAAAGATTTCTTGAAAAGATAAGTTGGTAAACACTCCAGCTGTGTTTGATTTACTTTGAAGGCAATATTCAATCCTTATTCTATTCCACAAATCCTAATACAGATCCAATTCTCATTATTAATATTCTACCTCTTTAAAAATAAGTGGTCAGGCATACTGGCCAAAGGTTAAAAGAATGCAGCTTGTTCTGTGCTACTTCATTTTCATGTATGTAGTTTTTGAACTGCAGCATTTTGTTTGACCATCATTGAATTCATGGTTTTATATATTTTTTAATTTACTAAAAGCAATAAGAAATATCAATTTACATAGCTGCTATTCAGTCCAGTGTGCTTTATTCAGTTTGTATTAGCAATCATTTAGCTGGTCATTAAAATATAGACATCTCTGTAGTAGAATGCAGACAGTGCTTAATAATGAAGAATGATATATGACAAAAGTGAAAAAAAAATTAAGAACACACGAGAATTTGGCCAGTATTCCAACCAGTGAAACCGAAGAGACTCATAGGAGAACAGAATTCCTGCTAAGAAACTGGTTAGAGTTTTCTGATACTAGATCTATTTTTTTATCCCAACCCAAGAGTAAATCAGAATAGCTACAGCTTTGCTCTAACCCAGAGGGGTCAAACTCCAGTGAATTAACAGGCCAAATCTGGACCACGAGGCTTCTCACAGGTCACATCTGGACCACAGGGCTTCTAGCAGGCCAGACCACCTATTTCCAGATATGTCCTTTAGGGTTTCTTTTTATGCCTGCCAGAGATGGCATGTCAGTGTGGACAGCATGTGGGGGTTAACATAACCACCCTGAGCTGCCTTATTGCCAACTTGCATGTTAACCAATGATCACCCATCAGGGGTGGCACAGCATTAGATCTCCTGGTCGCACTGGCACAGTGACTCTGGGAGCCACTGTAAGAATCCCTACTGGCCTGATCTAGAGGTGAGTTATCTGACCAGAGGGAAGCACTGCAGGCCAGATGACCCACCCCTGCAGGCTGCATCCAGCCTGTGGGCAATATGTCTGACCCGCCTGCTGTAATCTATGCAGTCCACTAGCTATGTAGCTGGATAGAGCACGTTACTGTTACTGCTATGCTCTTTTGATTCTTAGACCTAGCCTCCAAATTCTGGTTGTGGCAGAAAGTTTGTAATTTAGCTTATAAATCTTTTCTCTGCATTATTTTTATCTCCATGAGGTATTTAGAGAAGTCATTCAGAGCCCCTCTCAGCTTTGGTTTGCTATGCTAAACAAAACTGGGAGGCCTCTTCCATTTCTATGTTCCTAAATCAACCTCTGTTAATCTCCGTGATAAGAGATGAGCTCTCCACTCTCCTAATCATCCTAGAAACCTTACTTTGCATTGTCCTAGGACATGCGTGACTAGAACTGTATACAGCATTACAGAGTAGGTTTTACCAGTGGTGTACAATGACATGAACATTTTCCTCTCTATTGGATATATGTCTCCAGATACACCCTATAATTACATTGCCTTTATCACAGATACATCATATTGGTGACTCACAGTCAACCTGTGAATAATTAATATATTTCTATGTCTTTCTCTTCCTCCATCATTTCAAATTGATCAACTCCCACTTTATACCAGAAGGTCATATTATTTCATAGATTTCATAGACATTAGGGCTGGAAGGGACCTCAGAAGATCATCGAGTCCAGCCCCCTGTCCAAAGGGCAGGAAGTCATCTGGGGTCATAGGATCCCAGCAAGATAAGCATTAGGTTTGGTCTTGAAGGTGTTCAGTGTAGGCACTTGAACCACCTCCTCCGGCAGGCTGTTTCAGACCTTGGGGGCTCGGACAGTAAAGAAATTCTTCCTTATGTCCAGCCTGAAATGGTCTTGTAGTAGTTTACGACTGTTCAACCTAGTCGTCATCCCTTGGGGCGCTCTGGTGAAAAAACATTCCCCCAGATATTGGTGGTCACCCCTGATAAACTTATAGGTGGCCACCAGATCACCCCTGAGCCTGTGCATTTCCAGGCTAAAGAGCCCCAGGGCTCTCAGCCTGTCATCGTAGGGTCTGCTTCCTTGACCTCTGATCATGTATGTGGCTCTTCTCTGGACTCTCTCAAGCTTCTCCACATCCTTTTTGAATCATGGAGCCCAAAACTGGATGCAGTACTCCAGTTGCGGCCTCACTAAGGCTGAGTACAAGGGGAAAATGATGTCCTGGGATTTGCTTGAGAAGCATCTATGGATGCAAGCCAGCATTTTGGTCACTTTACTAGCTGCAGCATCACACTGCAGGCTCATGTTCATCTTGTGGTCAATGATGACCCCCAAGCCTCTTTCTTCCTTAGTGCTAGCCAACAGAGCACTGCCAAGCCTATAAGGATGTTGCGGGTTTTTCTTTCCAAGGTGAAGAACCTTGCATTTATCGGCGTTGAACACCATCAGATTCTCATCTGCCCGCTTGCTGAGCCTGACTCCAGTGTCCACATCATTAATGAAGATGTTGAACAGTATGGGTCCAAGGACAGAGCCTTGGGGGACCCCACTGGTCACAGGACACCATGATGAGTGAGTTATTAGTCACTATATGGACAATCTTGCATTTTGTAGTACAGGTGACCCCTGCTTAGCACGCCTAATTGGTTCCTGAAAAAACAAGTGTTACGCAGAATGAGCATTAAGTAAACTGAAACTATTCAATAATCCAAGATGGCAACCACAAGTGTTTTTAATGACCTATGATGGCGACCACAAGCATTATAATGAAACTTGCTGAGCTCTAAGTGGAATCAGGTCTCAATTTAAAATAAGCATATTATTTTTTTACCATTTCTACTATGTCAGTCGTGAAGATTATCTATTTCTTCCTTTCTGATATCCTAGTCCTATTCTTTATAGAAAACTGCCTCCCAACTTTTGGCCATTAACATGTTCCATTACTATACTTCTACTTTTTGTGCCAAGATCATTAATGAAAACATTAATGATCATTAAGGAAAACTAGTCCTGGGAAACCTCACTCATCAGCTCCTTTCAGCCTGACAGTTTTACTTTCAGCACAATCATTTGCTGACTTTCCCTTAGCCAGTTCCTTTCCAGTATTGGAGTTCTTGTATTAATCCCCATTTATTTCAATTTCACTAATAATTTTCCACAGGGAACCATATCAAGTGCTTTACTGAAGTCTATGCCTAGAAAAATTAGTTCTATTATCAAAGATAAATAATTTGAGGTTATTCTGACACTGTCTGGTAAATCCAATATGCATATTATCTAATTTTTCATTTTCTTCCATATCTTCATTCAAAATTCTTTCTAAAGATACGTGTGCTACCAGAGCTACATTAACAAGCCTGTCAATGTTCAGGTCATTCCTCCCTCCTCCTTTCTTAAATACATGTACTACACTTGCTATCCTCCATTTATATAATACCAGGGATCCAGGTTTTCCATTCACCATGGCAAAAGGTGGTAAAACCCAGATTTTTTCTTTTTAAGGATAAAAACATGAATTGTCTCCTTTAAAGGAGAAAAATGAAAGAAATGGTGAGGTCCCCCTTGCATGCTGGCAGAGTTCCAGCTTGCAAGGGACTGTGGGGAACAGGAAAAGGGCAATCAGGCGGGGGGTGCCATGTGCATATGCACACACATATATGCATTTGCCAGCCAGGCAGCATGAGATCAACTCCCCACAGGTAAGGTTTGGTGAGGGGAATTGAGGCTTCCATAGTGAGGGAGGGAGGGAGTTGGACAGGGCTGGGGCTGCTGCCTAGCTGGGTTGGTGTGTGGGGCCTGGGGCTGGAATGTGGGGGCTGTGGGGCCTGGGAGTGGGACAGGAGTTCAGGTGGCCTAGCAGGTGGGGGGGAAAGGGAGGCAGAAGGCTGGCTCCCCACCACAATAAGGGCTTCTGGTGAGGCATGGGGGGGCATATGTCCCCTAAATTTGTGCATGGGGCAGATGCTAGCTGCCCAGGGGGAGGGGAGCAGGGCAGGGAGCCTGTGTCCACAGTGGGCAGCCTGCACTCCCCTCCCCACATTGAGATGTGCTCTAGCTATGCCATCCATGGAGGAGGGGGAGCTGTGTTCAACACTCTGCTCTGCTGCAACTGCCTTTGCTTCCTGTGGGCAGCAGTTGGGGCTCAGCCACTGCTGCAGGTAGGTAGGGGACTGTGGATGTAGAGTGAAGGGCACTGGCAGGACTGAGGAGGCTGTGGCTGGGGAGTGTGGTTTTGAAGAGAGGGACACCGGCAGGGCTGAGGAGGCTGTGGTTGGGGAGTGAAGAGTACCAGTGGAGGGGTGGGGGCCGCTGTGGGTGAGGAGTGAGAGGCATCAGGAAGGTTAGCGGGGCTGTGGGTGGGGAGTGAGAACAATGTCATGGGCAGGGCACTGGCATACTAGGGCTGCTTAGCACCACAAAACAGTTGGGGGATGGGGACAGCCACAGCTGGATCCACATCCTGGTGAGCAAAGCAGGCAGGGGGAGCTCTTATTTTTCATGATAAAAATCCCCAAATCAAATGCCAAAATGTATAGGTATTTAGAATTTATTTTATTGTAGTGACTGAGGCACTGGTAAGCTTTCAAACTGCTTTAAATTTGTAAATATATCAATAAAATATTGTGTTTAACTGATACATATATATATAGATATAGATATAGATATAGTGATGTTACATATTACTCACAGAAAAACATGGATTTGGGGGGCTTTAATCAGAGAGAATGTGCAATTTTTTAGCAGAGGATCTGCAATTTTTAAACAGAGAAGATCAGGATCCTTGGTCAATATCAATACTGACCTTAAAGATTTACTATAAATCCTGCTGTAGGACTTACTATTTTGTGCACCAGGTTTTTCTCTATGTAATGGAGTCTTTCTTTTTTTTCTCTTGCTGTGAGGAACCTATTGCCTCTCCTTTGTATTATGTAGTAAAAATCCCTTTTCCTTTTTGTTTTAATTTCCTTTGCAAAGGTGAACTAAGATTGAATTCTGGCCATTCTTCCTTCATCTCTACAAGACCTCTTTTTTGTGATCAATCCATTCTCTCATTTCTTGTAGCCTCTCTGATTATATCTAATATTCTTTTTGAAATGCGTATTCATTTAAAGTCTGGAGACTTTCCCCACAAGTTTTACTCCCATTGCTTTTAACACAAATTCCAGCTAGCTTTGCATCTTTAATTGAAAGATATTCCATGCCTTCTCCACAGTCAACTCCAAAGCTCTTCAGTTCAGCTGACTTTACAGACTAGGTTCCTTTATTTCTCAATCTGCCTCTTTGACAGAAAAGCATTAGAAAGAAATCTGTTTATGTTCATTCTTCTGCTCAGAATTAAACAGAAGTAATACTTGATCAGGGATAAAGGTTTTCTGTTTCCCATGGAAAAACAGAAAAAACCCACAAATTTCCCCTTTTAACAGAGAAAAAAGTGGAGTTTTCATTTTAACCGAGATACCAGTGGATTTTCCACTTTTGCAAAGAGCAATCTGCAGGCTGGCAGAGTTCCAGCCTAAAAGAAGTTCTTGCAAAAAGGGTGGCAAACCCTAAGCCCTGTCCCAAGGGGAAGGAAGAGGGGAAAGGGACAGGGCTTGAGACTCTTGGTTAGCCAGGGCTTGGCTCAGGCTCACTTTCCCTCCTGCAGCCTTTGAGGTAAGTGGGGCTTGCAGGGGGCTGGGGACCAGCTTGAAGCCTCTCTTGTGGGGAGCCTGCAGGCTGTGGCAGGCTTCCAGCCCACTTGGTCCAATGTTGCACAGCTCCCGCCTGCAGTGCCAAAATCCACACTTGCTGGCAAAGAGCCAACCTGCTATGGTTTGAAGATGCATTCCAGTGGACTGAGCCAACTCTGTGCCAGCACATACAGACCCTGGGACTCACCAAAAGCACATGCTACCAGTGGCTCTGCCTGCCATGGCCACAAGCCCCTTGAGGGTCTACAGCCTGCTGCTACACCACAAACCCCACAATTGCCTGCAAACCCCATATACTCCCATACCCACACTCCCCCACCCATCCACAAACCCTACACCCTCCACAACCCTTCACAGCCCCTCTCACAAATCTCCCACACACACTCACACCATCACAAATCCCCTAACCATACCGAGTACCTGCATATACTTCTGAAGGAGGTTGAGATAGTGTTACATTTAATTTGTAAAAATCCTCCAAAATTAATATAGCATATTTTTTAGTTTTCCTGCACATAATTTTGAATTTTTCTGCTCATAATTCCATGGGGTATATAGAGTGGTCAGTGATCATCGGGATCTCTGATTTTCCATGATGAAAAACCCAAAATCAAAAGCCAAAATATATAGGTATTCAGTATTTATTTTATTATAGTGATTGAGGCACTAGTAGGCTTCCAAATAGCTTTAAAACTTTAAATATATCAATAAAACATTGCGTTCAACTGATACTTATATAGTGGCCTTTCAATCTAATCAAAGATTTTGGGACTTTAATCAGAAAATTTTCAGTTTTAATCAGATAATTTACAATTTTTTATTAGAGAAAACCAGGATCCCTGCTCATGATCATTCAAGCCAAAGTATGGTAATTTGCTACAATGAGCTCTTCTACAACTATCTCAGTAATGTCCTGATTACTTACCAAAATCAAGAGTAAAGTAATGTCTCCTGTTACTGATTTAATCACTACTTGGTGGAGAATTTTATTGGCTAGCACATCCAGGAATAACTGAACCCTATGATTATTTGTTCTCCAGTCCATATCTGGGAAGTAAAGTATCCCACACTGACACAGTTCTTGATAATATTCCCTCTCTCTACTAAATTTATAAGCATTGCTGTGCATATCCAAAGTGATTTAGGATCCTCCCCAAACTGATCCTGACCTAGATTGTTTCTTCTGTGCTACCCTTTCTTAATTCCTTAGTTTATGACTTCACTGAAACAGGACAATAAGTGTGCTAGCTTTATTTCTATCTTCCTTGAACAAGACTACTGCAATACCTGTATAACTGTCATGATTGTTGTTCTACAATATTAATGCTATCACTATAATATGCATTTTTCTGGCTCAAGTTCCTCCATTTTTTGCACAACTACTTACATTAATGGTTGTTTCTTGATGACCTCATCCAGTTTCATAGGTGGATTAAGCTCCATACTTTCACTAACTACATAGCCAATGACTTACCTGAGTACTGCCAACCAAGAAGCGTCCTTGGTTTTCCTTGCTTATTTCTCACCTATCATTGTTGAACCAGTGAAGGTTAATGGTCAATAACTTTGGATGGCAAGGCTGGGTAGAGCTATGCAAGCATTAACTTACTGTCCCAAGCTTTTGAGTTTTTATACTCTTAAAGACAGATTAATACATGTATCATCATGTTACTTTTTGTGGGGGAGAAAATACTCTACATAATTAGTAACTGCATAATGGAGTTGATATGCTAATATACCTACCTACATTGATGCCACTGTAGCTGAGAAGAACTTCTTGCAGTAGCAGAATATTTGTCTTCCTAAATATAAACTCCTTCAACCTCTATGATTATAACACTCATCTTTCCTTTCCTTTCACAGAAACTCCGAAGGTGAAATCCTGACCCTACTAAAGCCAACTTCCATTAATTTAGATGGAACCAGGAATTCATCCTTAACTTTAATGCCTTCAGGCATCGAATCAGCTGCAAAATTTGAAGCCCTAAGCATGGACGACTGGTGCCTCTTGAGTCTGGGGGGGACCCGCAGAAACCAGTGGCAGTGGTGGGGACAGTGCTGGCAAGCACCCATAAAAGCCAGTGGTGGCGGCAGGGACAGGGCTCGTGAGCACCCACAGAAACCACTGGCGGCATCAGCTGTGGGGATGGCCCTGTCAAGGTTGGGGGCACATGCCCTTCCTACACCCATGCCTCCCCTACCAGTCACCTAAGTCAATCATATAAACATTTATACAGACAAAGTTTCATTCACTTAAAAACCAACTGACCAGTTGCCTTGACCTTCAGTACACCAATAACTGTGCCTTCCTTGCACACATTGTGGAAAACTTCCAGATCGTGCTGGATCTTTTTGGTGAAGCCTGTCGAACAGTGGGCCTCTCTCTCAACATTAAGAACACTGAAGCTCTCTGAACCTGCTCCAAGCCATGAAAGTGACCTCCCTCCAAAATTTACCATCAGGGGAAAGACCCTGGAGATAGTTGAGCACTTCCTCTACCTTGGTAGCCACTTCTCCCAGAGAATGAACACTGAAGAGGAGCTCCACCACAGGATCTGGTGTTCAAGTGTCTCCTTCAGGAAATTGCTTATGGTATGTCTTTATTTATTATGATCTCTGGAAAGACACCATGATCCATGTCTACAGTCATCATCCCTAATCTCCTTTATGGATGTGAAACATGGGTAACCTACCATCATCATCTTGAGAGTCTAGAGAGGTATTACCAATGATGCCCACAGAAAATCCTTAGTATTCCCCAAAAGCATTCCCCAAAAGTCTGGAAATTTGCTGGCATGGAAGCAGTAGCAGAATTAATTGCCACTTCCCTGCTGCCAAATTTCCAAACCTGTGGACAGCCCTGTGTGCCACATGACAAAGCACTGCATGCCAGATTGAGCCAGCACATTGACAGATTTCGACATATAGAACGGGAGCAGCATGCAGTTGAATCAGTTCAGTGTATGACTGGATCAGGTCAGCGTGAGACAGGAGCAGCACACAGCCAGATTGGGACAGTGCATGGGTGGGTCCAGCCATTTAGGATCTGGCCCGCTGACCAACTTCATGTGCCAAACTAGGGTCTGGCCCATGGACAAACCACAGTCCACTCATCCAGTGCACAGGCCCTTAAGGTTGGGCACCACTGATTTAACTAATGAAAATGGAATAGAAATCTTAAATTTGCTGGTATCTGTACTATTAAATCACCCCTTTGTATATATCCCTTTTCATCTTATTCATTCTTGATGAAGCAGCAGTCCCAAAAGTAGAAATGGAAATGTGTGGAAGACATTACACCAAAGGATTAGAATATAAGGGAATTTATACATGTGTTCTGGGAGTGGGGGGGGGAGGGACTGTAATTAAAGCACCTGGAGCACCTTGTGTATCATTGCCCCACACTTCAAAATGGCAACAGGGGCACTTTAAAGCTTGAATGAGCTTTAGATAAAGCCCTGCACCGCCATTTTGAAATGCAGGGATGCTAACATATGAGATGCCGGAGGCTGCTGGAGCATGGTAATTACCATGCTCCAGCACATTTGATTAATCTAGTCTGCTCTGATGTGCTGCAATTACAGTGCATTGGAGCAGCCTTGCTGCTCATGTATAGGCGCCCTAAGAAATAAACTGATTCAGCCAATCCAATGATGGTATTCTACAAAAGGAAGGAAGACTCATATAGATCTAGAGGGGGGCACACATGACGATGTTAAACTCTCTCAGTTTCATATCTGACATCAATTTGCAGCATTTTCTTTTTAAATGTGATGAGAATTCAGTTTTTATGTTTAATATTTTTCCAGTGGGAAGTCAAAATTTAATGATAGCAAAAGTAAGGGTGTTTTGAAGCAGTCTTCCTCTTTTATGATGTTCCAAGACTTCCTAACTCTCCCCCTGAAGGACCTCCTTCAAATAACTCAGGCTGTCAAAGTACATTAGAAAAGTTTGATTGTTCCAGTGAAAAGCTAATTGCAGATTGGAAGTCTTTCAGGAAGCTGTTATGTCTCTGGCTGTAATAAATCTGCTACCTTTGGGACCAGAGTTTCTGGAGTTGAATGAAAGTGTTAAAGTGGAGGACTCATCAGAAAGAAGGATGTGATTTTCTTATCATTGAACTTGTTCAAGAAAATAATGTATTTGAAGCCAGCAATGAGAGAACTTAAAATAGACCAGATTAATAATTCTAAGCTTTGAATATACAGGACTGCAAAAATGGAGAGTTTTTGTACATTGTGGAATTTCCTGTCGAAGAAGAAAGGATGATGATGAACGTACTATTGCATTGTTTCAACTGGTACACTCTATTGGATTAATGGTCTCTCATTACTAAGACATCATGGTGGGAAATGTTGCAAGATTTACAGATGTATCTCATGTGATATTTATTAACCACAGTGTATAAAACTTGCATGCTGGAAGCTGATAGGGGAGAAAAAGAAAGGCTGTTTCTTGCTGTTTGATTTGTTCTGTTTGCAACTCAGCCACTTGCAAATTTCTGCCTAAATTGATGCCCTAATATAGAAGAAAAGGGACAGAAAATAAGGTACCATAAGAGTTTTTAGATTATCTTGATCCCAATATAGTACTTAAAAGCCTATTTATTAATACCATGTTTATATTTATAGAGATTCTTTTATTCCCAACTTTGCTTAAATGCTTTGCAAAATTAAGCAACATATAGGCATTATTTCCTCCACTATTCTAAAATACAAACATGACACAAAGTGGGTGCTTACACAAGTTACATTTTTCACCCAAAAGGGGAGGGGTGCCAGGTTGGTAATCTCCTGGTAGAGTGCCTCCACCAGCTGGCCAGGGCCTATTCAGGCAGGCTTGAGGCCCACCAACCCACCAGGCAAACAACTGTTCAGTCAGGGGAGAGGAGGGGGTTCTAAACTATGCTGCTTTTTGTAAAGCACCATGAGTTAAACCATGGCCCCTAAACATCTGTAGGCACCCAGTGAAAACTATTGGGTTAATCTGAGAAAGCAACAAGATGGACAGAATGTATTTCCCCAAAAAGAACTTTTGATACAAGTGATCAAAATTTCAGCTTTAAATTTATTTGCTAGGCAATATCTCCACGTCCTCATACCAACATAAAGAAAAAGTTCAATAATGACTTATGAACACTCTCTACTTGTTAGGTTAGACAAGAACACAGCTCATATGAAGCTGGATTAGGGAGTAGAAACCACCTAGCAGTAGTATGGAGTCCCAACCATAGAGATGGAAATCCTAGCCCTGAGACCTAACATTATTGTCTTTACTGAGACTACAAATGCAGCCTGATTCCATTTGCAAACAGATTCTAACCTTCCTAACTTTCATATTTTGTTATACTTAACTTCATTCCTTCTAATATAGAGCCATTACCATATGCCACATAACACAGACTTAGAAATCTGGGATGCATTTCTGGCATTCACTTTGCTGCATCAGACTGTCAGTGGGATAGCTTACACCACCATGCATACAACATATTGCAGTAGGGTTTCAGTTTCTCTCCAAAAAGCTTTTCTTTAGTCCGACTGTCAGTGCTATACCATCCACATTTTTCAGTGTGGTGACAGGTTTTCTGAGGAGTGCAGATGACATGTTATTCCTGAGTAATTTGAGCATACTGTAGGTAGTACTTCTCTAACTCAAGTTTGATTGATAAGAATGTGTCACTTAAAGGAGCTGTTCCCACTAACTTTCTTCTTTATGAATTTCCTTTTTCGGGTCAAAATTTACATCTTTGAGAACTGGCTTAATTTCAGTCCAATAGAATGGATCTATATCAGGGCTCTGTCTGCTCTGCACACATTTTATTTAATAAATTAGAATGTCTTGGTCCTCACACCTTGCAGGAACTATAATGAAATATTATATCTCTTTTAGATTTTACATTTATTTTCACAACAGCATCTAAATAGTACTGCTGGCAATAAAATCTATTTTAATTATTTCTAAATTTATTAATAGATTATATATTAGACTGTTATTACTGAAATATCCTAAAGCCTAAAATTTGTTTCTGTCCAGGCCATTTTGTATGTATAAAATATAAGCAGCATATTTTTCAGTTGTAAGGTGACATTTGCAGGTGCACACAAAACAGAGCCTTGGTTGATGTCTTCATTGAACGTTCTTATTATTTGTTACACAGCTGCTGGTTGAAAATTAAGCAAGCTTGACTTCAAAGGGGTTGTAACAATTTATACCAGTGGGAGATCTGCCCCAAGGTATTCAACAGTAGGCCTTTAAGGAAACTAGGGAAAAAAACTTTTCATGGTCTGCTAGCTAGAAGTCATTTCCCTATTACTACTTTCTTGCCAAAACAGACAAGGGATTTTTAAGGGGAAACAATTCTTTCTTTGCTAACAGATATTTGCCTATTTTTTTCACGTCAGTTTGGGGAAAGTATATGCTGTATAGACTTAATCCTAGACAAATATTCCAGCATAAAAAAAAGAAAAAAGAAAGAAAATAAATATTAAGGAATTTTCTCTAAACTGTATGTAAAAACTCCCACATTTTAAATATCCCAAGTAGAGAGTACTGATTTCACTATACAGTCTCATATCAAGTTCCATTAGTCATGCTGCTTCCTGCTCTAACAGCAATATGAGAGGATTTGAGTTGTATGTTTGATAACCAGATCAATTCTGAAGACCTAGCAAGTGACACAACTATACAAGTTAAAAGATGATTCAGAATATGAATACTAACTACTTGCACATATTGCATTATACACATATGTGTAGAGTGATAACACAGCTGGGGCTGAGACTTCAGATGAACATGAAATTAACATTTAGGTTAGGTAGAGACATTCAAAAAGCCTGAGGCAGAATCAGTTAAACCTTCATGGGTTTTTCTAAGCTTCACTGTATTGGGAATGAAGGGAGACTGTATTGGGAATGAAGGGAACACATGTTTGCCCTTCAGTTTGGGCAGTGGGGTATATAGATCCCTGCACTGCCCGAGGCCAGAAGATGAAGGTGCGTCCACAAGTCTCCTAGTTTGGCCTCTCTCTCCACGCCTACGCCCCCCAACCTCCCCCCCGCACAGCCAGCTGTCAACATCAGCATGGGCAGTGGCTCCCTCCAGATGTATTTGTCCAGCCTGAAACGGTCTTGTAGTAGTTTATGACTGTTCGACCTAGTCGTCATTCCTTGGGGCGCTCTGGTGAAAAAACGTTCCCCCAGATACTGGTGGTCACCCCTGATAAACTTATAGGTGGCCATCAGATCATCCCTGAGCCTGCTCATTTCCAGGCTGAAGAGCTCCATAGCTCTCAGCCTGTCATTGTAAGGTCTGTTTTCCTGACTTCTGATCATGCGGGTGGCTGTCCTCTGCACTCTCTCAAGCTTCTCCACATCCTTTTTGAATTGTGTAACCCAAAACTGGACGCAGTACTCCAGCTGCACCCTCACCAAGGCTGAGTACAAGGGGAGAATGATGTCCTTCGATTTGCTTGAGAAGTGTCTATGAATGCAAGCCAGTGTTCTGGTCGCTTTACTAGCCTCAGCGTCGTACTGCAGGTTCATGTTCATCTTGTGTCAATGATGACCCCCAAGTCTCTTTCTTCCGTAGTGCTAGCCAGTGATAGACCCTATGAGGAGAGACTCCGGGAACAGGGTTTGTTCAGTCTGAGTAAGAGATGACTGAGAGGTGACTTGATAGCCTTCTATAAATACATCAGAGTTGAATACTTAGATCTAGGGGAGCAACTCTTCAGAAAGGCACCCCTTGGGAGGACAAGGACCAATGGGCACAAGTTAGTTGAGGAGAAATTTAGGCTGGACATAAGGAAAAACTTGTTTTCCATACGGGTATCTAGAATCTGGAACACACTCCCAGCAGAGGTGGTGTAGTCACCATCCCTAGAGGTGTTCAAGAGTATCCTGGATGAGCACCTCATTGAGCTCATTTGAGCCCAATTACCTCCTGCCCATGGCAGGGAACTGTACTTGATGATCTTCCAGGTCCCTTCCAGTCCTTCTATTCTATGACTGTATGATTCTATGATGTGCAGTAACCGGAGGTACTGTGCAGTAGTGGAACGTTTGGAGTGCAAACTTCTGTTCGGGAGTGCCGGATGTTTTTTAGGTGATGCTACTGTATAGTAGTCTAATAATACTGCATAATAGCATATTAGCATGGCCCATGCTGTGACGCACTATTGTGCAGTATTTTTCGGGTACTGTGCAGCCAGCGTCTCATGTAGATGTGCCCTGAAAGAAAATGTCATTGTGATATATGCATGAGAATGACCATAATAAAATGATTACAGGAGGCTAGCAATATATTAAGTTTCAACACTTAATAAACACTAGATATTTTTAGAAGCCTAAGGAGACTCAATTGTTGCAAATGGTTGTAATGCCTTTAGTGAAAATATAATCTATTCTCATTTGATAGATCTGATTCTTCAGTGTTAACTAAACATCGATTCTTCAGTTATTTCTGTTTCAAATGTGCAATGTGTCCTTTAAGGTGCACCTAAACATCCACAGTAGGCAAAAGAGCCTCAGTTAAACATCTCATTTGAAGGATGGCACCTATGACACACTATAATATGTCTTAAGATTTATATTGTACTGCTCTCTTAAGGAGCTACAGAAGCCTATGTCTTGGTTATCTCTCTTTCTGGCATGGAGAGGAAAATGCTACCAACTGTGCCATGACAAATACTAGTATGAGTGATGTAGCTAATGATTAAGAACAACAGTTTAAAATCAGCTTCTTGTTTTGCCAAATCAGATTACTGGGATTTCAGATTCTTCAGACAACATTTCAAACAGAGCTCTGTCTAGATGGTTACTGATGCTCCTACAATCAGAAAGAACTGAGTTGTAAACCTCTCCAAAATGGAGTGGAAACTCCATGTTAAGAGGATCCTGGCTTTTTTGTCCAACACATCCACATATTTCTGAGTAACAAGTAAAAGCCAACTTTGTTTCCATTTATGCCAACTAGTACAAACAAGATCCAGAATTGACAATGTGCTTGAAAGGGCCAAACTTGATAGTGGTTATGCAGCTGAACTCAGAGGCTAAGTACAGATAGTCAAAAAGCCCGAGGCTGAGTTGATTCAGTCTTTGCAGGTTTCTCAAAACTGAGTAGATTGGACTGATAAGCAAGTGAACTGACATTCACTTTTCAAGCCAAAAAAGCAGCCAGACTCCTGCATTGGCCCATACCAGTAGCCAGGGGGCATTAGAGCAAGCCTCCCAGCCTGCTGGCCACTGGAGAGACCCTGAAGCCTGGCAATTCCCCCAGCCAAGCGCTCTCCTCAGCCTCCAGCCAGGGGAGAGGTGGTCGTGGGGGGAATCCCCCTGACCTCATGGCAACAGACCCCCAGCTGGGGTCTCCTCAGCTCAGAGGAAGGAGAGGAGGGAGAGTGGGGGGAAGACCCCAGAAGGGCATTTCTCCCTCTCTCCCCCATGCCCAGAGCCAGGAGCTGGGCAAGTCCCCAAGCCAAGTCTCTTCAGCTCTGGGCGGGCTGAGGAGCGAGCATGAGGGGGAGCCCCTCCCCCCACTGGATCACCAGCTAGCGTCTCCTTGGGGTGGGAGATAGGGAATGCCCCCAGTGGGGCATTTCTCCTTCCTTCCCCACTCCCAGCCCACCTGGAGCTGGGAGCTGGCCAAGTCCCTTTGCCATGCTTCCTCCTTGGCCAGTGGGCTGGGGAGGAAATGGTGCCCGCACACCTGGCACGAAACACCCAGCTGGGCTTTGCTTGGCATGGGGGGTGGGGAGGGGAAGCCTCAAGTGGAGGCTTTACTCCTCCTGCCTGAGCTGGGAGCTGGGCCAATCACCTGGCCTGGATCCTGGCTGCGGGGGATGGAAAAGTCCCCAGTCACAGCTGGAGGGGGCAGCACTGTTTTGCTGGAGCAGAGCACAGCCTAGGGCTGCACAGCATGCTAGGATGCCAGAGGCCGTTAACTTAAATTGAGAAGGGTCTGGGACAGAAGTTCCATAAACCAGTTTGACCTAAATCAGTTAAGTCTCATACTACCTTGATCCAGGTTTATCTTAAAACCAGTTTCAACCATTTTGAAACCAGTTTAAGTTCACTGAACTTCCGTTCTGTTACAGGTTTAAATCAGGTTACGCCACTGGCCAAGGGGAATCTAACAATAACAACTGTAGATTTGGGATTGTTATTAATAGTTATTGTGAGAACAATGCATAGAAATCAAATTAACATTCTGTCTCTGCAGACAGTCAAAAGGGACAACATATGTAAATATGATTAATAGATGATGGACAAAACACTGTATGAACTAGATAGAGAAGAGCACACTGCAAAATGTAAAACCTCAACAGTAAATTTGTCTGCCCCTTGTTTAGAACATTACCTGATTTCTTCAATTTTGTGAATAGAATAAAAGTGTCTGCCTTACCAACTGCATCAGGATATTCTTTATAAAAGCCATGCACAAATGGGAGAATTGGCATTAGTGATTAGTGACTACTATTGAAGAAATTAGAAATAATTCCAACCTTTCATTACAAACCCTGTCATTTGGTATCTGCAGGCAATTTGGTGTAAAGCTAATCTTGATGACTGAGTCACTGCCAAACCTAATAATTTGCTGCATAAACTTTAAACCATATAATTGCTCAAGGTGAACACAAAAAGCTATATCATTAACTGTTACTATCTCAGGGCCAATCATACAATCCTTGACTCAAAGATATTGTGATTCTAGGATCAGGCCCTTAATTAGGTTCTTCCTTTGACTACAAAGTAGGTGCAGTATATTTTAACTTCATGGAAAACTATATTAAGATTTCTTTGTGAATTGTTGGACGTACAAACATTGCTTTGACTGAGGACCTGAATATTACAAACTTAGATACGAACAGCATACAGTAAAATTAAGCAACTGCACCTTCAAAATGAAAACCCATTTGTATTAATCAGTCAGAAATCAGATGAAATCCAATAGATTTTTCAATATCCAAAGCTTGAAATAGTCTTATTTTGGATTAACCATTCCTACCCCATCACAAAGAAACAGTCTCTGTGGAACTATGCATCCTACTTTCATTTCCAAGCTCCATTTATCTTCTTTTTCTTCTGCTATGTATGGTCTAAGTCCCCATGGAAATACTTATTTTGCTTTCTATAACAAAAGTTCCTATTCAGTTTTTTTATTTTTAAAGCACTATCCTTCCCTCTATAATTTTTGCAATTAATTTCTTTTTTAAGAGTAAAACCTTTATTTTATTTTATTCTGCAAAAAGTGTGGCTAGCTTATCAGGGAAAATATTAGTAATTCTGTATCTGATCAAAATTATTTTAGGTGGGCAGAATGTAACAGATTTTGGGGAACCATAAGTGAAATAATAAGAAAGTTTCCTTATTTTGACCAAAAGTGTTGTGTGATATTGCTAAGTTTGTTAAATAGTTCATGGATTTCATCCTTGAAGTGCCTGTATTTTGTAAAGCCATGCATATAGACAAACTATCAATGAATGGATATCTAAGTATGATGCTGGGATGAAAGGCATGGTTCCATGCTAGAAAAAGAGAAAAGGTGTTATGTCATTATCAGAATCATTTAAATGGGAAGCACTGAGATCAATTTTTAGCACTATTGATTCCCACACTGTGCCATCATTTTCTCTCTGTACACCCAAATCCATGTCTGCTTAGCAGATGACCATTGTTTTTGATTAAGTGTTTGTGCTGGATGAATAGTCATCTCTTCAGCAGATGTCAGTGCAATTTAGAAACTGACTAGCAGGAAGTCAGCTATCTTCCTGATGTCTTTACACATGCTCCAGGGTTGGATGTGAGGCTTCTTAATAAAAGCAGCTCTCAGCAGCTCCCACAGCCTAATTAAAGCTCCCACAGCCTCTCTTGTATTCAGTGCCCTACACTTCAAAACGGAAGCAAGAATGCTTTAACTAAAGCTCATTCAACAAGCTTTTAAGTTCCCCTGCCACCATTTTGAAGTGCAGGGATGAAGCATTTTGAAGTGCTGAACACACGAGACACAAAGGCTAATTAGCATGCTCCAGCAGACTTGAGTTTGTTGTGATACAGTGTAATTACAGTGCATTGGGGCAGGCGTCCTGTATATCTATAGGCACCCAAGGACTATCAACTTCCCAAGTGCAGTGATAACGTTTACATACTGAAATATATCAGCATGCAGAATGTGTGCGCATATTATGAAGAAGCTAAACATCAGCTAAAAGGACAGATTTATGACAATATTTTAAAGTAATATATATCTAAAAATTCATTTCAGTATGAGGCTTGGAAGCTGAACTAAAAAGAGTTAGCAAGACAGACAGGTGGTCTGATATTTTGCAGAGTGAGCTTGAAAATAAAATTAAGCCTAAGCTTTCTTACTGCTGCTACAAGCCTCACAGAGACTATAAATAACAAAGTAAGGTAGCTACAATTAAGAAGAAACTAACTCCCTGAGGAGGAAAGAGGAATTTGTTATGTATTGAACCTGTCCCCAGATTCAACCAGAACAGGTAAAAGAGATTTGATTTCTCTCAAACATTTCCAGCTGAACTGACCTCTGTATACATCCAAGCACCTAAACCAATTGTAAAGTTAGCCCTGCAAATGCAAACAAGTTCTGTATTGATCTACTGTAGAAAAGATTTGAGCTCAAACACTAAAATGCCATGGGGGAAGAAAACAAGTGTGATTAGAAATGCTGGGTTTGGGTTTTTGTTGTTTTGTTTTTGTTCTTTGTGGTGGTAGTAAGTTCTGACAAATAGTTACCTCAATAAATGATGCATATAGGTTCAAATCTCCAAACATTTTGCATTTACCAAGGTGTTCCACACATTCCAAAGGTAAAAACAATTGGACCAAAACACCCATATATATACTGCTTGGCTTGTTCAAGGCATCTGAAGAACAAGAAAGATGGAATGAACAGGCAGAGTGGGTGCATCTACACGTGCATTTACATGTTTTAGTTAATGCACATTAAACATAATATCTCTGGGCACCTATACACAAGTGCAGATGCTGCTCCGACATCCTGGAATTCCAGCGTGTTAGAACAGACTTGATTAACTGAGTCTGCCAATACGTGACAATTACTGCGCTTCAGCAGCCTCCTGCATCTCTTGTATCAGTGCCCCTGCACTTAAAAATGGAGATGGGGGCACTTGAACTAAAGCTCATTGAAAAGCTTTAGTTCAAGTGTCTCTGCCACTATTTTTAAGTGTGCGGACATGGATGCAGGAGATGTGGTACCATGTTAATTAGAGCGGCTCTTGGAGCTCCCACACTCAGAGCATATGTAAAGGTGTCATCTATTGTGAGGTACTAGGAAAATGCTCATTAGCCTATCTTAATGTGCAGTAATAAAAGAGCACGGTTTTTAAGTGACTCTCAATGTGTATATTAGCCCATTTTAATACGCATTACCTAAAAAGCATAGTTTTTTTAGTGATGCTTTAATGCACATTAAAATGAGCTAATGAGCATTAAGGCACATATGTCAGTGTGCACAGTGTGTAGGAAGTGGGTCTAGAGGTTGTTAATGTCATAGTTGTGCCTCTTGATGAGATAATATTGAAACTGGGACACAAACAAGAAAAGTCTTTATAAACAGTTGACTTCACAATATAGGCAAAACAGTTTCCACGATTTTTAGCCATGCCCTTCATGACTGAAGTCATTAGGAGGTTTGCCACTGACTTCAACAGAACTTAATCAGGTGCTAAGCAGCGCTAGTATTCTACTATAGCAGTCACCTGTATTTGCCTTGCCAGTGGTCTTTTTTGAATGTCTGAGGCCTAAAAGAATAGTCATTATAGACCTATTTCTCTCTCACTTCCATTTCAAAGTAAGGTAATGCCATTCATGTCACTGAAGTTACTCCTGATTTTCACCAGAATGAAAGGAACAGATGGGGAGGATAAGTTTGATAGTGTTTGGACTGGAGAGGATCTTGTCAATCTGTTTTATGCTGTTGCAGCAAGTTCATTTGTGAGTCTCCCTAGGACATGAGGACAGAGGTGGGCATGCTGATCAAACAGAAGTGGCACAGATCAATCTATGCATTCCACTGATCCATGTCACCTAAAGCCTGATGTAGGAAATAGTTTGCATCCATTATATAACCCTCTCATGGCCAGTTATATCTTCACTCTGGCCTTGAAATGTACAGTGAGACTGAGGAAAAGCATCTTCACTACCAATGTATTGTAGTGAAGTTTGATGTGAGAAAAGTCCATTGTACTTGGTGTTGAATCAGTTCCATTTGATTTCAGCTTAAACACATGCTGTTCTTTGGTCCTTGTTCAGTAATAGTCTCCATAAGCAGAGCAGGTTTCGCTTCTGGTGTAACCCACCAGTGTACAGATGTTATGCCACAATGCTATAGTGGCTTAAGTCTCACTTGAAAACAAGTTTGCAAAAATCTTGATGTCTTGAAAGGTGAAAGTCACCCCTGTGCCCTCAAAATTATAATGTCTGCATTGCAATTCATTGAAAAAATTGAACTCTGTCTTTCCTTTTCACTCTGAACAGTTTTAGTTCACTGTGGCTATGACTACATGAGACCCTGATTGCACAGTTTATACAAGTCAGTACTTGTATAAACAAGTACTAAATGACTATGCAGTAACTGGAGTTACTGCGCAGTAGCACCGAATAGCTATTCATGACACAGACTGCACAGTAGTGCAAGACTACTGCCCAGTTGTGTTGCATCATGCTTTCTGCCATGAGATGCTGCTGTGCGGTAGTCATGGGCTACTGCGCAGTCAATGTCTCGTGTAGACATGGCCTGTAAGTAGGCTAAGTTAACTATTATGACAATAATGCAGAGAGATCACAAATTCATTGCCCTCTATCCCTGGCAAAAAGAGTAAAATTGAAAAAGAAAAAAAAAAAGAAACAGTAGTGGGGAGGCTACCAGTATTTACAGAAAAGGCAGAAGCACTTGCAAAAATTTATTTGTGTGTGAATAAGTACTTTGCTTCCAAATGAACATGGCACATGAAACACTGTCACAAAAAAATGGCTTTCAAGTTTTGCCTGGACTTTGGAATATCAAAAGAATAAAAGCAGTATATTTTTCCTGAATCTAGACAAACTTGAATTTGCATAGTTTGAGATCTTCAGTTGGTAAAGTACATGGGAAGTAAATGGTCATTGAATGTAAGGAACTCAATGCCTTAAATACCTATGATATAAGATTAAAAAAATACTCTGAAGCTAAACTCCTGAAACTCCACTCTAATTGCCCCTTTTACATCCTGTATTGCACTCCAACTGCTGAATTCCTTAGCTCCCTAGAGCAGACTTATAGAGATGCTGTGCTGTTTGATTTGGCACTATTCACAGGCCTTGGCAGATGATCAAATAGAGGGCACAGAAGAGCAGGAAAAGCCTTAAGAAACTGTCTGGGCTGCTGTTGTTACTGCCTTCACAGAGTGAAAACTCAATGGTAAGCACAAAGTAGCTGTACATATTAACGGAGCATGGATTACTTTGATTTAATTTAATGCTGCTATTTTAAATGCCTTGGCAAAATCAACATGATGGGTTTAGTCAATGGATACTAATTTGCATCTATCTCAACTTTTCTATACTCTGTCAGTTCCTGAATGTACAGATAATTGGCTTTTTCCCCCACTCTTTCAGTATCCTGTAATATATTAGTAACACTGTCCCTTGGATTTTGAGAAAAAATACAAAATAGGAAAAAAAAGGTAGTAGAATATGGCATGATTGAAAGGCCACTTCTAAAAATACCTGACAGTTAGTGACATTTTAAATTTAAAATATAGAATAGTATTTTTATAAGCAACCAAGGGATAGGAAACTACGCACCAAATGGTTTAAATGCAGAAAAAACAGCATTAGGAGCAAAAGCAGACCCAAACAGCAGGCTAATTAGATGAGAAAGGCAACTCAACAAGCTCAGCAAACTGTGTTTATCTAGTAGTAGTCTTAAACAATGCTCTAAACATCAGCGAGGGATTTGAGTCATGCCAAATAGGTGGAAGGCATCCCCAAGATACCCAGGCCTCACTGAAAACTCAGGATCCAATACTGGAGGTAACACTAACATGAAAAGGTTTTCAGCCTTTTGTACTTTTGATTTATGCCAGGTGACTCAGGCCAGGGAATCACGGCCAGAATCCCAGTTTCAGCATTGTTACATGGGACAACTAAGAGCAGAGCCAGCCCCTCTAACCTGCTTGAGAGGTCAGTCTTCCCATCAACAGTGTCGACCAGCAAAAACTGTGCGGCTATTAGCTCTCTCCATTTCTGCTGTGCATTGCTCCTGCTCTAGTAGGGAAGAGAGAGGGGTAGAAACTGAGAGGGGAGTTAATGCTTCCAGGAGCATTAACTCCTATTCAGCTTTCCACTTGGATATCTGCCAGGTTGCCAGGGTAGCATGTCACGCAGAGCAGCTATTCCTAGTTCTGATCTTTCTACCCAGACTTTCTTCTTATGTACATGGAGGGGCTCCCACAGAAGAGGAACAAGCCACGTAACCTTCCTCACCTCACTCCCCCTAGTCATAACTTTGGCTTGTGTTTGGCAGGAATCTCTGCCCTTTTACACTGTAAACGGGGGAAGTGTATACCTCATTATTCTTTGACAGCACAGCAGTACTGCATATATAAACTAATGTCCAGGGTGAGTCCATAGTAGGGATCGCACCATGGCTGAGCCTCTAGTGCCTGAGTTAAAAGCCATGAGACTAAAAGCTTAGTTTTTGGCTGCTTCTTCCTTCTTTTGGAAGTAAAAATCGCACATTAATCTAAAAATGTACAGAAAAGAAATGGCATTGCCACTTGATCTTTCTGTTCAAAAGCTTTTAAACCACTTAAGGATCAGTCTTCCAAAGCTTATAAGTGAAACTGAAATTAAACTTTTGTAAGCCAGGACTTTCACCTCTTGGGTTTTGAGTAAACCAGATGAAAGATCCAGTTTTGGATCCTGTGTGCATGCACATTTCACTGTAATTCTTTTTTCTGCAACAGGTAAAATTATGACAAGATTTCTATTTTATTATTCCGCCTGACGCTAATATTTGTGACAGTTCATGGCACATATTCTTTTAGCAAAGTGCACTCAAATACTATGGGCTTTGTTGATCTGAGGCATAGCTTTAATTGAGTGGTATCTGAGAGGTATGCCCCACATACTTGTTTCAGATACAAATTCCATCTAACAGTCAAATTCCAGTCTCACTTATGATCCCTTGTAGGAATTACTTCTTAATGAAATTGGCTTGCTTACGCAGTACAACTAGTGTGCCTAAAACATAACACAGATAAAAACATATTCTTTGTCATTTTAGCTGCAATTTGCCATATTGATTTTAACCTTTTACTAGACCTTGATCTAACTAAGTGCATTTGGGTCCAAGAATTTTGACCTCCAGACCAAACATTTATCCTTTATAAGTGCAGCGTATGTTGCCACGCTCATATACTAAGGGGTGGTGGATATACTCCCTAACCTATCAATTAAAGCTTCAGTTCAATAATAAAGTCAGCTATATATGCTCATCTTCATTTTTATGACTGCTAAATGAGACTATCTATTCCTAAGGATATGGATATGCATAACACTTAGAATATTTTAAATGGGGTTTAAACTGCAAGTGTCCAGATGCACAAGCTTATTAAGAATGGCTTAAACCTCTTGGAACCATTCAAGTATCAAGTATACCTGGATAATCAGGTATCATTAGGGACCAGTCCTCTGTGAACCAGTTCAGTGTTATGTACAAACACCAAGTTTTCCATGAGTGGTGTCTGGTCAGTCCTCCAGGCATCCCACATTGCATTGTCCCACTTCCCACTCCTCCACCCCTGCACAGCAATCGGCTGCTCTGGCACACAGCCAGAACTTGACAGCCCCAGCCTCCAGTGCCTGTAACTGACCACAGTCCACAGTGTCCCAGGCTAATTTTCGGGGCAAGGATCAATGGTCAGGTTGTGATGGGGCTGCCTAGATCTCTGTTTCTGTTTGCCCGGTGGCTGGGTGCTCTGAGGCTTCCTGTGGCAGCTGTCTCATGCTGCAGCTTTGAAAGAGCATTTTCATTAAAACCTTTTAGATGCTGGCAATGTATCCTGCTTTGAAGTCCAAGAATGATTTGGTGGGGGGAACATTCAGGTGTGGGTTGCTGCCTGGATGTGCTTCTAGGTTTGAGGGGGAAGCTTTGTGGTTGGTAAATGAGTGGGGGCATCTTTAACTGTAAATACCCATCAATTGCTAGGTGAGGGAAAACCACGCACTGCACAATGGGTAATAAGTACCATAGAGTGGCTGTCTGCTCAGTCAACATGGATTGCCCATGAATCATTAGTTTTCCCTCTTTGCTGCACCCCCACATTTTGACTTGCACTCCTTACTGCAAGGCATGCTGGGGTGGGTATTCAATATCTACCACCAATGGTGGCAGTTTGACAGCACAGCAATGCCAAAAGATAGCAGTTCTACTTAGAACACTTAGCAGTGTATATGTGGATACCTCTGAACTGGGACAACTGTGAACCTGTTTCCAACCAGTGACATTTTTGAAATGATCCAATTGTTATGTGTATCCACACCATAATGCTCAGTGATATCAAGTGGTCACTACCACATAGTCAGTCATGGCAAAAGAAGATGGTTCATAGATGTGGGTACCAACACAGACTTGAGAAACATGTTCTATTCTTTTATACCTTTAGATAGGTCATTTGGGTCAGAAATTTAAAGGTCCTTAAACATCTTTGTAGATCTTCTTTTAAAAATCTCCACTGCCATGATTTCAACCCTTTTAGTGCACATTCCACTAATTGTAAATAGCAGCTGTTTTTCCATGTAGGGTCTTCAGACCAGAACACCTGTAGTATCTGAGAACTTCACAGATCTTGTGTTGACCAATTTCCATTGATCCAGAGTTTGGAAGCTCATTACCATTATTTTCTTGCATACAACATAACCTGGAAAGAAATACATATTATTTTTGAAAGGGAGAATGAATAAAAAAAATGCCTGTTGGGTTTAATGGCCCTCTAACTCACGGTGCTTGTATAAAGCACCATAGTTAGAGCCCTACCCTGACAGGCTGCCTACACTTCTGTATGAAGCCACAGTGTGGCTTAAAAATGAGGAAAAGCAATGAAAGTCTGCAAATGTCCTAGCAACTATAATGGATCCCTGCTAAAAATTCCCCTCTGTGAGGCTAACATTTGTGTGTAGTGAGTAGTTTCAAAATGCAAAACAGAGTGCAAGGACATTTCACATCCACTTCAGCTGAAATTTTCACAAATACGGAAGTTTCCACAGACAAGCTGTGCTCTTCATCATGGCCCTTCAACTAGAAAAAGAGTATGTTTCCAATGGGCTCAGGTTCATCTTGACTTGTTTACTCAAATCCAGATGTGCATTTATCACCTTTCTAGCACAGCTTATCAAGACACCCCAAATCATCAGGGAACACAAGCATTTAAAATATTAAAAAGCACTACACAAATATTTAAAATATTAAAAAGCAGTTTCCAAAAGACAGAGGTCAGAAATCTACTGCCGGGTGTTACGTCTAGCTCAGGACATCAGCCATGAATATTCACCATTCTGCTCAAGACCCTAGTATGCTTGCACACAGTACAATATTCCCAAACTGTACAAAGTTCTTACTTGCGTGTTACTTCTTACTTGCATGTTTAAATCCCTGTTAGAGACCCATTTCTACTTCATTACCTAGAGCAACTCTTGTGAGCCCTCCCTCATTTTCTACAGCCTAACCAAGTATATCCTTGACCACTTTACTTGCACATTGTGTTATTTCCCTCTCCATCTGTCTGTCCTTGGACTGTAAGCCCAATCAAGCAGAAATAGTACTTTTTTGGAAAGCATCCAGAATGCTGTGACCAATACCATCAACAGCAATAACTTATATTTAATGAGAATGCATTCAATTATATTAAAACAAAAGCAAACAATATAAATACCCTGTTTTGATTTTAGAGAGATGAGTGCCAATGGAATTTTGAAACAATGATGTCAAGGGAAAAATTCTTTGGAGGTCCACCTGTTTGGAAAGTGTTAACATGGTACATTCGTTTTCAGCTACTATACCAAGTTGAAAACATACTTTTGCTGGCCTGCAGTTGATTGATGTACATTACTCATATCAGGCTAATGGCACTTTATTTTCTAACAGTAGCGAGTAATGAGTGACCTTGAGTGCATATTGTTTTGCTGAAAGGTTTTGTTGCTCTGCTTACTCTATGAGCACCCCCAAGGAAATGAGGGCCCTGTACTGGTGTTTTTCAGCAAACCTCATTTCTTTCATGGCTTTCTGTAAAAGAATTTGATACAGGGATAGAAGCTAACCTCTGTGAGTAAATGAAATATTGATCCATGCTACTCTGGCCTTGCCTTCACCTTGTCCCAGGGCTGTGAGTTACTGACTTTTCCGTTTTGGCTGTAATAGGAATTATTACAACAGGCCTGTGCGAGTAATTACTTGGCATGGCAAAAAGGAGGGTCCATCATATATTTCTGTAGAGATGTTAGTTTCCATCAGCCCAGCAGTCTGCTTTTTTGGCCCTGTCTTTCCTACTCTTGATTCAATACTTTTAACCATCATTAATCAAGCTCCTTGTCAGTAGAAGTTTATCAAAAGTATTAAGTGAGCAAGGTTGCATGGCCTTCTTAAAAAAAAAAAAAAGGCGCCAGTGCAGGGCAGTAAATTTCAAAATATGGAAGGCTGGCTCCATGATATATATGAGTGTCTCTTCAGGTTTATGAGAGACTGCGTGTTTCTAAATGGTGAAGGTCATGGCTGATGGCAAAAGTAAAAGCAGTAGTGATTCATTAAAAATAGTTAATAGGGCCTGCAGCTGACAGGGATAAATAGCAACACGTTGCTTTTCAACCCACAAGCAACTAGTTTAGGCAATGTTTCTTCTGTGTTTTCTACCACCTCCGATTGCCAGACAGTTGTGAACATACACACAGACATAAGCAAGATTGCTTCCATCCTGTTAATAATAGATGTAGGATGGGTTTCCAGAGTGAATGACACTGCTAGATACAGATTTTCTACCAGCAGCTCGGGCAGATTGGCTAAACATTTACCACTCAGTGATTTGTTTGCTAATAATCAAGACTGTACATTACATTGAGTTCTTAGCAGTCAAATATGCATCTGATATGCACTTGTGCTAACTGCACTGCTGGGGCCCCATCTCAACGTCCTTAACTCTAATTAATCTCCCACTGAAGACAACATAAAGTCAATGGGAGTTTTGCCTGAATAAAGGACACCAGGATGGGACCTCTGGGCATTAGAACAGCTAAAATACTAATAAGACTTTTTGTTTGGGCTGTATGTTAAACATATTGTTCCCTTAAGTTGCTGTTATTTTGTCTAGGAAAAGAAACCTAACAACCCAATAAAAAGATTACAACTTTTTTTAATTGCTTGCTTAAGATGGAGGGTACTTTAATCCACTTAGAAAAAGTTTGCGAAATGATTTAGCTAAAGCTTTTTGAACGTACATTTGGGAAACAGCTTGGTAAATGCTTATATCTCATAGACACAGCCCTGGGGCTATCTAACAAATGACAACTATAGATTTCCACTTTGTTATTTTATACACAGAAAGCATCTAATGATACTGTTATATACACATTACTCATAAAATAGTCATAGGGCAGTGATGCACAGCATCAAGAGAGAACGCCAGTTCCTTGTAGCTTATCACATCAATAGTGCTATGGTATCCTATGCTTTTGTGAAACAGTGGGCAAAATGGCCCACAATTTTGAAACAGGCAAGAAAAGAACATTAAATCTGTGTCTGTTTTTGTGCAAGCTGGTGCAGTTCCATTGAAGTCGATAGAACCTGAACCTCAGCTAGTAGAAATCTGCACCCATCTTTTGGGCTCAGTGCAGTAGAAGAAATTTACTGGCCCTATGGCCATATAAGTGACACTAGAGACGCCCCATGGGCTGCAGTCCTTAAAGGCATTCATCCTGGGGAGAAGGGAGGCAGATAGTAAATCTCTAGCTGTACTACATGTCAGCCATAGACATGTACTACATGTCCACTGCACTACATGTCAGCCATACACTTTCTTACATGGCTCAGAGTGCTCATGGTCAAGGGTTCTTCAGCTAGAATGGAAAATAGAGGGGTGGGAGTGGGGAATAAAAAAATGTATGTCAGTATTGTAGGGGGCTGGGTAAGGACTCACCTACATTGTATCCTTTCCCCTACATTGCACACCGCATTTCTCCTATAAAAACCTTAATTATGTACAAACAAGGATGATTTATGAAGGAAGCTTTCTACAATATCAGTTAGGGGATTTTAGAAGAAGAGGTTTGTTTTACTTTACTTTTCTCTCTTTTGGCCCAGTTTTCTAAAATGCTGAGCACATATAGCTCCTCTCCTCCCCATAGCCTCCAATCCTGCCAGCCCCCACTCTTCCTCTGTCTTTCCATCTAGCTAATCCCCTTCCAGCATTAGCCCAATGAAAGGTTTAAATAACATGAAAAAATACTCAATCACAGAGCACAATGTTTGCAGCAATCACATTGTTCACTCTGTTTGTACATGCTGTCATTTTCTTCTACCGGTTGTCTGTCTTGCCCATGTAGATTGTCAGCTCTTCAGGACATAGACTCTGTCTTGGTATGTTGTCTGTACAGTGTCTACCAATATTGGATTTCATTCTTGGTTGATTCTTAAGCATTACTGTAATAAACATAATAATATTGATTTTCATAGAAGCTGAGAGTGCTCTATTGGAAATTGGAATATAGATTGAAAAATGAAATCTAGTAGAAAGTTAATGAAAATATTAAAAAGAGAAGAAGAAAAAGATGAAGAAAAATAAAAAAAGTTAAATCTGAGAGACTGATGAAGCTTGCTCTGCTTTGTAATACTCAGCCCTTTCTCTCTCTAGTACCATGGATGCTCTGCAGCTGCCCATATCAGAGCTGTATTGCAGCATGACAGATACACCCTCATTTTCTTTTCCATTGTTCCACTTTTGTATAATCAGAAGAGAAAAAGTCAACATTTTACACAGTTCTCTCTACTTCTATACCCTGTGCAACTTGGGGAGCATGTCTTTTGTCTGAAAGGGAACTTGGTCTGTTGCCTAAAAGCCCTGCCCTTAGTTTTAGATTGATCTCAAAATTTAGATATATGGAGCAAACACTATTTCACTTGATCAATGCTCTTCAGAAAGAGAATGTTAGCCTAAATATGCTCAGAATAGAAAGCACTCCCCTAGTAAGTTTAAAGGTAAATGAAAGATCTGTTGTGATTAATTTAATGCTTATATTTCGACACTGATATAAAAGAATCAGTTACCCAGATATAGTCATCTTGAGAAAGACATTCTGCAGTGGTTACAAATTGGCTTTTTATGGGGAAAATAAGACTATTCCTAACCTATTGCACTGATATTATATTTTGTTAATATTTTATGAAATAAAAGTCCTCCCATTATGGGTGGCAAATTGCTTTATAATTATAGCACTTCACAGAGCAGAATGACTACTTCATTTTATGGAAAAAGCTCAAAATACAATTTCATTACTATGCAGTGTCTTTTCACCCTTGTAAAGGCTCTAAGAGAGAGCACTGCTATATACTTCTTATATTTTTCCCTTTCCAAATATTAGTTTAATTTAAAAAAGAAATTGTGACTCATCTTCAGTGCTGCACACAGTTAATGAAATAGTTATTCCCAAATGTCCACTTGATATGGGTGTAGATGAAATACAAAATGTTTCATCTCTTCAGTCTATTCTCTGTGTTTGTTTTAGAAACAAATTTGGTTAAATCCACACTGGTCCCTGGTGTAGTTCTTCTTAAATCAGTTTGAGAGAGCCTTAAATCAAATTTGTTTCATTTGGCTACAAACCTGGATTGAGCTGACATTGTATTTGATATGTGCATATACCATCAAACAGTTCTTCTTAACCTGAAGACAATTTCTTAACAGTAAAACTCTTCAGTTTCCAGTTCAGGTATGAGCTGTTGTACTGAAGATATGTTTACCTTTTTTACCCCTCATTTTTGTAACACTTTGTGACTAGTCTTCCTTACGTATAACTCTTCTCTTCCCTATTTGATTTAATGTAGCTTCTTCTGAGAGTTGTGTTTTGGAGCTAAAGATGCAAGCCCAAACTTTATTTCTTTCTCCATAGAACCATACTTGTCTGTTCACAGCAGAGGTGTAACAGCGCAGCTTTGCGACTAGGGCAGCTGCTGCTGCAGCAATGACTGCTTTTGTGTCCCGCTACAAAAGTGGTGCCCTGAACCCTTGCAGTAGCTGCCCCCAGCCCAGTTACACTATTCACAGATCATTACTGTAGCACCATAGCACCACTGATGTTCCAAATATAGACTTAGCTTAGTCATGCTGCAGATTCTTGAGGCCCTAATTTAGATGTACCATAATTTAATTGGACAAGATGCAGAAACTCCTATCAGTCAAACAAGAAACTGAAGCAGAGTCTGCATGAGTTTAGTAAAATGATGCCCAGGGATAATATTGCCTACAGTCCTCATTTTTCAAGGAACAGTGGTTCTTGTAGCTGGCCTCCTAGTCTGTAAATAGGCTGAGATCTAGCTTCTGGGTCTTGAAACTGAGCTAATTTACATGTCAAAGTGATGATGATGAACAGACTGTCCTTAGAGAGGCCCAAGATGTAAAGATAGAAAGGAGGACCAGATAATACTGACTTTTTGTACTTCAAGTATGTGACCTGTTTCTTTACTTCTTTCTTATTATATATAATCTTTTCTCCTTTTCAAGTTTAAAGAAGCCAAGTTGATTTTGCTAAGATACTTTTCAAAATAACTCTAAAACAGGTTGTCAAAGTTATGGTCCATGGATGAGCCACATCATCCAGCCCGCAGTACTGCCTGCCATGAGCAGTAAGCACTGGCCATGGCCCTGCATGCTGCATGCAGCACACAGAGCCCATCTGGGGAGGGTTGCACATAGTCTAGGACTGGTCCAGGACACATGCTGCATGTGGTGCCCACATTGGACCAGCCTTGCTTACTGGATCTGGCACATGGGCTTGGTCTGTGGGCCTGATCTGGACTGTAGACTGGTCCCACAGGCTGGATGAATTTGAGGGCCCTGCTCTAAAATATCTGGACATTTTTTCCTCATAGAGAGAGACGACAAACTTGCAATGACAATTAGTGCAGCCCTGTGCTTACAATTAAAAAGAAAAAAAAATCATTTACTTGCTTTTTGATCATTGCCCATGACATTTTGCCCTCCAGTTTCTTGTTTCAGAGGTTTAGTTTGTGGCCAATAAAGTTCAGTGACTATGGGAGATGCCTATCAATCTGTGGAACAATGTTTTTTTCCTCTCCGTATTGAACACTGACCTTGCATCATTGTATATTTGCATACAAGCAGGCATTTATTTGTCAAGAAGATGCAGGGATAAATTGCCTTAACTCTTCTACTGCAATTATGTGTTACAAATTTTAGCCCTTCATACCTAGCTCTTTGCACGGCAATACTTGATTTATTTAAAAAGGTAAAACCTTCCTGTGGCATGACTTGCAAGGTCATGGACTGTGAAGAAAACACGTTATTATTTCTGCTATGAAAATTGGTCTCTCTAATGGATTTTCATTTAAATACTTTTTTGAGTAAAAAACAGAAACAAACTGGAATCTGAACACTATGATTAGTGAGGACACTGAAAAACAGAGATCCTTCATTACATACCTCCTGTCCCTTTCTATGGGTAAATTTATCTAGGGTTTTTTTATACTTGGCAACCTGGAAAATACATTTCTCCACTGGGGATTTGTAAGATGAGTTTTCCCTGCTGCTTCATTACATCTGAAAATACTCACCTAAAAGATACAAGTGAAAATATGTTTGGGGTGGGCAGGGGAAGGAGACCTCTCTTGTCTCGATTTGTCCACAATATATAATGACCATGACTGACAGCCTTTGATCAAGAGAATCCCATAGCTGAAATGGGAAGGGTAGTGTTGTCAATTAAGCATGACTTGAACTGGCAGATGTGTTCCGAGAGAGGCAATGCTTGTCACTCTGCCTGCCTAAGTGTAGTACCCATCTCATTCTCTTAGCAGTATCTTTAGAGACCAGTTCTGATATGCCTCCTAGGCTGAGTAGAAATGTAATCCACAAACAGTCCTATCAGAGAAAGGTATCGTTATTCACATGGGAAAGTATCAGAATCTAACTCTAACATGTATTGCTATATTCATTTAAAAACTTTGTCTCCAAGAAGTCTGACACTCCATTCCTTCCCACATCCCTGTATCTGGTAGTTTTTAAAGACTCACGGAATCTACCAGATTCTGATTTGAAAACCTTCCTGAAAATTGGGAGAATTATACATTTCAGAGAAAGAAGTTAACTTTCCTAAATCTGGAACTGTTTTGAATTTAACTGGTATAATTTACAAAATTCCCTTTTGACATGGTACCTGGGCTTTTAGCTTCTCTTTCCAAGAGATTATATTACTATAGCATGAAGCCTGAGGACTCCAGATATATGTTACTATGATTTTACACATAGGGGCTCATTAATTAGCTTTGCATTGGCCAAGCCAAGAGATTCTCATGACCATTTTGGCAGCTGTTGAAAGTTCAGACTCTTTTCCTAAAGAACTACTGATGCTATGCAAGCACTTCTCCCCAAGCCATATAAAATAGTCTACCGTTTTGACTTTCCTCTCATAGTCATGGTTCCCAAGATAACGTTATGGAAAATATTTAATATGAAAATTACTGCTTAGTGTATTTATGCTGTGCCTAGCTTCTTCTCATCAAATCTGATGAAGAATGTCTTGCACTTACCTGAAGACGAGGCAGGCCTCTGGGGAGCTCTGGAAAAGTCCCCCAATGTGGAGAGCTTTTCCTTCCCATTCACTTTTAGGACATGGTCAAAGTGGGGCTGGACTTGCTGTCACTTCAACTAAGATCCTTGTCACACAGGATGATCAGTACTATCAATTTAAAAATGTAGTTTTAAATGTGCACATGCAAGCAGTAAAACACATGCTTGGTGCACTCCTATGATAGCTGACTTCTGGAGGGAGGGGTATGTAAAGATGGTGTGAAGTGCCACTTGTTCAGTTATGGTAGACCTGCTGCATAGAGAAAATAGGAGCAATTTGTGGTCCTCCAGCAACCCAGGTTATAGCAGTCCCAAATATTTAGTTAGTCCAATAAAAGACACTACCCTAATAAATCCTTGCTTCTTACGTAATATATTTAAGGTGTACACACTTAGCAGCTAACAGTATGAAACTGGGTGAGCAATCAACTGAATTGTTTTCTCCTGACTCTCTGTTTTTCTATTCATAATTTCTAATATTGGTATTTTTATATTTTTAAGGGATACAATAATATTCATATAAAAGTCCAAGTGGCCTTGGCACATAGTAACATAATGAACTGATCAGCATGTATGTGCCATATCACTGCTTTTGGTTGGAGTATGACCTGCTCAGCTCTACACCACAGACTACAGCTGATGGAGGTTTGCCCCTGTTACCACAGTGATTTTGAACACCCAAAGTCTTTGTTCCTTTTATTTTCTTGTCTCCATGCAAATCCAGGTTGCAGCTTGACTGGGAGAATTCATTCATAGTTTAGTAATGATCATGTAAGTCAGGATGTAAGCTTTAGGCTCACTGTTTCAGGCATTTGAGAACAATTTGGCCATTCTACACACACATGAACATTTGCTCCTTGAGAAGGAGAGACAGAGAAGGAACAATTCCTTGCAAAGGGAACTTGGCAGAAGGCCTCATACAAGAAGAGCGCAGAGAAGAGCAGAAGACAGGGGTTGTGATGGTTTCTAGATACAGCATGGCAGATATTTAGGTTCCCTCTTAAGGGAAGGTGTATAAATTGCTAGAGGGCAGAGGGTAGCCCTGGAGTCCTTGAGGATGTGGAGAACTTCATCAATTTTGGAGCAGAAAAGGTCTGCCCCTTGAAAGGGAAACTATTCCATCATATCTTGTGCTTCCATGAGAAAGCAGGAGTCCTGAAGCCATGATAACCACTATGGCCACTGAATAAGATAAAGTGGTTGGAACATTCAGCACAGGAGTGACTGGTGCCTCCCGAGTTGGGGGGGAGCACACTGCAGACCAGAACCAGCCACCTTAGCAAACTGTGGACCACCAGCCAGAACATAGGTAAAGCTACCTCCAACCCCAGGCAGAGGGGTAGTCTGAAACCTCAACCATGACTGCCCCAGACCCTGCAGGAGGAGCCATGGCCTCTCCACCCAGATCTGCAGGGCTATAGTTTGCCATCCTGAGTGGTACTGAGTCAGGGGCCAATCTCGGGGGGGGGACATGCCCCCTGTGCCCTCCATACCAGTTGCCTGTGGGTCAGCATGGCCAGAGTCAAAACTTAGCTACCAGCTATACTTCTTGAGCAGGTCAGAACATTTTTCTCAAGAATCCAGTGATGGCAATGAGGAAAGAAACCAGATTCTCATCAATTCTGAAGTTATACTAGGCCAAAAATGCCTGGTGATTTTTCTACTGAAATGGCAGACTAGCTGGGAAATAAAATTCTCACTAGTAAGTCCAGTCTCTTTGTCTTTTCATTGTTTGGGATATTATAAAATCATTTTACTTTCTCATTTGAAAAATTCTGCATTCCTGGAAAGGCTTCAATATTGTGCATAACTTTCTGTACAGGTAAGACAGAGGCAACTGGTATTTGCCTAGCTAGATTCATTCTGATGTCATTTATGAGGAGGGTAATTTGATAAGTATAGATTATTGCAAGATATCTATGAGTCACTATATGAGCTATTCAATCTCCACCACTGAAATCTAAAGACTGGTTCTTGTAGCTAAACTTATTGAGGTCATGCTTTGCATTGCATTCTGCCTGGGTGCATTCTTCTCTGTAAAAACCTGAGAGATACAATTAATATGGAATCCCATTGCATAAACACACAGGCATTTCTTTAAAGATTGTTTGCAGAAGGGTGATGTGAATGTTACTCCCATCCTTCCAAAGTAAATAGTTGTACTTTTTGGAAGCTAATTGTGCATCAGACTGTATAGGTTTTTTCCCTCCTGTTTTCTGCTCTCATTAAAATCTTTTTGTTATGAAAATGTCATCAACATGTCACATCATTTCACCCATAGTCAACTCTCAGATGCTCATTAGATTCTTATGATGAATATTGGGATAAAGATTGGACTAAAACCATAAAATTATATGGAATAATTTTTTTCAGGAGAATCAGGATACTGTTACTCTCACAAGGGCCCTAACCTTGAGGAAACATCCTGAAATTGAAACCATTCTTCCATTTGGAATAGAGGTACTATTGTCTTACATTTCTTTGGTATACTTTTTTATTTGGAGGGCAATCCCTATGTAACAAACAGAACAAGACCCAAGAATTCCAAAACCAGTGGATTTAAATCAAAAGAAAATGTAACTGGAGATTAATAAAAATTCAAAGAATAAAACAGTAGATTCAGGCAACTAAAACACTGCATTTACTCAAATCCAAAATGAGCTTTATTTTCCCCCATTAAACATGGGAAAAAAGAAACCCTGGATTTGAATACCAGCCGGTGCAAGTACTGCTGTGGCCCTGGAAAGATTGCATAGTGGCAGGGGATATGCTCTGGCTCCAGCTCTGGCCTCAACTGCAGACCAGGAGCAGGGGATAGAGCTGCCATCGCCACTGGTGCTGGCCAGGGCCAGAGTCCCTCCATTGGGTAAGTGACTGTGGGGAGGAACAAGTGACCAAAGGGAAAGATTCTCCCTGACTTCAGTGGGAGGGGATCAGTCTTCAATGAAGTATATAATTAATTTAATGTGTAAATGCAATTGACATGAAAGTGTGGGATTATAGTTTCTGCAGATTGCTAGCACAAATTTAGATGTAGTATTGATACCATCTGGAGAATTTGGACCCAAACTTTCCCTAATTTTCATTCCCTAAATCCAGAATATGCACATGACCTGACAAAGTACAGGAAGCAGATTTTCCTAGCCTAATTCTCCCAAGTTGCATTTTGAGATCATGAATTTGACTTTTTATTTTTGCTAACATACTCCCCTTCTGCTAACATACACTGATGACCTTCTAAGACTATTTCTTATTTAATTCCTGCCAAATCATGAGGCAAAAATAAAAAATGCTGCCTGCAGTCTTGTCCTGTCAGTAATTTGTCTCTGACAGCATGTTGGGAGGCTGGGGGCAGGACAAGAAACTCTTCCCCCAACTTGTCAGTATAACTCCATAGTGAGAAAAGTTAAATGCTTAATTGTAATACCAGCTTAATTAAACTGCTGAACAACTTACAAAAAATAATGAAAAGGAGAAGAAAATCAGATCTAGCTTTTGAAGTCTCCAACCTTCAGTGATTCTGATCCACCATCTGGTTTGAACTAACATAAAGCATGAGGAGGCCATGAAATTGGGACCTAGGCTTAGATTCCAATCCTCCTAATCCCCAAATTCCAGTTTCTTTCAGATGCAGGGTTTTGCTTTGAACCCATACTTAGTATTTTGTCAGAAATGTGTGACTAGATATTGGATGCATAGTCCTAATAATGCAAAGGAGGAAGACATATTTTATACATACACTACCTTGTCTCATGTAGTATTTTACAAGGGAAACAACAGGTACTCTTTTATTAATTTGTTGACAGTCACATACTGCCAAAGTACTGTTAATGCTTCCAAAAGTAGCTTCAATTTCAGATTAATTTAGCATAGCCAAAATTTCTTTCCAAGGAGGTATTATGCCAATTTGTATTTCAATAACTTTCTCAGGCCCTCTTTTACTCTCTTGTAAAATAAGGATGGATTATATTATATTTGTATATAATTTATATAAATGTATAGGGAGACTAAGATTTGAGCAACAAGCCCAAGCAGAATTGATGTCTCAGCCAGTCTGAAACCACTGAGCCTAGAACATGAGCTGTATGTGTCCAGCAAACATCATTCATATATATACTCATTAAAATCCTGATTCTCCCTCTCCCTGCCTATAGTGACAGTCACTGCAAAGATTAATTTGGCAATGATATAACCACGCTCTATAGGATATTCTTAATTTCTTTACTTTACAGTGGGCATGTCTACATGTGCCATCAGGAACAAAGTTGCTATGATGGCCACATCCAGCTGAGTGAGCATGTGCCTGTTGCAGTAGTTTGAGATGCTGCAAGAGGCATGCTAGAAACAAAAAAATGTTCCTTGCACTGCGTATTTGCAGCACAGATTCTAAATTTGATACTGGGAAATCTCAGTATAAAAAAAAAAACATGAGGGAAAAAAGTGGTGCAGGGCATGCTCCTGGAGCGTGCCCGAAGGCAACCAGAGGCTGGGTTCTCCAAGGATATCCTTTGGCACTTGGCTCTGGCACCTGTTGACACTCCAGCCCCTGCTGCCTCAGCACATTGCCTCAGTGTGGTGGGGCAAATAGGAATGGGGCAAGGCTGCAGCAGTGGCTTGGACCTGGGCTCTGTCCCAGGTAAGCAGGAAGGGTCTGTTCAGGGGAAGCAAGGGGCTTGCCCAGCCCAGTCCCTGAGCCCCAATCAAGGCCTTCGCAGGAATTACTTGGCGACTGCTGGGGCCTGGACACAAGCGCAGGGGGCAGAACAGCAAGGGCTGACACTGCGCAGAGCCACAAAGCAGCAGATGGAACAAGTGCGTCTGGACTCATGTCCTGGTCCTGGGACAGAGCTGCTTCTGGGAGCTAGCAGGGGCAGGCAGGGGCTACGAGTCAGGAGTGAGGGACACTGACAGGGCTGTGGGTTGGGAAATGAGGGGCAAGGGTAGGGGCAGGGCACTGGCATATCAGTGTGGCTCAGCGCCCCACATCCTAGTGAGTGAAGGGGGCGGGGCAACTCTGATTTTTCTATGATAGAAAAACCAAAAGCAAACACCAAAGTATATAGATATTTAGAATTTATTTTATTATGGTAATAGAGGCACTGGTAGGCTTCCAATTTTCTTTAAAATTGTATGTATATCAATAAAACATTGTTTGACTGATCTCTCTATATACAGTGAGTGGTGTTTCATTTTAATCATGGAAGAACATAGATTTGGGGTATTTTAATGAAAGTATTTTGTGTATTGTAATGGGTTTTTTAATCAGAGAATTAGCAGTTTTTAAACAGGGAACACCAAGATCCCTGCTAATGAAGCAAGTGGCAGGCCTGGGCAAAGGAGCTTGCGCAGGGCCAGCACTAGGGACCCAGCTGGAAGGCAAATGAGGTGGCTGAACTCTTGCCTATTTGGGGCCAGGAAGACATGCTTCAATAGTTCAAAATGGACCACCGCAAGGAGCACATCATCTGGGCAATAGCTTCCCAGATGGCAGAGAGGGGTACCAGAAGACTTTACAGCAGTGCTGCCCAAAGGTCAACTGTACAGCCACAGCCCACTGGCAGCTGGCCAAGAGGTCCAGACAGTTCTGCTGCAGTGCATGTACCACAGCCTAGGTGGCCTTGTGCCTACAGTTAGAATAGAATAAAAAATGCACCTACATTTATCTACACGGGGAAGTTATCATATGACAATATTAGGTTGGACACCTCTAGTGGGCATCAGGTACAGGATGGCTTTTAAACTGGAATAAGCTAGCTCATAACAGCACTCACTGCATTCAAGAATGTGATAGGATCCTGGAAAAATAAAAAATTGGGATAGACGGGACCTCAGGAGTTCAGTTAGTCTGACTCCCTGCTCAGGGGAGGTTCGTCTCTGTCTAGCCTATCTCAACCAAGTGTTTGTCTGACCTGCTCTTAAAAACTTCCAAAGTTGGAGGTTCTACAACCTCCCTAGGGAATCTGTTTCAGCTCACAACCACCCCCATAGATAGAAAGTTCCTTCTACTATTCAACATAACTCTCCCTTGTGTTTTAATGCCACTATTTCTTGTTCTGTCCCCTGAGGCTACAGACTAATCTGTCACTATTCTCTGTATCACTGTCTATCATATATTTGAAGACTTATCAAATTCTTGCATAGACTTCTCCTCTCCAAACTAAATATCCCTATTTTTCCAGTTTTTTCTTGTAAACCACACTTCCCAGACCTCTAATAACTTTTTTTTTGCTCTCCACTGACTCTTTCAATACAACTTTGTCTTTCCAGAAATGAAGTGCCTAAAACCTGGACACAGTACTCCAAGAAAAGACTCACCAGTGCTGAACAGAGTAGAAAAATCACTACTCTTGACTTGCAAGCAACATGACTATAAATGGCTGTTAATACTCAATATACTATTATTGGCTTTCATGAAAGAAGAGCATACTTTTGGCTTATAATCAGCATTACAGCCCTCAAGTTCTTTTTTGAAGTACTGTAGCCTAGCTATTCCTTCCAGTCTGTATTTGTGCATTTGACTGTTCCACCTTAAGTGCAGAACTTTGCACTTGCCATTATTGAATTTCATTCAATTAATTTTAGACCATTTTTCCATATTATCATTCTAAGTCTTAATCCTGTTCTCCAAAGTATCCACAAGTCCACCCAGTTTTATGTCATCTGCAAATGTGAATAGTATGCAATCTATCCCATTCTCTGAATCACCAATGAAGATATAAAATATCAGTAGACCCAGGACAAACCAGGGAACACTTCCTCCCAGTTAGACATTGAGCCATTGATGACTGTTCTTTGAGCATTACAATCCAAGCAGCTGTGTATTCATTTCTCTTTACTTTCATTTAGATGATACATATAGCTGTAGAATTAGTACAGCATAGCTAGCAGGCATGTCTACATGTTCATTAATGTGCCTTAGATGCTGCACATTTAGTTTAGTACTTGCTTAATAAAGTACTAACTAAATGTGTAATAACTAGAGTTACTGTGTAGTAGTGCTGGCGCAGTTTTTTGTGATGCTTACTGGTCATTAGCCTAATAATGACCACTAGGCTATTAGCACAGTTTTTAACCACCACGCTGCTGTGCAGTGTTATTAAGCTAATGCGCAGTAAGCGTTTCCTGTAGACATGCCCAGTATTTGTACATTCACAAATTCATTTATTTTCAAGTATTTTTCCTGTACAGACAAGACCTTGATGAGGCTTTTAGGTCAGACATGCTCTTTAAAATATATGGCTACAGAATCCCTTACATGGGAACCCACCAAACAAGATGTAGGAATCTCTTACCGGTTCCTTTTGCATAGAAGGGACTCTCTTACTCTGAAAGCAATTTGCCTGTCACCAGCATTTCACAAAATTTTGGAAAGTAATTAAAGAAGCCCTAAAGGAGGTCTACCAGGTAAAGACCACAAAAGCAGATCCATAATAGAAGCCCACTCCCCCTACACACATACACGCATATACTGTACAATAAACTAAAAGTTTGCAGAGCATCTCAGTCCTTTTGGTATGTCTAACTTTAAATATTGAATGAATCACATAAATAGTTATTTTTTTTACAATTGTACATTGGACTCTTAGCTCTTGAAAGGCTGCTCATACATCATTCAGTATAAAGCTAATACAATTTCAGAAAGTGTAGTACATGGCCAAGGTCAGGAGCACTCTCTCAAAACTGGCACTTTCTAAGCACTTAACAAAAGCCTGTCTTAAGCAATAGGCTTGTTATGATAAAGAGTAAAGCCCCCATTTTCCCACAAGCTTTGAACTGTTGCAAGCAAGGCTTTTCAAGACCTGAGAAACTCAAAGTCATGCACAATTATAAACCTAATCTGCATATGTATTAATTACTATTGCTTACACAAATCAAATATGTATTCACAAATGACTAGCTTTCTAGCGATCTGCATACACAAATATATACAGTAATTTTGCTCATACAATCACTGTAATTGTGCAATCAAAGTAAAGAAATACACATGACTTGCCCCTCAGATTTGGAAGTCAAGCTGCAATCAACGAAATAATTCAGACATACAGTATTGAAATCTAAATGTTCATTTTATTTACTTTGAAGCAAGGGATCTAGAAGAAATGCCTATCATTCAAAAATGAAACTCCTTGAGACAGGAGAAATCTGTTATCCCCAAATGCTGCTTTTATTCTAAGTAAATATTAACAAGGCCAAGAAAATATTACTTACTGATTTTTGCATGTTACTTGACAGAGAGAGAGAGTAAAGTATAATTAAATGCAGTATTACCAAACAAAAAACAAAGCAGTTTAGAGACATCTGAACCTTAGCTTTCCCTATGAAATAAATTAAAAAAATAAATAAAACATACAATACTTTTCCCACACTGTAATTTGTCAACTGCTGAGGAAATTGGCATGTCTTTTCTGCTGATTTATTGGTTAATCCCAACAATTCATCGTGGAAAAGGCCAACAATGAATTACAATGTGGAGAAAAATTAAGCAGTGCATTTAAAAAGTGTTTAACTATGCACCCCTACAATAGCTTTCTAAGTTGTTTTTGAGAACAAGTTTCAGTGTCTTGCCTGTTTATAAAAACTACCAACAGCATCATTGATAGCAATGGTTTATCATTTCACAATTTAAAATGTATACAACTTTTTTAGTTGTTTATACCATGTAATAACATTAATGCATTCAAATTTTAAAGAGTGTGTGTGTGTGTGTGTGTGTGTGTGTGTGTGTGTGTATTAGGCAAACACAAAATGTGTTTGAAAACAAAATAGCTGTCAGATCCAAAAGAAATGTAATATATAAGGACATATTGGGCTCAGATCTGGTCTGCTGAGCTCTTCAGACAAGTTTACCGAATCACATAAGCAAATGATTAACTTTCAGCATGATGAGTCCCATTAGAATCAGTGGAATTACCCAACTATTAACCATAAGCAGGTACCTAAGTGCTTTACTGAATGAGCAAACATAGCAAACACTTTGCAGGTCCAAATTTACTCACTCTAATAAACTGGCTAGGGAGTATCTGTATCAACATCCACATTTGGATCTGCTCAGTTGCTTGTCCTGGACTTCATGGAGCTAAAAGCTAAAGGAGATTTTCTTTTAGCAGAATATGTAGGGCCTGTAACTTTTGGATCCTAAAGGACAAATTCAATCCCACTTGTTACTCACTGGGCCTGATGCAAAACCTATTAAAGTCAATGGGAGTCTTTGCACTAAGTACAGTGGCTTTGGAACAGGTGATTAAATTTCTCATTTACTAGGATTTAAAAGAGTTTTCTTCTTATGTCTCTACACCACATTGACCATTTTGTTACACATACTTGTGCTCATTTATTGTACTTTCACATACTTTGTGTGCCTTCAAGCAGCAGGTATTGTAGCAGGTGTTGCATAGTCTGAGGCTCTGTGCCACAGTCACAGGTGGTTGAACCAATGATATAACCTTATTTCTTTTATTAGTACCTTGTAGTGTCCAATTCTGGTAGGCAGTTGAGACATCACCACCTTTGCCATGGTTCGTTAGCCCCTGGTGGTAAGGACTCAGCTGCTGGAATGTGCATTTTTTCACTGCCAGGTATTTTCAGGCTCTCATTAAACATCTGTACTCATATCTTCTTAGGTGTGGTATCGAGAGGATGGGTGCTGGTGAGGAAGCTCCTGCATGACTGCAGTTGTTTGCATGCTGCGGGATGGTCGTACAGCATATGTCTCACATCTTCTGTTTATCTTGATTGGTCTATCCTGCTGGCCACTGCTCTTCTGATGTTAGGTGGAGCAATGTCAGCCAGCAGGCACACACTGTTTAAACCATGATTTTGTAAGAGTGATAACTGTGAAAGTCACACCTGGCCATAGATGTGATGCCTAGTGCACATACTAGTGCAAAATACTTCTAGGTAACAGCTATATTTGGAAAACTAAACAAATAGGCAAAATACAATAGAAATAGCAGTCTTATTCTTAGCACTGACAAAAGGACATAGCAGCATTTTATTCAAGGTGCCTGGGTGCAGTTTGAGAAGCAGACTGTGAGCAGGTGTGAGGGACTGTGAGCAGGTGCAAGGGACATCTCAGTTTAACTGTGTATATTAAGGTAGTTCATTAAAAACTTCTCCCAAAAGATGCTTCATGGCTTGAACACAACTTTCTTTCACAGTGGCTGAAGCCCATGTTTGGCAAAGCAGTTTAAGTATAGTGGCAGATGTAAAGGTCGAACCCATTTATTCTAACAAAGTGGCCAAAGAGTAGCAAAGAGAAAATTGGAAAAAATGGTTTTGTGTTCCACCTCTTTCAGTACCTACTTCTCCCACTAGCCTGATTAAACGGTTGTCTAGTCTGTGACAAGAAAGGCAAGTTATTGAAAATTAAAACAACAGAAAATACGACCATCTTGAGCTCAGGGGAAAGCATCCTCATTATTCTACAGATACAAGCAGCAATAATCTCTAAACAAGGTGTCAGTATTTAAGCTTCAGAGACAGTACTATTTAGCACAAAAGAAATTGAGGACAAAAATTGAAGGGAAAACTGAGAAAGATTTAGGAAAGAAAAGTATGGACAGCCTTTTTAATACCTAGAGCTTCTAAAAACCTGCCTTGCGCCCACCTTTCTGACTAAAACTAGCACCCCAAGCCATATCCTTGGGCCAGTAAATGTAGAAACACAGTAGAGAAAAGAATTTTTGTGGTACAGAGCCCTATGCTACATTTAAGATGAAAGGAGAGTGCATTTATTCCTGGAAGTGTGTTTGCAATAAACCCCAACTCACTATTTCAAAAGAACATTAAGGCTGCAAAAATCAGCCAGTGGAAAGTTAGAAGCTGGATATGCACTATACATATGCATGATGCTACAGTCTCTCATGATCACACAAAGATTAAAGTGGTGTTATTAGTCACATTTTACATGTCACTGCTGCTTTTGTTAAACCAGAAGTAAAGGTGGTTATCAGAACCAGTATGAAGTTGAAAACTCGCGCTGAACGTATCTACTTGGAGGAGAGATTACTCCTCTTCTGACAACAGGGTTTTAGAACACTAAACCTGTGAATTTCCAGACTTATGAACTAATGAGATCTAATTCTTATACAAAAAATCAGGACCTAAGTTGGAAAGGTCTGTACACCAAAAGTTTAGGCCAGCAGTCAGCATTTTGTTGGCGGCCGGCTGGATTGACCCAGTTTATGGCAGAGATAGGCAAGAGGGTGGGCGCTAAGACCCAGCTGCCACTGCTACTTTTCTCTGCAGCAGCACAGAGAGCACCTGCAGCCAGTACTTTTCTCCACAGCAGCAAAGTGACTGCAACTGAAGTCCCAGGCCTGTAAGTGAGATCCACTGGGCTAAAGGGTTGGATTTGGGCTGTAGGCAATAGTTTGCCAAAACTTGGTTTAGGCCATTGATCTCCATTATGTCTGAGCTTAACTTGCTGGATAATGGCAGCTGCAAAATGTGTCTATAGATGAGATAGGCAACCCCCAGCATGCATGCCAGTTAGTGGCACACAGTGACACTTTCCTCAGCAAGCCAGAAGGCACGTGAAGGAATGATTTTTAAAAGAAAAAATATTTTTTTAAGTTACTGCTCCAGGCTCTCCAGAGCAGCCACAGGTCCCAGAGCCATGGCTGGTACTGGAGGCAGAATCAGGAGAGCATAGGCAAGGATGCAGTCTACGTTCTGTTGACCCCATCACCTGTCCCCGGGTCTGTGTCCTCCAGCCCCTGGAGGGGAGCTGGAGTTGGGTAAAGCTGGGCTCTGTGCAGGTGCTTTGGAGGGCCTCTATGCTGGAGGCTTCTGGCCAGCTCAGCGCCGAGAGCTGCCTGCAGTGTTTTTTCCTGGGTCCTGGGAGGCTCCTGAGGCCAGGCCCCGCAGCTGGGCCCTTGCACTGGGGGCAGCTCCACCCTGCTAAAGCTGTGCCTGGAGTTGGGAGCCCCCCGAGCCTGGCATCTTGCCCTGGCCAGGTGGCATCCCCTACAGACCTGTGAGCCAGGCCTGGCCCCACCTTGGATGCCAGTGGGTGCCCCCACCCACCTGCCATGGCCTGAGTCTCCAGAGCCCTGGGACAGCCCCTGCTTCCCATCTGGCCCCTGCTGTCCTGTGGCTGCTGGCTTTTCAAGGGTTTTGCCATCCTGCCTGCACCATCTCTTCCCATACCTGCTTCTCTCTGTGCCACCCAGACCCTGCCCTGAGTACCAGTCCTAGCACTCGGCACCCTGGTGCTGCCCCTACTAGGGTGGGATGGGGTGTTTGTTTGCCTCAGCCCCGGCCGGGCCCTTCCTCCCAAGCCTGGACCTCAGCTTCCCCTCTTCCAGGACTGTAGGGAAGGCCTGAGCTCCCCAGCCCTGGTGGCTGCTGCTGGGGTGTTGCTGTCTCCCTCCACTGGACACAGCTTTGCAGCAGCAGGCCTGAGCTGCAGCCGGTAGCAGTGGGAGACATGGGTGGCAATAGACATACCCTCTTTCTCTATTTCCCTTTTTTCCTCTTTACTTTTTTCTCACTTTCTCTTTTTTCTTCTCTTTTTCTTGTCTTCTCTCTCTTTTTCACTTTTTTCTCTCTTTTCTCTCCTTTTTTTATCTTCTTAATTGGAAGTTAGCTGTAAATCCTGAATTGTTTACACAGCTTTCTTTACCTTGTTGTCAAATCTTCTCTTTAACTCCACCATCATCTCGGGCTTCTGCATTGTTCCTCAAATTTTCTCTATGTGAGAAGTACCAGATTTCATAAAGTAATTTATTTCAGGTAACCAAGAACAAAGTTCAAAATCCCAAAGCAGAAGTTATAATGTGACAACTACTTGCATATATGTGAACAGTATAAACTTTCACCATAGACTGCTACTTTGATGGCATAGAGTGTCTTACATGTACCAATGACCCTAGGAGCAACACCATCAGGAGTCTTGCACTCCTGGTAGGGTCACTCATGGCAGTAAGGTCAAAGGTGAGGTATCAGATGAAGAGCAGTCCAACACAATACAAAGACCTCAGTGGTTGAGTAGGCTGATACAGAAGGCATACTTCTCAATGGCTGTGAAAGTGGATAAAGGCTGCAGTGGAAGTGTAATCCCAGTTGTCTTGGATCTCCTTGCTGCTGGACACAAGTTTCTCTTCCACCAAGATCTCTGCAGCTGCCAATGTGCAATGACCTCCTTACATAAAACAAGTCATATACAGGCTTCTCCTACTGGTCCAACATCTACTACAATTACCAATACTAATACCCATAGCTTCTAGAAACTCCTGTGGTGATCAGTGAGTGGCAATGGGAACAGACTAAGTGATGACCAGGAGTCCCTAGTCATGGATCCCTGCGCAGTCACTAATTGCATGATGGTTGCTTCATCCTTCATATGGGACAAGAGGGTGATATGGCAACTATGATCATGACTGAGCAGTCATTTTTAGAGTTTTTTCTGCTCACTCATGGAGAGGAGGCAGAAAAGGTGCCCTGAACATAGGCTACCTCATTTTACCTTACCCTACTATATAGCCACTTTCAGGGGGATGACTCTAATTGCATTTGAAACACAAAAATGTTTTTTGCATCCTGGAATGTATGAAACCTACTAGGTAATCTGAATAGCAGCAGATCTGAATGCCAAACAACTATTTTTTCCTGAGTTTTGAGTGGTAATACCCCCCCACTCTAAACAATGGTACCAGGAAGAATGCTGAGAACAACATCAGGAACTGTATAGGGTCTTTATCGATTTGACCAAAGCCTTTGGCTCTGTTAACCAGGAGTCTCTATGGAAGATCATATCAAAGTTGGGATGCCCAGGGAAATTTATCACCATCCTAAGTCTCCTTCATGACCAGATGACCGCTGATGATTCTGGTGTCATGTCACATGCTGAGGAGGACCCACAAACAGCTCTTAATTGATTCTCTCAAGCATACCCGTGCCTGGGAATGACCCTTAACATCAGAGAAACAAAGGTGATTCACCAGCCACCTTCAGGCCAGTTACACCCCCCCAGCAGAGATCCTCATTGACAGGCAGGAGCTGGAGAATGTTGAATACTCTGTGTACCTTGGCAGCCATCTCTGAAAGGTGGCCAGCTTCAAGGAAGAGATCCACTATAGGTTCCGATGTTCCAGTTTTGACATTGGAAGACTGTATCATCACGTGTTCAACGATCATGGCATCAGGACTTGAACAAAGTGTCTATTATATAAGGCTGTGGTAATCCCAACTCCTCTCTATGGCTGTGAAGTTTAGGTGACCTACAGGGACCACCTAAAAAGCCTGGCACATCTTCACCAGTACTACTGTCAGAAGATCCTTGACAAAGTGAAAGGATTTTTGCACAAATGCAAGTGTCCTTACTGATGCTAACACCACTAGCATAGAAGTGCTGATTATTCAACATCATCTGTGGTGGACAGGGCATTGTGTGTGCTTGCCTGATGTATGTTTGCCAAAATAACTGCTATACTCACAACTCAGCCAAGGACAAAGGACACATGGGGACCAGAGAAAACACTTCAAGGACGCCCTTAAGGCAAATATTAAGAGGTGTGCCATTGACATCACAAATTGAGAAAAACTAGCCCAAGACAGATCTAAATGTCAGTGCCTTGTGAGAGAAGGTATATCTTACTTTGAGGAAAACCATCTCATCCTGGAGTCAGAAAAACAACAGAAATGGAAGGAAAGGCAACAAGACCAAGGAATCCATGGTTTGACCCTCCCTTTAACTACGACCTGTGATGTCTGCCAGAGAGTCTGTGGCTCTAGGATCAGCCTTCTTAGATATCAACAGGCTCATCTACAACCCTGTACTTGACCCGTGGGAGTGATCATCCTTGACTGGGAGCGATCACCGATACCACTGATAAACAGACATTAAAGAGTGCAAGGAATTTGGACTAACAGAATAAGATAACTTTAAACAATAGTATGAAGGTCAAGAAAAAAAAAGAAATTGGTATCATGAAAACTTCTTATTGAACAATGCTGATCTGCAAAATAATTTTCCAAGTGATAGAATCTGTATTACCTTGGATATTTTGAACTATGCAGGGAAAAGCGTTGATGAACTTATAGCATAGAATAAACTTTCACTTACACTGGAACTGTATTACATATAGTATGTAACACCTCATCCATTTCTAAACTTCTGTGATTTAATCTGATTCTTCCATTGAACAATAATTCTGTACTGTTAATTGATTTTAGAGAAATAAAGCAATTCAATTAAACAAAATCAAACCTTTACTTAAAAGTCAGGCCAAATTACACATAACCCATTTTGAGGATTGTAAAGACAAGCAGTAATATTATTTTTAGAAAGACTTCAACATTTTTGAGCCATAGCCTGGACTGGAAGTTGAAATATCTTAAATAAGATTATGATAATGGAGTGTCAGTCATACTGTAATTAGAATTGAGAAGCCCTTGATGTTTAAAGGTCAGTTTTTCTAAGTGCTCTAACAGCAACATGCTTGTTCAGATTGTCCTGAAATGTGCTGTAGTTCGTAAGAATGTAGAGTAGACTTACCATACTGTATCTGGGAAAATCTGAATAGTGGGTTTCTATATATTGTCCCTGGAATAAAATAACAAAACAAGCAGTGTTTCTTAAGGTTCTACCAATTTTTTTTTGCACAGACCTTGACATCAACCTCTGACATAGATTCATAGACACTAGGACTGGAAGGGATCTCAGAAGATCATAGAGTCCAGCCCCCTGCCCCAGGGGCAGGAAGTCAGCAGGGGTCATAGGATCCCAGCAAAATAAACATCCAAATGTCTCTTGAAGGTGTTCAAAGTAGGTGACATTTCCAACATCTTCCAGCAGCCCCAGGCACCAGTAAAACCTCCCGCCCCATGTCCCTTCACAGGCCCATCTGCCAGGGCACCCCAAGTTCCCCCAGAACACCCCTGCTCCCCATAGCATGCACAGGGGCCAAAGCACCCCCCCCGCCCATCTCACAGCTCCCACAATCCCCTGAACACGACCCAGTGCATCTTCCACAGATCTTCCACATAGACCCCTGGACACAGCGTCACGACCAAGAGCCCCCTGCCTGGGGAGCAGCCCCACAGACCCTTCACCCTTCCCTCCAGGGTCTGCAGGGTCTGCCCCACAGCTCACAGCTACACTGCAGAGAAGGCAGTGCGCAGCTGCTGTCCTGCTGCCACCCCAGTGCCCCCCCCCACTCTCAAGCTGCAGCCCCTGCCCCATGGGATGGGAGCACTGGGACATCCTCCCCACAGCCCCACCCTCCCCTGCCCCCCCAGTTCCCCACTGCCATTCATGTGGCCACAGCCCCCTCAAGGTCCATTCATGGGACTGCCCCTCCTCCCATGGGTGCATGGACCCCACATGACTGACCAGCTCCAGACATGGGGGAAGCCTCTGCCCCATCTGCTCACCCCCATGATCCCCCCAGCAATGCTGGGGGCATCACCCCCCCCACCCCATGCCCCACACATGTGTCCCGGGCCAGAGCGCCCATGCCCCGCCCCACCGCCTGGGCAGTTTCAGCCTCATGGACCCTCCGCACTGCCCTGGGGGATAGGAAGGGTCCACTGCCCTCCCCACCCCTATCTCTGGCTGCAAAGCAAGCACCGACCATGTTCAAAATGATCTCAGTTCTCAACATTCCCCTAGCTATTGAATGACACCCACCTGCTTTTTGGGGGAGTAATATTGAAAACTGTGTTCATGATAGGTTTGGGCTCTCTACACAGGCATATGCCTAATGTATGAACTAGGCAGACTACAGTATGCATGCAAGAACTCAATAAGTTGAGAGACAAGTCTTCAAACTTACCACTTTTCCACAAGCTGAGTCACTCGGGAGGATATGCAATAGCTATTTAACTTCACCCACCCTTAGCCAATGCTAGTGCATATCCAGTACTTGACAGAAATATGTAATACATAAAAAGCTACTTGCAACAATCTGCCCCTTATAACAAAGGGTTTTTTTTAGTAGAATCTGAATACAAACTTCAGTGTATTTGGACTTTTAATAACATAGCACACTTTAAGCAACAAAGAAACAGAGCTACCAAGTACTTGAGCAGCATAGGGTATCGGGAAACTAAAGCTGCCAAAGGGAACTCAAACTCTACCTTCCAATTAGAAGGGCAAGGGGTGAAGTTGCAAAGGGAGGCAGAGGAATGGAGGTGGACATAGGAGAAGAACAGGCTAAGGTATACGTTGAACCACCAGAAGGCAGCCAGTCTCCGAACTTAGTCCAGGTTAAGTCACTTACAGCTTGGTGTTTCTCACACAGAACAGACTAGACTGGAGCAGAAATGTGCAAGAAATCTTTTTCAGCACAAATGTATTTCTAGGTCAGAACAGAACAGCTAATTTTGATGAGGCTTTATTTATATGAATCTTTGAAGTGTCTCTGATCCTTTAAAAGTTTCAGGTTACATTCTTTACATATTAGTTAGGTAAAATTACGTATAGTCTCAGACATACAGACTGCACTGTACTGCAGAGAACTATGTCTCAAATTTCTACTCCTGACACACAACATTAATTTACTACAAATAACTAAGCCTGCTGATAAAAGTATTCTACATTTAAACTTTTTTTTTTTACCGGTATTATGATTTCAAGAAGAAAAGGTAGTTCCAGCAGATAGCAGCAAGTTAAGAGTTCAGAGTTCCCTTCCTAACTGTTCATAATCTAATGAGCAAACTTGGAAAGTCATGTAGTTTCCTAATATATGCCTCTGTAATATAAGCATAATAGGATTGATCAACCTATAGGGGGTTGTAAAATGAATTGTTTGTTATGTATACTGAAACCCCAAAATGAAAAGCACTGTAGTAGCATAATGTATTAATTTTATACTTTGGACTTGATATTCATCTACAGTAAAGATTCTTCACACAATTCAAGTATTTTGACAGAGGGAGAAAATTAAATATGCACCTTTTTAAAGGCCCCTCTACACTGCCAAAATGGTCTTACTGTAATAAATTTGTAATACTGTCAATGAGAATCAAAACTTCAGGTTTCCAGTTTCAATACAGTAAGCTTTATTTGGGGAACTCAGATTCCTCAATGGACATTAGTTTTAATTTGATCAGCTTACAAAACATTTTTGTTTCTAAGGTCTTAAGGCTAAGTAACAGAATCTCTGCAGATGAGATGTAAGGATTCAACCTGAATGTATCAGAGAAAAAAAATATATCTGGCCTAATGTCACACATATCACTCATGCAAATCACCTGCTGCCTTTCAGTAGAGGTTTTCTTGCATGGCTGAAGTGATCAGGCTCAATATTAGCAATTCTTGACTTATGGAAAGCATTAGGAGAAAGCAAATTATAAGCTGAATTAGTCTGGCTCAATATGAAAGATCCACAACTAGAGAACACATTTATTTTGGAATCCATCCAGCAGTGTCTTATCAATTTTGTTGCTGTTGTATATTTTAGTTTGGTTTTGTTTGTTTGTTTGTTAAGGTTATTTTGTTAGGTCAGTTGGCAAGCAAAAAGCTCTGTCTCTTTACAAATTGCATTTGAGACCTCATGCTTCATTTGCTACTAGCTACAGTAGCTAGGTTGCGGAAATAAAAAGCCACACAGTTCAGTACATCTATAAAAAGCATGCGGGACTCACATACTATAGTGGCTTTTCTGTGATGTCCTAAAGGCTTTTTAGATGCTATAGCAGTTCAGTCATGAGACTCATATGCTTTGATCATACTAGCAAAACATATCATGGAAAAATTAGCAGACTAGGGCCCTAATTATAATGTAGTGAGTGCACTTGCAAATATCAATGATACTCCCAATCCTCAAAGTAATAAATAAGCTTCTGTTTCCTTAAAAAAAATCTGTTGTGTTTGAGACTTGTGTCAACTCTGCTTCATTGAACTGGGACAAGATGGTTCCAATCAATCATTCCTTGGGAATGCAACTGTATAGAAGTGCTGTTATTAGAATTGGTCACAATTATTTTTAATGATAAATTGATTATTTGCTGAAAATTGTGGGGTTGGTCATTGCACAACTACCATATTTACTCAAATATTGGATGACTTTGAAATCAAACCTCCAATAATTAGATGCTATATATGGAAAATTTATAAACTTGGTATAATTTTGCAGGTATAGAATCTAATTATTGGAGGTTTGCCTTCAATTTGTCCCCCTCTCACTGCTACAGAAAGAAGATTGAATTTTGGAGGGTCAGGTAGCCCCCTTGCTCTTTGCCTCCCCAACTGCTTCCCCCGGCAGCCCTACCCACTTTACTGTCAGACCCTGCTGTCCCTGTGCATATGGAAGTGAGGAGCAACTTTGAGAATACTGACCTTAAAATAACCACACCTATAATAATTTGTACTTCATAACTATAGACTTATCTAGGATTGATGCATTTCACCTTTTTTGAAACAGCTGCAAGTTTTAGCACTTGTGTTCCATAAACACATTTCTAAGCAGCACTTTGGCACCTACTTATATATAGTACACACTGGGTGTGTCTACACATGCAATGAATGCAAAGCAATAAACTCCAGTGTTTATTTATAAATGTGTATGTTCACTCCAGATACTGCTCACCCAACAAAGGATCCATATGTTAATTAGCCCCCACTTCTGACAGGAACTGGGTGTTCTTGTCATTAGTCCTGGGATCCTCGAAAAATTTGTATTCAGATAAGGCACAGGACAACCTGGTTCAGCTCCACCTCATAGCAGGTGGGGTCACATTAATCATATGCAACAGGCTGAGAAAGGGGGTGACAGAGGGATCCCTGGTGAACTTTGTGGGGCCCTGTTTGTTGATGTTTGCCAGACATTTAAGACTGGTGAAGAAACAAGAACACTTCAAGAAACAAGAACCATTGGAAATGGGAAAGGTGCAGCTCAGGTATGGAGATGAAGAGACAGTTGAAATACGTGCATTGTAGTGGCTTCCAATTACTTGAAAAAGAATTGGCACTGAGTTGGGACTGCGCTTAAGAGGTACTACCATATATTCTTTAATCAGAATGGTTTTACAACCCTATCCTTTTGGCAAGTTACTATCAACATGACATATGGGGCAAACATGTGTTTTGCAGTCATACTTAGCAGTGGCTGAATTTAATCAGCTTCATAGTTGGTTTTCATCACTGAGCATATGCTTCTTTTGGTAGCAGCTTAATGATAGACAATGTATTTAATGAGGTTTCCATGTATGCAAGAGTAAGACAAGGGGCTTTTTTCCCCATGCTGACTAGGGGAACAAAAACCTATCTTGTATTTGAGTAAATACAATATTCATGATTGTGGTAGCCTGGCTGGTGGGCTCACTGGCAGCCTGGACTGTTGGCTTGAGCCTGAAGGGCTCAAGCTCCATTAGTGGAGACAGTTTTTCCTTCCCCACCAATCAAAGGAAGACAGAAGGAAGACAGCCCTGCCCTTACCTAGGTTTTCTCTTTCACCTCACCCCTAAGAGGAAACTAATCCTCAGGCTTCTTCAATGGTCCACTCCCAATCTGGGGTGGAGGCTCCAGAAGGAATAAGAGCCTGCATGCTGAGCACATGGGTGGCTTTTGGTGAGTGACAGCCAAGGCAGAGGCTTGAGAAGAGCTGGTAGAGTTAACCAGTGGGGCAAAGCAGTTGCCCAAAAAGACGCCTCCACGCAGCAGGAGCTAGGCCCTCACTGCATGCCCTATGGCTCGGTGCACAGGGCAAGAGAGGGGTGACAGGCTTTGTTGCCTGCACAAGGCAGCTCAGGCGTTCCTGCTCTGAGTGGTGACCAGAGGGATGATCTCCCCAGTGAGGGAGGATATCCTGCCTCCAAACCACCAATAGAGACTATCACAACCCTCCAAAAGCTGATAGCAGTTGTGAGTTATCCGGGAGGAGGATTCCAACGGGGAGGAGGGGTCTTCCCCTACTGCAGGTGATCAATGGGAAGCCCCTGAGCAGGGAGGGACACTTTGCCCTTGAACATAGAGGCATCTAGGACCCCTGTTTCTTAAAGTAGTTTCCTAGTTATGGCTTCCTCCTAGCTGAGTAATCTAGGAAGGGATAATGATGACTTGTTAGGCAATGGGATACTTCCCTGGGTGCCATTCCTTCTTTAGGTACAGCTGCTGTGCCATAGTTGTGGTTCATTTCCTTACACCATTGGAATTCTTGTTGCAAACCCTGTGTCGTATTAGGAGACGATTGTAAGCTGTTTTATATCTGACCTCATTGTATGGGTTATTTGTGACATATTTCATGTAACCTGATTGTGTATGTTCAGTTATTGTCCCCTTACAGCCAGATATTTCTCTCATTGTTTTGTTTGATTAACCTGTGTTTTATCATCAAGTGCTCCTTTGCCTGCTGCCTGGAGGGTCCTGTCAAGAGGGCAGAGGCTGCAGACTAACCAGAAAGCCACAGAGGACTAGGCCTGTACCTGAGTTCATGGTTGAAAAGAGCTATTGCCTGTGTAAACCTACATCTGTAAGTAATATGTGTGTGTGTGTGTCTATATAGATACCTATAGATAGTGCTAGTCTTCTGTAAGGTTGTAGATATCTATACATATAGATTAGATATATGTATGTAAGTTCATGGTTATAAGTTTTATATTATGCTGTATCATTAAAGCTGTAAATAGTTAAATATCATTGAGCGTTCTTGATCTCTGCTCTGGTCTGTAGGAAAAGGAGGTGAGCTGGCCTATGGCCACACTCCCACAGCACCCATTGACACCCTTTCAATTGGAGAGGGGGTACCTTCTGCATACCACCCAAATTACATGATTTATAGAAGAATTTATAAGATAGCTCTTCACTGGAAAAATAAAAAAAAATTCTGAACAGAGCTGTCATTTTCTCTTTCACACCTAGAACCTGGGTTGGGGTGGGGGGAGCAGAGGGGATTATGCTAATCACTGGGGATCAGGGAGACTGAGAGAAGCAACACCTTACCTGCTGGTGCTCTCCTCAGGCAGCAGCTGCTACTGCTGTGGCTGCTCCTGTAATAGCACAGGCTCAGTTTGTTGCCACTAAGAAAAAGGTAGTGGTAGAGGCCCCCTGGGAGTCTCTCTTCTCTCTCCTCCCCAACTCCATGGGCACAGGTCTGCACCTCCCATGATAAAGCCTACCCATGGGAAGGAAATATTCCCCAGGTATGCTACTCTGCCCCCTCCCCTGTATGCTACTATGTACAGTTCCTGTGTGCCCAGCTGTTAGGTACCAGTTTGTAGGAAGCCTAGCCTAATGGTTAGGTCATAAGGGAGAGCAGGGACCAGGGGCTGAGTATAGAAGACAAATTACCAGGTCTGGAAAGAAAATCCTAGGGCAGAATGCAAAATACAGGCCAGGCCTAGGGTCTGAGAATCAGATGCATAGTTACCAAGTCCAAGGGATAAGCTACAAGTCCAAGAGCTGGGCCAAGCAGGGTCAAGAACCAGAAAATAGATCCAAAGGCCAGAGTCCAGAAACAGAAGAAAATCGAACTAGGGTCGGAGACCAGGAGACCTACCACCCCGCAATCTCTGGAGGATACAAATAGCCAGGAGACCTACCACAGCAGTGAGGTCAGGACTGTTGTATGTCTGCTGCCACAGCCGGGGCTGAATGGGTAGGCAGCACTCCCAACCACCAATCAGAAATCTAGCCAGTTAGTTAACTGGGGCAGAGCTTGCCAACTAGAAACTCATAGCAGGTGTGGCTACCTAGGCAATTAACCCATGATGAGCTACTTGAATCGGGTCCATGACACCAGCTCCTATGGCTAGGTAATGCAGAGCTGCACCTGCTGTGCCAGATTCCTAGAGGGAGGGGGCCATACCAGTGTTGGCAGCTGAGGTTGGTGCTCTGCTTGCTCCACACCCACACAACCCAGTTACACTACTGATTTTGAGAAGTGAACATCACCAAATTGCTGAAGGAGAAGATGGTGTTGGTGGTACTACCCTTTCAACCAAAACCATGGGGTATGTGTGAGTGTCAAGAGTGATTCAATTCACTTCTCTGATTCAGTAAATTTGAACTAACATCTTCTGCCTCAGAACAGTTCCCTCAACTGAGTATTGGAAGGTGGGGTGGTATCAAACTGTTCTGTTTATGCTGCTTCCGTTTGACAGCTAGAGAATCACTCTATGGTCTGCTGGGAGGGTCAAGCTCCTGGGAGATGAATGTTCAAATACTCTCAGGCAGAGAAGGGAATTGAAACAGTTTCCCATGTTTTAAGTGAATACCTGGACACTAGATACTAAGCAGTTATATAAAGTGAGACACCATCACCACCACCCACCTCTGCAAAACTAGCTCATAGTTTCCTTTGCTGCTCTAGCAGGGGCATGGAAACCTATTTCCAGTACCTGTTTCACCTGGTATCAGATAAAAAGCTTGCAGGTGGGAGTGTTTGATGAGAAAAAACATCAATTTTGGTTTGAATTAAAACAATCCCACCCCTTTTCAATTGTCAGTTGAACCAAATATTATATATCAAGTTTTTGAACAACTCTAAATTTGGCTACTGGTTGGAATCAACAGGATTACTAGATAAGGAGGAGGCAAGAATTTCTTAGGGTGATATCTTTTATTAGACCAGCTGGTACTTGGTATAAAGTAAGATGATAAAGTTAGAAGAAAAGCAGCTGATTACTGGGAGATTAAAGCCTATCAAAAGAAAGGAGGATCATTCTCACCTTTCCTGTGTGAAAAGAATTCAGAAGTTGGGTAAACTATAATTGATAAGCTTTGATCTCCTTTAATTATCTGCTTTTCTTTTCTCTGCTACCCTTAAAAATTTCTCTCACCCCCCCCCCACCCCCATTTTTCACTATGTTGTGTCTGGCTTCCTATGATCAGAGACCTGAGGAAGAATTTCTAGCGTTCAAAATCTTGTCTAACTTTATTCCAACTACATAGGTGATCTAATAAAAGGTATCAGCCTAACATATCCTTGCCTCTCACATACTTGCTGGACCATTACAGCTACATCACTGTTATATTAGGCATAAGAGTATTAATATGGGCACAGGTTGTTGATCAGTGTTCTGTGATATAAAAGAGAATAATTATGAACCACCAACAAATTACCTGTTATGAAACCCCAGTGAATACACAGAATGCAACTAATGGCTGCTGAAAACCCCGCTGCCAATTTATCATTGGGTTATATCAATATTGCCTGAGAAGATCAAGTTGGCATAATTCAGAGGGCCCAAAGTAATCATGCAGAAGGCAACAGGCAGCCATGATATACTGACTATACCAGGAAGTTGGGGCATAACAGCCTTTTACTGGTGAACTAGCTCAAAAGATGCACAGCTGATATACTAGACTTAGATCCTGTGTGGTATCTCAGTGTGGTTTCAGACAATCCCATGGGGCAACTGAAATGATCTATGCTTTGTCATCTGGTGTAACCACCAGATTTCCTAGTGTGTCCTGCAGAGGCCCCACATTGCCCAGTACCTTCTTTTTACCCACTATGCATTTAAAAAAGGACTTCTTGTTATCTTTGATCTGGGTCAGTTCCGTCTCTGCCTTAGCCCTCCTAACAGTCCCCCTACAATCTTGAGCAATGGGGGTATAATCCTCCTTGGTGATGGCCACTCCCTCCCATTGTGTGTACGCCTCCTTTTTAGCTTTGAGACATTTCTGGATGCTTTTGGTGAGCCATGGGGGCTTTTGAGCACTCTTCCCACTTTGATCCACATTGGGATTGTTACCCTTTGGGCTTGGAGGATCTCCTCCTTAAAGAAGGACCACTCTTCTTGGACTCCCAATGCCCGTCCCCTCTGGGACCTCAACGCTTCCCCAACTAGTCTCCTTACCTCATTGAAATCTGCCTTCCTGAAGTCCAGGGCTGCTGCCTTGATGCAGGCTTTTGACCCCCTGTGCTGGATGGTGAATTCCAGTAGGCAATGATTGCTATTGCCCAGGTGGTCAAGACCTGCAGTCCCCTCACCAGATAGTTGCCTGTGGCCAAGACCAGGTCCAACAAGGCATTTCCCCTGGTGGGACTATGAACTCTTGGGTGAGATGGAGGTCCTGTTACTTGGCTAGGAACCTATGTGAGCAGTCAGACCTGGCAGATGTCCCGATAGTTCAGGTCAGCCATGATGACCACATCCCTTGACTTAACTGCCTCTGTGAGCTGACTTCTCAGCATAAGGCCTGTTTTCCTGCTCTCTGATCATGTGCATGGCTCTCCTCTGGACTCCCTCAAGCTTCTCCACATCCTTTTTAAATTGTGAAGCCCAGAACTGGATGCAGTACTCCAGCTGCGGCCTCACCAAGGCCGAGTACAGTCATCATCTCAAGGAGAAGTATCAACAATGATACTTGCAGAAAATCCTCCATACTGAATGGGAAGATCACTGCACAAACTTCAGGGTGCTTCCCAAAGCCAATGTTTCCAGAGTTGAGTTGGTGATCCTCAAGCACCAACTTTGCTGGACTGATTGTCCTGGATTGTGTGTGGCTACACAATTCTCAGCCCCCAAAACAAGGGCCCTACTCCTAGCTTAGTAACAGCCTCAGATCTCATGGTGGCCATAGGAAATGATACAAGAACACATTGAAAGCATACGTCAAGAAAACAGATGCTGGCATCAAGAGCTGGGAGATGCTGGCCAGTGACAGACTCCAGTGGTGCCACAACCTCAACCAAGCAGCAGCCTCTTTTGAGGTAAAGCATCTTGCCCTTGAAGCAGAGAAGAGAGAATGGAGGAAAGAAAAGGAGAGAAATCCTAGCATATGGCCTACTCTGTCCTGCAGAAAGACCTTCAATTTCTGCAGATGCATCAGTGGTTCAAGGATGGGACTCTTAAATCACCTCAAGACCCATCAAAGGATTGAAGGATTGCTGCTAACAGCTCAAGGGACATTTGACTGCATCAGCACCACCTCTGGTAAAAATGGTATTTAGCAATTTCCAGAAAAGATTCCAGGTTGGAATATATGATATTGGACTCCAAACAAGGAAAAAACAAAATGAAAACAAACAATACCCTGTCATCTCACCACCCTACCCCACTTCAATTCTTTCTGAAATGAAATTGGTGTTGGCTGCCAAAAACGATATTCATGACTTCAGAATATACGTACAGACACTTTCCCTTCACCACAAAAAATGACATTTGTTATCCCTATCCATTCTATATAGTGCTAGCTAGTATTGCAAAGTCTATTTTTAACAAAATGCAATGCCTTAGTTTCTTTTTGAAGGGCAAGAATTTTCTGTGATATCTTTTATTGGATCAATTGTATAATTGAGAGAGTTGTTGGACAAGTTTTCAGACATCAAGGGCCATTTCTCATCAAGTGTTTTTCTTCATGAATTACATTAGTATTTATTTACCCAGATAAAATCAATCATAATTTCACATCTTTTTCTAAATTCTTGTCTATTTCAGCACTTCAAGTCATGTTATTTCCAATCTTGAATGTAATACTTAAGGACCATTATGGTGCAGGATCACAAATTTGGTTAAGATGAAGTTGCCCTTTCTAATGTTCCAGTGGTGTGAATGTGACTTGATACTCTACTAAAGACTAATTAGGAATTCCCCTGTTACAAAAGAGTTAGGTAGCCAGGTGTATGCTTTGACCTCAGTTCTTCTGCAAGGAGAGTGAGTCAAAAGTGTGAGGAAATGTCATTGATGTGACTAATACATACTGGGATCTCATGGTCCCCCCAGCTGATCCCTATGAAACTGTTCCAGCCAGCATAAATTAGAACAATTCTGCTGCTCCCACTAGCTTGGCTTCCGCTGGGAAACTGCAACATCAAGGAAGGCAGAAAGGTGGCCTAGAACCACTTGCTTGGCACAGCCAAGCAGAGCAAACCCACAACATTTATTACATGCTCAACATTCATTTTGATTTTAATGCTTATTGATTTTATTATACAGCTCATACATGTCGTCTGGTGGGCCGTTTATAAATGTTTTATGTAAAATAAATAATTCAATAACACAGCTTTCTTCTGTAAAGATCATGACATCATGGGACTTAAATTTTTGTAACTATGTTGACTGCAGTGATAGAAGAAAGCAAGAATTGTGATCCATCTATCTAAAACACAGTTTCTAAATCAGAGCTGCTTGTTATTTGTGGCACATCATCATCAAACTTAGTACTGCATTAGACAAAGACAGACATGACTCCTGACTTCTCCTTTCTGGTTTTAGTATTTCTCCATTACACTGAATCTGTTACAGATTCTTTTTCTAGATGTAATATACTGCATACTTGTAATTCTGACCCACATTTGATAATTTCCCCCTGCATTTCTTCTACCCTTGCTAGTCCTTTGTAAGGTTATTTCACTGTCCTCATGCACCCTGATAACTCCTTCCAAATTTGTATCACCAAAACTGTAACAACCTTCAGCTGGAAAAATTGCTATGTTGTTTTTTATGTTTCTTACGTAACATTGCTTTTCATGGGGTTTTTTTTCTTTCATTCAACTCACATAAAACACCACTACCAATAATAACATCAAATCCTAACAATTTCGAGTAACATTTCACAACATGGTATAAAATGCTTTCCAGAAATCCCCATCATAGTCATATTTTATGCTCTAAAACACATACATTTTATGTAGATTTTCTTCTCAAATGCACTTGCAAACTAATTATCATTACAAAGTTAATATTTGTCTGTAGCGATATTTGAGATAGGGTAACTAACAGTGATATCAATTCCAATGGATACCACTACAATCATCACTTTAACTGCTTCTAGCATTACTCCAAGGGAATTAAGAAATATAGACATGGTTTATAATCTGTGTCTTGGTATTATAAACCTAGCTCTTAGTGAGTCCTTGTTATAAAGAATGTTTCTGGACTTTATAGCATCAGAACAGCAAATTGTAAATTATATGAAATAAACAAATCATGCCTAGAGCTTGTGTGCTGGTGGAAAGAACTATGCAAATCGAGCTTTAAGTCATCTTAAAAGCTCCCACCCTTCAAACTTTGCCCCAGGAGAGCTGATGTTGCAAAGTGGGGCAAACCCACTAGCTCTCTTCTTTTTCCTACCCATAAGCGTAAAAAGGATTCAATTGTGCACACCCCTTCATCCCACAGCTATTCAAGATGGAATATAAATCCAAGAGATAAAAAGGCAACTTTGTCTTTAAAGTTTCATAATCATGTGCACAACCATATACACTTTTTTCTCTCATGGTTCTTTTATCACAAGGGATCATGAGTGTTTCATAACAGAAACATGCCATATGGTAACTTGTTAGGCTGTCCGTACAAACTAACAACTGAGCACCAAACCCTAGAAACAGAAGTACAGTCTCCACTGGCTCAATATTCTTGTCTATAGAGAATCAATAATGACAACTATTCCCATCCTTTGGCACTGCTTTGTTCATTGGGTCCTCAACCTATAGGCAGACAGATGAAACACTGCAGATTGAACTGGAAGCCTGGGACTTACATGACAAGCCCCCCACCTTCATTTGGTACACTTGTTTCATTTCTTCATGCTACTGTACTGTATTTTCTTGCTTACAACACACCCCAAATAAAATGTCCCAAATAAAACATGTACCATATGTACTTTTAGCAATACACTATTTTTTTGTAGTAACTGAGTAGCAGCAGTTAGGAAGCCAAGCCTGCTCATTGTTTTCCTCCCAGTCACTGTCTGCCTGTTGTTCTGATTTTACTTACATTTTTGCCCAGTAGTGGCAGAAACTGTTCTTACCATATTTTTTACACATAATGTACGCTGCAATTTCCAGCAGCTGGATTTTAAAACAAGGTGTGCATTGTACATGAGAAAACATGGCAATTTTCAACTTGCTGTTTCAGTAAGTCATCCTGAATAGTTCTGGTTTTTTAGATGTATTAGAGAAGAGCTTCATCCTTTTAGTCACAGGCGAGGGTTTTAATGTCAGGGGAGAAAGATAAACAGACCTTGGGGATATGCACTTTTTTTTGCTTCTGAAGATCATGCCGTTATTTACCTAGCTATGACTGCATGATTTCAGTTGTTCAGCATCCCAAGGCTTCTTTCAGCAGTACACTGAAAAAGACAGATTTTTATCCCTGTCCTATGGATTTAATAAGCTAAAGCCAAAGGTCCATTTAGGACAAAAGGACTGTATACTGTACATACCTAACCCCAGAAAGATGGAGATACCTCTGAGGCACGGGGCAACTAGATAAGAGGTTTTTTCAATCACATAGTTATATCCAAACATAATACTGCTGGCAGTATTAGAAAAGAGATTCCATGACCAAAAGGCAATTTATAGAGCATGTGGGGTCTTACCACTTGTGAATATATTGTCAGATGACCTTGCAGACAGATGAAACACTGCAGATTGAACTGGAAGCCTGGGACTTACATGACAAGCCCCCCACCTTCATTTGGTACACTTGTTTCATTTCTTCATGCTATGAGCAGAGCTGCATTAATTTGAACTAACAGAGAATTTGGCTCTTGTGAAAAAAGTGCTGATGAGCAGCTTAATGAGAACCCTGGAGAATGGAATCTCTTTTTAATTCAAGTAAGAGAGGAAGTCAGGGTCAAGCCTGGCTGCTCAGTCCAGTTAGATCATGTTGTCTTCTAATGCCAATAAGCAGAAGTCACATGAGTGGGGAAGTAACTTGCTGTACCAGAGACAGCAATCTGGCGGGTGGTATGCCCATTGTTGTCACCAGGTATCTGGACAATGCTAATCTTTATAGTAGTTTCTCAGGAAAAAAATGGGATTCAATTGGGTGTGTGCAGGCAAGTGGACCAGTGTAACCTTCAGCATGGTTAAAGCACCCCAGTGGCCATTTTTAAACCCACAAAGGCTTATACACATGATGCTGCAGCAATGCTCGAGCAGAGCAGACTTGAGCGTTCTAATTAGAATGTATTGGAGCATATGTATAGGCAACCTCATATTCCATGTACAGACCATAATATGTTTGCAGTATACACAAACCCTACACTATTTAAATTTTTAGTCTTAGGGTGACAAAGTACTTTTACTTTTAATGCACCCTAAATGGGTTGTTATCCCTACAGGAAGAGGTTATTTATTAGTAGTAATAAAATAATAGGGCATGAAGGATTCAGCTGAGATAAAGGCCCCTTTCTGCTAGATACTGCACAAACACATATAGATATATGCTCCTCCCTTGAAGTCATTACAATTTACACTAAAAATAAGTGGAAGACAAGGTTCCATCTGGTATTTGGTGTTTGAATGCAATGCCTTGAATACCTTTGGAACTTTACAGGCAAATTAGGAACCCTAATTCTCCACTGCAATCATTTGCATCTAGGCAAAGTGGGTGAAAAATCCTATAAAACCCATATAGCAGAATTCTAAAACAATGTTGCAGAAATGCAAATAACTGAAGGGAAGGGCAGTGATGAATCAGGCTTAATACCCCTTACCTCAAGAGCTGATCAGTCACATCATACCTTGTGAGTCAAAGCAATATTAATTTTTTTTTAAATAATAAAGCTTTACATATTTCTTCATTAAATTTCATAGCTCAGTATCCTAAATTAAAATGATGTCCTTTATAGCTATATTTCTATAATTTTGCTTAATTTCACTTTCTTGCCTATTTGTTTTAAATGCACCGTTTGTTTCCATCCTTAACTGGCAAAATTTTCTGTACAACCTAGGGTCATAACATTGCATTTGCAATAAACATCCACATCCAACCTTCTTCCTTTGGGTGCTGCTGCCGTGTTAACGTGGCCTTGTGTTAGCAAAGGGTTAAAAACTTTTCCTATGTTCCTACTAGGTTGTAAAAGAAACTGCTGAAGCTGATCAATGACCACTGTTAAGACCTGGAAACCAATTATAAACCTGAAATTTGTGATGAACAAAGCTCTGAAACACTGGGATGAAAACTACTGAATTAGTCCAGTTCATTAAAATCATTAATAGTCATGAAATGAAAACCACCAGAGTCCAAAAAGGCTTAATGCCCTATCCATATTAATTAGATGGGAGCAAATCTGAAGTGAAAAGCAGCACATGCTTTGTAGAATTAGCAATTGCTCTCTACAGACTACACAGATCTCTATTAAAATTCAGTTTAATTAAAATTGATCACGTTAAGAAACTGATGTGGTTAATTAACTGAATTCCTAGACTCCTTTTCATACATTTCACAGATGCATTGTACACTGCTTTCCTGGGTGACAGCTTATGTTGCACAGTGAAAATCTTGATTTCACAGGTTAACGCTGCATATTCCATGAGGCCTAAAGTTACACTGTACCCACCAGGAGAATCTGGCAGAGTGGAGAGGAAGACATGCTGTGCTTATTGTTGAAGTCTACCCACAAGGAAACCTGGCTGATAATCACATTTATTTTACCCATTAGATCACCGCAGATTTTTGCAGTTATATAAGTGAGCTTGCTATATGCATTATGACTATATAAAATACACCATATTTTCTCATATACAACATACCCAGGAATAAGATATACAGCTTGTAAATACTGGTGACTGGAAGGAAGTAATGAAATGGCAACAGCTATGGAGCTCAGGGTGCTCCCAGTGGAGCAAGAGCAACATACTTTCACTCTCTTCCCCACCCCCTCCACCTCCTCCTCCTCCTCCACCTCAGCAGAAGCTTACAATAGATAAACTGCTAATTCTTTATTTCCTTGCTTATAAAGTGCCCCCAATTTCCAGCAGCTGATTTTTGTAAAACGGTGTGTGCTGTATGTGAGAAAATATGGGATGAGAGACTATTTATTTAAAAGATATACTGACACATGTCATATGACAACACAGGTTGACACAAACCAACCAAAAGTCTGGCCCATCTGAGAATGCATGCAATCCTTTGGCTTCACCAGGACTGTAACTTCCTGGGTACAGCTGTAGTGCTGAGCTGGCATATATCTCCAGCAACTTAAATGGCATTTGCATGAATTTTGCATTTTTACTAGCCTCCAAGAATGTGCAGGACCAGACCTTCAGCCTTTTGATATGATTTGAAGAGTTTAAGACCAGCTTCTCAGCTGATATAAATCAGTATGGCTTTACTAACATCGATGAAACTAAGTTGATTTAGATTGGCTATGGCTATTTTTTTGATGGTGGCATGATAAAAAATAATGTAACGTTAAGAGAAAAGCAAGGAAGATTCCCCATACTTCTCATTGGTATATTTTTGGCCTAAGGGAGCATCTTAGGTAGAAGTGAGCTGTGTAAATATTTTCATGCTCTAGAAAGCCAATACTTTAAAAAGAAAGACATCTTTGATGGGCCAGAGATAACTGCAGCTTTGGACAGGACTCATACGATGACATTTAGAATACAACATGTAATTTTTCAGGGAAATTTAAGACTTTAGCGCTGTCATTTCTGAAAAAGTATAGATGTAGGCTTTCAACTTGTAGTTGCAAGAAGGCTGAATGAAAGCCCATCTGGAAAAGTACTGAATGGATGACGAGAGATATCAACCATTGGGTTTTCTGTCTTTGTATAATTTCTGGCCATCATGTCAGCCATTAGATTTGCTTTGCTCAGCATTGTTAACTAGTATAGCACCATTTTGAACATTCCACGCAATATTATGTTTTAGGCATGTATATCATTGACGATGGTACCCACTACAGATTTCCACAACAAGCCTGTTTTTCAACAGAAACATCTGACTAGGATACATGATACATGACTGATTCTTAATTCCCCAGTGGCCAAACCTTGTTAATGCCTTGGCCTGTTTCAGTAAAATGATCGTGGTTCAAGTGATGTAAAACACACATGTTCAATCATTCTCCTTTTCCCTAAAGGCAAATACCTTCTTATCATGGTAAAACAGAAGTCTGATGCTGATGTACTAGAGAGCCTAAGTTCTTTTAAGCCTCATCAGAAAATTGAATACTTACTGAAGCTTATCACTTGGAAGTACAAAGTAAAATGGACATAAGCAAAATGCACAAGTAGACTGAATCACTCATATTTGTTTGCATTATCTAGTACAGAACGAGCCCAAACAGCCGTTATACGGTATAAGGACTAGCCAGTAAAAATAAAACCCAGCAGAAGAACTTAATTCGAGAAGGTGTTACACACATTCATATTTAAATCAGGAGCTCTGTCTGTGGTTAAAGTACAATGAAACAGGAAGAAATTATTTCAAAATACCAGCCTGGGAAGAAGAGTTGCTATAGGAATTGCTGCTTCTTCAGCTGAAAAATGAAAGGGAACTTTTAAAAAGAGATGGAGCTGTGTTAAAGAGAGCACGTTATATCACTCCCTCTGTACAGTGAAAAGGGACAATTTAAGATGTGCAAATTGAGTGATTGGCATGTTTTTAGAAAGAAGGACAGAAGAAAACAAATCATATGGGAATTACAGTTTACTCTTTGAATATGGCCTCAAAAGTTCTACTATTTGTTGTTTCTCAGGGACTTCAAGAGCAAATCTTCTGTTAACCATAAATGGCTTCTATACTACAAGGTTGATGTACATGCTTAATAACAACATTAGAAGGATTGTCTCCTCTTAAGGTAAGTTAAAAACCCTGGGAGTAGATAGAAGAAAATGGTAAATTTGCAATGGTCAGTTGGGAAGGCTGTATTGTTGAGATTTATCCCTCTACAGAATAAGCTGTGGGGCCAGCTCCAAAACCCAATTAACCCATTAAGATGACAAGATTTCAGGGCTTTGCATGGAAAGTTGGCGTCTTCATGCCAGCTCCAGAGTCTGAATGCCTTGCCCTTAGTATTGGGATATCAATGGATTTGTGTTACTAGAGATTCCATATTTGTCCTTTCTCCAAAAGTATCCTTAAAAGATAGCTTACCTGCCATGGAGGGAGATCCACAGATAATTTCAAAAGGGAGAACACTGTGTTACCCTCTGGGTGAATTCAGTCATACTATTAATGCTATCTTTTCCAACAAAATTAGAAACTAAGCTTCTTTAACAAATAAGAATTAAAACATTTGCAATATAACAGTGTTCATGAAAGAAGTTTGATTTCAACCACTGAAGACTTGTACATTTCTTTATATTGTTGTCAGCAAGAGTTACAATGTGCTTTACATGGCTTTTGTGACCCTCTCATATTAATTTAGTAATCCCCAGTCTGTATATGTAAATAGGTGGTCCTATTATGTATATAGAAGGAAGGGTGCAGAATCTGACTAGAGCTGAAAATTGGGTAAAAAAGGATATACATCACTAAATGAGCATTTGCAAAAATAAAGCAATACAAAAAAAAAGAAAAAGAAAAAGGTAGGAAGTCATTCCTAATGTCCAGCAATGTGAAGTAAGGATACAGGTGAAATTTCTTTCTTACAGATATCTCAGTTGACCTTGGAGTGAGCCAAAATTCATCCTTGGTGAAATAGTAAGCATAATAGTAGGAAGTTTCACCAAGAATGAGCTTGACAAATTACCTTGTCAGACTTGTCAGTGATTGTGATATGAATAACATTTCCCACAAATCAGTTGCCTACCTAGGCACAGATATAAGCATTACTTTGTTTATTATTTAATGCTGAATTAAATAATAGCAGCTACATGAAATAACAGCTGCAGTAAAAGCAAACCATGCAGTATGTAAGTTTATTTCAGTTACTGCCATTTCAGAGCTGTATAGTTATGATGAGTCTGGAAGCATATTCATGAGATGCTTTACTCAGGATTATAGCAAATAACTGCGCAGTAGGTGTCATTGTCTATACATGCAGATGCTTCCTGCACAGTTATTTGCTCTAATCTTGAGTAAATTTGCTACCTGTAAGTACAAGTAGCAAATTTACTCATGATTAGTATCTGCACCGTATGGCATGAGAGCAAACTTGCTCCTAGTCAGCCGGGTAGTAGTGGACAGGAGATTGCTCCCTACCCCCAGAAGCTGCTTGCTGCTGGGGCACTGGAGCCTAGGAGGGGACAATGTCCTTATGCCCCAGCAGCAGGGAGCTCCCAGCCCCTGCTCCCTGCCCCTCACCCCCAGCCTGTTCCCAACCCAGCTCCAAGGTTATAGAGCTGGGAAGGGACGAGGCTTCTAGCCTGGTCCCAGCCCAGCTCCATAACTGCAAAGATGGGCAGGGAAGAGGCTCCCAGCCCCTGCCCTATGATTGCAGAGTGGGGGCTGGGAACTGTCCCAGTGAAGGGAAAGTCCTAGCCCCATGTCCCAAATGAGTGATTGAGGTGTGGGGCTTGGAAAAAGCTGCAGGGGAGGAGCAAGTCTGCCCTGATCTGCTGGTAGGGCAGCTAGCAGAGAGCCTCTGGCTGGGCAGAGCCTGCCCCGCTAGCAGATAGGTGTAGTGAGCTGGGACCTACCCCTCCCCTGCAGCTATTTCCAAGTCTCCTGCCCCTAATCAGGTAGCTAGGTGGGGCCAGGAACTCCATGCTGCTGGGGCAGGGGGACATTGTCCCTCCCCAGGCTCCAGCAGGCAGGAAGCAATCTCCCAGCCACTCTTGGCCCATGCTCCCTGGCAACCCCTGACCTAGCACCCAAAGGGAACCTACAGCTCCCCCTGGCCACTGCAGAGGTCCAATGCAGGGCCAGAGGGGGTAGGAGCAGATTGCTGCCGGCAGCAGCAAATCTGCTCCCGCATCCCCACACATGTAGATGCCTGCCTGGGGTGGGTTTACTCTAGAGTAATTTAGAGTAAACCCACCCTGCAGCATTTGCATATGCAGACACACCCTGTAAATCCCCAAATCTATGAAGTTATAGGCCTAGCTTTCCAAAAGCCACCCATAATTTTTCCATGGTCATTCTGAGGGGGGCCAATTTTCTGAGAGTGACAGTTCGGCATTTTATAAAATTTTGGGCTCACTAAGTGTCTTAAGATGAGTTTCCAAAAATTTAGGCAACTGGAACATTAGTCATGGTTTTTCCCTTTTCTCTTAAAGTTCAGAAACATCTGAAGACTTGAAGTAGAACTTACCCAAGATACAATTTGGAGAAAATGCAGTAACAAACATCTTCTTGGACTAATGTTACTAAGAAAACAAATAAAGAATTCCTACAATTAAATGAAAATCAGCACCCCACCTAATAGTGTAACAATATGATAAGAAATCCCAGGTCAGATCACATGGAAGGGTAAGTTGCAAAACAGAAAGTATCTAAACAATTGAGTTGTAGTTCATGATACCATACTACAGTCAGCCTCAAAAATCTATTTTTGTTCTCTGTGTGGTATGAAGAGCTTTGTAGCAATCTCTTATGTTAATTTTGCATGAAAACACCATCTGGCTCTAAACATTATTTAGGCTATGGCTCCATAAAAGTCTAGATATGGTCAACATGATATTGAAAGGTCAAAGAAGGGTCTATTCAGATGCCTTAGTCCTCAGAGGACATGGTCACTGAAACATGGTCATAATTATTGAGGCTAAACAAGACTCATTTATCATTTAAATTTTCACTGAATCAGACAACTCGCAAAGAGTCGTTCCATATAAAATAATAATGTGATTTTTGCTCATAATAACTATCTTGCTTTGTTAATCACTAAAATAACCCAATAAAAGATCCTCAGATTATCTCCCCTTCATAGATTTATTATCCATCAATGAGTTTAACTAAGTCATAAATATTTATATGTACACTGGGATATTGCACAACTACTCAAAAAATTCTACATCAAAAAAATATCATTTTGATTGCAAAGTCCAGGATTCCAAAATTAGGAAATGCCAGAATTAAGGTCATCTTAATTCAACCCCATTGTGTAAATGTATTATGCTTTAATGACATGATTGCATACTATTTTTCTGAAGACCCCAGCTTTGTTCAGTGCAGAGTGAAAAGTGATAATTTAACCTGCAGATATTCAATATTGTATCTTTATTGTTGAATGGGTAGTCCTATGCCTGATCTCAAGGTAGAAGTATTACCTTGCCCATAGGTTTATTGCATTGCAGCCTCTAAAAGTTTTACAAATACTACTGAACTGTTTTCCAAAAAGTACCTGTGAGGTTAATAGCTATTAAATGTTAAAAAACTCTGGCAAGGAGGATAAAGGTAAAAATATCCACTAATTTTGAGTGCCTGGTTTGAGATACCCAAGTCCTGATTTTCAGATTACTTAGCACTATACAATACTTCTTATGTTCAAAACATATGACAACATAAACAATCCATTCAGTGGCAGAAGCTGTGCAGGGATAGAATAGGCACAGTTAGGACCCACAACTGCTGCCCATGATTCCCTTACCCCTGCACCTCACTATCTCTCAGAGAATCATAGAGAAGTAGAGCTGAAAGGGACCTCCAGAGATCATTTAGTCCAACCCCTGCCTGAGTAAGGATCATCCTTCTCCAAAACATCCAATACAAACCATAATCTAAACTCTACATAAGACTACCCTCAATCCTGATACAACACAGTCCTAACACCTAACCTGTGAGAGGTAAAGCAGGGGAATCACAGCAGTTAATGTCCTGCTTCTATGAAATGTTGCCAGTATATCCTCAAAAGATCCCCAAGGGTCACACCCCCTGCTGCAGAGGAAGGCAAAAAAACCCCATAGTCCATACTAATCTGACCATGGGATAAAATTCCTTCCTGACCCCAAATATGGTGATCAGTATTATCCTGAGAAGAGGGTAAGACCCACGAGCCAGGACTCCCCAGCTTGGTCCCAGTAGGAGCATTGGTACACCCCAGTCAAAATTGCCAGCCTTGGCTGCGGCCAACACCATTGCCTCTAAGGGAGGCTTAAAAATACCCCGACACATGTAGCAGAAAAGGGAGGGGGAACGGGCAACCAACAAAGCCAAGAAGCATGGGAAAAAACCATGATAAAGCACTGACATAGCTATGCCTACATCATCCCTGGCCAGTGGCTGTTCAACTTCTTCTTGAACACCTCCAGTGATGGAGAGTCCGCAACTTCCCTAGGCTGTCTATTCCACTGCCTCTATGTTCTAACAGTGAAAATATTTTTCCAGATATCCAATCTAAACTTACTTTGCTGCAATTTCAAACCACTGATCTGCATCCTTTTCTCTGCAGTGAGTGAGGAAAGGTGCTTTCCCTCTTCTTTATGGTATCCTTTCAAGTATTTGAAGACTTCTATCATGTCCCCTCTTAAGTACCTTTTATGCAAATTGAACATGCCTAGCTGCTTTAGCCTTTCCTCATATGATTTGCCTACCATACTCTTGATCATCTTTGTTATCTGCCTCTAGACCCTCTCTCCCAGCCTTTTTAAAATGTGGAGACCAAAACTGCACACAGTACTCCAGATGAGGCCTAACCAGTGCCAAGTAGAGAGGCAATATGACCACTCGCGTTTTGTACCTAATATGCTTCTATTGATGCAGCCCAAAATTGCATTCATCTTTTGTGTGACTGCATCATACTGCAGACTCATATTGAATCTGTGGTCTACCAGGACTCTCAAGTCCTTTCCCATAGCGCTACTATCTAGTCAGGTGTTACCCATTTTATATTTGTTTTTTGATTATTCCTTCTGAGGTGTAGCACCTTGCATTGTTTGCATTGAATTTCATCTTGTTAGCTCTAGCCCAAATTTCCAATCTGTTGAGATCCTTCTGAATTGTGCTCATATCCTTCAAAGTGTTCACAATCCTTCTCAGTTGTGTGTTGTATTCACACTTGCTCAAGAAGCTTTCTGCACCAGCATCAATATGTTAATAAACATATTGAACAGCACTGGGCCCAGAATGGACCCCTGTAGGCAGGGCTGTCCTGGGGGAAAAGGGGTGAATTGGGGTGACCACCCAGGGCCCCGTGCTTTGGAGGCCTCCTGCGGAACTGGGCAGAGCGGCCGCAGTCCCTCCTGCAGGGCCTGCCTAGTGCTGGTGACTCCGTGATGCTGGTGTCGCTGGCTTCGCATCTGGCCACTCACCCCCCCACCCCCATTCCCCACTGCCACTACCGCCGTTGGTGGCTTCTTTGCATCCAGGCCTCACACATGCTGATTTGCCCCAGGCCCTGCATCCTGCTCAGGTCGTCTCTGCCTATAGAACTCCACTTAAAACCTGCAGCTGTTCTGACATGGACCCATTAACCATTACCCTTTGCTTGCGGCTATTGAGCCAGGTATCTATCCACCTTGTAGTAGTTTTATCTAGCCCACATTTCTACAATTTGTTTATGAGAAGGTCATGTGGGACCTTGCCAAAAGCCTTGCTGAAGTCCAGATACACTATATCCACAGCATTCCCTTCATTCACTTTAGTAGTTATCTTGTCAAAGAAGGAAATCAAGTTTGTTTAACATGATTTGTTTTTCATAAATCTATACTGACTGCTTGTGATTAGCTTTTCCTTGTCCACCTGCTTGCAAATGGTATTCTTTAGGATATACTTCAGTAGCTTCTCAAGTACTGAGGTGAGGCTAACCAGTCTGTAGTTCCTTGGGTCCTCCTTTTTGCCTTTATTTAAAGAGGAGCACTACATTGGCTCTTTTCCAGTCCTCTGGTACCTGGTGCATCTCCCATGAAAGGAGATCATGAAGATCATAGCCAAGGTCTCTGAAATCTCCTCTGCCAGGTCTTTCAGGGCCCTGGGATGAAGTTAATCTGACCCTGATGATTTGGATTCATTCAGATCCAACAAAAGTTCCCTATCTCTTTTGTTATCTCCTCCCTCAGGTTTCCCCCTTCCTTATTCAAATGATGCTTATTTGGTGTCTGACTACAGCTTAATTTTTTTGTGGAGACTAAGACAAAGTAGCTGTTGAGTAGCTCTACCTTTTTTGCATCTTTGTTTAGGAGTCCTCCTGGCTTGTTAACAGAGGACTCACATTACATTAGTCCTGCTTTTCTGGCTAACTTACAGAACCTCTTTGTGTTGTCTTTAATCTTCTTTGACAGGTGTAGCTCATTCTTTCACTTTGCCTTCCTGATTTTATCCCTGAAGCTTCTTGCTATTTCCAGGTATGCTTCCTTGGTGACCTGCCCATTCTTCCATTTTCTGTATGCTTTCCTTTTTCATTTGAGGCACTTTAGAAACTCCTTGTACAGCCACCTTGGCCTCTTGCTATTCATCTTGTGCTTCCATCATGCCAGAACAGTTTCTTGTTGGGCTTCTAATACTGTGCCCCTTAGAAGTACCCAGTACCTCTGAGCATCTTTATCCTTCAGTCTTTTCCTCATTTCCCTTCCTGCCCAAGCAGCCTCTGCTCCCTGACCTGCCCCTCTCCCTTTCTGCCTTACCCTTGTTCTGTGCCAGCAGGTTCCATACATGCTGCAGCCTGGGACACTGAGCACAGCCCTATCCTGGCGTCAAAGCAGTGGCACACAGCCCACATATCTGTTATGGGGGCTGGGCTGGAGCTGTGCTCAGTGCCCCAGTCTAGAACAAGGATGAAGCTTGCCAGCATGGAGCAAGGGTAAGGTGGAGAGACCAGGGAGGGGGGAGAAAGGAGAACAGAGAGGCTGGGAAAAAGGGGGATCAGAGGTTGGAGGAAGGGGCAAGAGGGGGAACAGAGGCAGAGGGTGGGGAAGGATGGGCCAAGGCTGCAGAGGGTAGGTAGGCAGGTGCTGGGGGAAGGCACAAGTAGGGGGCAAGAGGCTTGAGCTACCTACCTGCCCCCACTGCCTTTTCCCCTGAAGCAGTGGTGGGGGGAGGGTGAATTAAAGATGACCCTCCAATAATTAGATTTTATACGTGGAAACTTATAATAAATTTTTAAACTTTCCATGTATAGAATCTAATGGGGTTGGTTTCTTATATTCAAGGACATATAGTAAATCAGTAGTTACACCAACATAAGACTGAAGAAATTAAAGCATTATAAATTAAAAATATTCACACTTTATTTTCATAATAGAGATAGGCCTGGCTTCAAGGTTTCAGTGCCCATGTTCTAAAACCCTTGGGATTTCCAGTTTGGAACAAAATGACCAAATTCAGGTGTGACAAGTTTATGAAGATAGAATTTTGTCTTACAAAACAGAACATGGACAGCATGACAAGCTCAAGGAAACCAATCGATGGTACCTGGAAATGAAGAGTAATCAGGGGAGAAAGAATACAAAAGGAGCTTTCAGAACAACAAGTTGGCATCGGCCTCCAACCTCCAAGGTTGCTAACATTTGACATTAAATCAAAGAACCTCAAGATGGTGTTTATGTACCAACTGGATGCTCCATTTGCCTTTTGTATATTCTGGGCACTGGGGAATGTAGGTAATGTATTTTGTAATTATCTTGCTTGCTTTGCCTGCATTGCTCTTATTTCCTATCACTGTGTATCAGTAAAATTTGCTTATTATCAGCCGGAGGAGTTGTGGTTGGTCTGAAGGTTGTGCTTGCCTAGAGCAGGGTATCAGGGCTAGGTTGTAAATCCAGTGCCAACGTTATTCAGTTACAGAATACTGTGCCCCTGTCATCACACAGCAAACTAGTGGACACCCAACTGCATTCTACAATGAGTCATATCAGGCACATTGCACCCCAATCCACTCTGATGGTTACCAATCCTCAATAACATTGTTCCCCAGCATCTCTTGCCTGTTAAATTTGCCTTTATCTGTAGCCTTTGCTCCTCTCTAGTTTCTCTCAATGTCTCTTCTATGTTTTCTTGCCATGCCACTCCTAGTGGGCTGGCCTGCCATTATGCTCCCATTGTTCCCTGCTTCTCACCTGATGTACCTTTTCCAGGTTCTCCTGTTCTACGTCATGCCTTCCTTCTTCCTTTTGGCATTATTAATCTCATTGATGCTGCCTCTGCTGTTGCTTCATCTGTCATCTTTCTTCCTTTCTTCTCTGCCTTCATTCACTCCTCATCTGGCTCCAGATCATCATTTCTGTCTTCAACTCTTTATCTCATGCTTACTGCCACTTCTTCACACTCATAGCTGAGCTCTACCTTTCTTTCCCATTTCCAATGATTTCTGTTTCTTCACCAGTCTTAAATGTCTGGTAAACAAATGGGCCCCCAAACAGTTTACCCAGAGTCCCTCTGTCACCCCCTCTCTCAGCCTGTCACATATGATTAATGTGGCCCCACCGTCCATCCAGGTAGAGCTGGACAAGGTGTCCCCGTACCTTATCTGCATATACATTTTTGGAGGATCCTAGGACTTGTTAGAAGAACATCCAGTTCATTCATGAGTGGGGGGATAATTAGTACATGGATAATTTCTGGGGATGGGGTGTATCTTGAGTATACACACATACCAAGCAGTGCTGAGCTGTGGGGTTACCAAGGCTTAAAAGGTTGACTTCTGAGGCACAGCCCAATGAACTATATGGTAAATCATGAGCCTTTTGGCTTTGAACATAATGCATAGTTTGTACTATACATAAGTAGGTGCCAAAGTGCTGCTTAGAAGTGTGTTTATAGAGTACTGTGCTAAAACCTGCATCCATTTCCCAAAAAGGTAACATGCATCAATTCTGGATGGACTAAGCGCATGGATACTACATGCAAATTACTATGGCTATGTTTAATTTCAAGTTCAGTATTTTCAAATTTGCTCCAAATTTCCATGAGCAGAACAGGGTCTGACAGCAAAGAGAGGTGAAAGGGCTTCAAGCAGAAGAAGCATGGCGGAGACAGAAGGCAAAAGGGTTACGTGATCCCTCAGATTTATTTTTCTTACTGTAGCAGTGGGAAGGGGACAAATTCAAGGCAGACCTCCAATAATTATATTCTATATCTGCAAAATTATAACTAATTTATATATTTTCTATATATAGTATTTAGGTTGGGGGGTCATCTTATACTCAGCATCATCTTATATTCAAGTAAATATGGTAAATAATAATAGTGAAAATTAATTTAGAGATCAGGACACATTTCTCACTCAGTCTCTGTACAATTGATCTTAAAACACAAAATAGAGGTAAAAAAAGAGGTTGTTTCATAAACGTGTATCGTAAGAGGTCATTCTTATTAACCAGAACAGACATCTACAGGTTTCTATAAAAAGACCCTGAGAAAAACTGAAAACACCCCTGTACAGTGAAAAATTTGGAATTAGTGTAAAACAGAAACTACAGTCGAAGACAAAGACAATTATTAAACCATAAAGAGTTAATAAATTAGATCATTTTTTCCATCTTTTTTTATTTTGATTGTTAATGAAATCCATTTTCAACTCTAATTTTACTATTTTTCTTTTTTGACCTTTAAGACAAATCTTTCAATTGATCAAAGTAATAAAAAAATGAATTATATGAGACTTAGCCCTGACAGAGAAAGAGCCGGTTGAGTAATCCATGTTCCAGATAGAACAAGAATTTTTTCTATGATTAAATGTGGAGTAAAATATATTTGTGTGTTCTACAAAATCATCTGAATATTGACAAGATACCTTGGAAATCCACTCAAGCTTGCACTGTAACAAAAAATGAATTTTTCTAACAGTTAAAGAACATTTGAAATCAAGAATATCTAATTTAGAAATGAGAATAGAGGCAGAATTGTTTCCTCAGAGACTTCCTGATGCCATTCAACTTACAAAGAATACCTACTTACACCCTGAAATAATTTGGAGGAAAAAATAAAAGCATGTTCGTACCTGGGGAAAAAAATGTTTTATATCTAAATAGGTATTGAGCATGATAAAACATGTCTTCATCTTCTGTTGTAACTTAAAAACTTCTTCATATTATTATCTTCTAAATATCTGTGCAATACAACATTATTAGGGATTATAGCAGACAACTGAACCCATACAGCTGTAACATTATTTGTTTTATTCTCTTTTCCTTGTAGGGCAGGTATTGATTTTTCTGCATCAGAAGCTCTTATTCAAAGACCATTAAGTGAAAAACATACATTTTCTAAAATTTTCTCCATTCTCTTAAAGACCATTGCAGGAGACTATAATGATGTGGAGTTTTTTATAGTAAAAAGAAGTACTATCCTGATGCAGAATAAAAAACTCCTCAGCAGCACATGCCTACATGCTGCCCTTGCTGGCGGGGGAACAAGGGTGCTTCAGTGCAGGGGCTGCCTGCCAACTAGCCCTATGTTGAAGCACCCTTGTGCCCTAGCCAGACCCTCCTCAACACATTGAGTATGGGGGGAGCAGTCCTGGGCTGGCAGACTGACTCCCTGGACCTCCTGCCAGCTGTGGCTGCTCTGACCTGGCTCAGTGTGCTGTACTCCCAGGTGCACATGTAAATGTGCTCCCAGGAGCAATAAAATCCAGCAAGATATGCATCAGAGTTTATTGCAGCACATTCAAATGCACGTGTAGACATGTTCAGTGAGAGATAGTTAGCTGTGTTTGCCTGAAGTTCGGCAGAAGGTGGGATAAAAGTGCCAGATAGACTAACCAATTGCAACCTCCTACCTTGTCTTCTTTCTATATAGTGTCAGGGAGACCTAGGTGCCTCAGCCTGATGATCCAAGACAGTACACAGAGTGGAGAATCACTATAATGAAAATGCTGAGCACAGAGATTAGTTTGAAATGTCTCCCCTTCTTCAGAGCTTGGACGTCCCCCTTAAGGTGACTAGGGATCTAAAGCCCCAAATGTTCCTGTTGGGGTGAGCATCTACACCAGTTGTTTAAGAGAAATGATCTGGGTTCACTGATCTCTTAAAATTCAGGAGGAGGTGTGGTAGTAGTTCTGTTCACATTTTATATATTTCCCCATTAGTTTGCCCAGAAAAGTAGACACCCAGGTTCATTCTCTTCTCGCCACTGACTCATACCTTATAACTCCCAGGAGAATGCTTTAAGTACCAAACAACAGACTAATCTGAGGGTGTCAAACAAATTGGTTAGAGGGCTCCATTTCCTACTTCTCAGGTACCCGTGGGCTGCATCCCAGCTCTCATAAGGGCACCCCAGCAGCACCATGGGCAGAAGGCCTGCTCCTGTGGCCAGAGACCTTGCCATGGTGGCAGGGCTTCCCATGGCAGCAACCAGTGCCCTGGGAACAGCAAGAGTATGGGCCATATGTTTGACACCCATGAACTAATCTAAGTAGAGGAAATGTCTACACCTCTTGCTGAAGCTGTGCAGCTGTGAAAAAAGACACACAAAATTCATGGAATCAGAAAGAGACTGCCAGAGGGAGCATGACTATAATTTAGTGATCTGGGTCCTCACCTAAGAGAGTTCTTGTTTCAGCTTCTAGGAGATTATTTCTGTTTTTTATCCAATTACTTTTATTGCAATATTCAAAACAGAAAACAGCCTTTTCTAACTTTTGTCCCAATTATTTTTCTATCTTACATTTTCCTAACTCTGTCCATGCCACTTTAGAATTTCAGGTTTTCATTTAAAATCACTCAACTACCATTTTACTTTAAATTCTCTATCAAGGGTAACATTTTCATAGCTGTCATTACCTTATTTGGAGAATATCTTTCCAGGAATGTACATCTTTATCCCAGTTTCATGGTCAGTTCAAGCAAGAAATGGAGACATGCAATCCAATAGCGTGGCACTGGGATTGAAAGTTTCAGTAGAAAACAACTAGGAGGGGAAAAACCTGATACACTGCACTCAAGGAAAACAACTAAGATTAAAACATCATCACTACTTCACTAATAAATGAGAGTTAACTTTTGGATTACTACATTGTGTATACTCTGCTCACAAAAGTATCAGCCCAGGTGCGAAACAGTTTAAAAACCTACCAGGCATAGGTCCAATAAAAGGATATTCAAACAAAAAGCATATTAACTTTCTTAATATTAAGTGCATATTTTTATTTAATTAGAGGTGAAACAAAATGAACAGTAATAGGTCAATAATAATGACTTGTAGCTTCCTTGATGTGACACATTTACAATAAATGGTAATTTACCATTAAAGAAAAGTATTACTTTTTTTCTGCCGAAGAAATTAACACTAGTCATGTTGAGAAAAGTGAAAGTTCTCCATTTCCAGTTTCAGATTTGCATTTGGCAATTCAATCTCAGGATATTACAGCCTCCATTCCTCCATTTTAGCAAAAAAAGGAAGAATTAAAGCATAACTGTGTATGACATCATTCCAGCTGCACTCAGATAGGCAACAGGTCATTTCATCTATGTTATTTGAAAAATATTCCACTTTATAATCATTACACTTACTAAATGGATTCACCTGCCAGTCTTTGAAACAGTGTAAAAAAGTATCTTTTGTACAAAGCAGGTCTGCTTTAGTTATCTCCAGTAGCCAAATACAAATTCTGATTATTACTCTGATTTTTAAATGGGGATACATTTCCCAAATGTGTATTTAGATTTCCTTGGTTTATTCCAGAGAAAGGTAAATTTCAATAGGAATTTTTTTGCAACATAACTGCTGAGACAGATCTTGTTATTACCATGACACCATGCTGTGCCTTTATTTTTAAAGAACTTCCTGTTCGCTATTAATCTGTTCCAGAGAAGAGACCATCAATTTCAAATGAACGCAGATCTGCTTCTGGTAATATCCTTAATTATTTGCAATGAATATAGAGTTTTATTAGTTAATATTCCTTCACATCACAGAAAAACATCGTGTTTTGTGAGCTTATTATGACTGCTTTGTAAATTCAGATTCATTTTAAAGCTTCAGCTCTACAGGTGGGATTTTCAAAGGTGTATCTGCCAATAATTTTTAGTTGGAAATCCAGAACACTTCAGGAGTTTTGAAAATGTCACCCTATCTAATAAATTGTTTTCTAGTAGAGTCAACTAAGCAATGTATTTGGGAACAGGATGAAGACTACCTTATAAGACCATCCTTGGAATCAGAAAAAGAAACATAATTTTCAGCTCAGTTTTACTAGAGTGATTATTTCACACTGCTTTTTCCATCACTAATCCACTCACTAGCCTCTTCAGGAACAGTCTTCACAGAAGGAATATTACATTTCAAAACCTGAGCTAATAGTTTGATTAAACAGGGTTGTGTTTAGTTCAGATTTAAGTTTAGAATACATTTAAGATAGTGGAAAGGTAAAGTTTCTAATTTGATTTAAGCTGCAATGTGGTCCAGATGGCAACAAACACTTTAAGGTAGATATTGAAATATTGTATAATGCTATGAAGCAAGGTGCTTGATAAAACTAAGCATCAATAATTAAGATATCATTACAAATTTAATCAAATCAGTTTTTAAATATAGATAACAGACAGGGATTTAAAATAACATCTGGAAACTGAAACATCAGATTCTATCAGGGTTAAGTATGTTATAATTACTAATTACATGTGAGATTAGAAGACTGCAGATCAGGCTGTATATCAGTCTGAGTGACCTAATGAAATGGAGCAACGGAATTATGCTAAACCCAAGGAAAAGAGAGCAAAAAAGGAATTAAAACTTTGGAAGTACCTAGCCTATTCCAGACTGTATATAACCATAGAATATAACCTTTTTTTCAGACACTATAAAGAAATGTGTTAGTAGGAATCTCATCCATATCACTCTGATTCTACCTATAATGGGCTTCAGAAAACTGTATTTTCTAGAAAAAGAGCATCTTGATTATATAAGTGTTCAGAATCTTTCATTCAGTCTTTCTCCTCCTTTAGATGGCAGTGAATTTTTAGAGTGGGTTAAAAATGGGAGGAAAATAAGATTTTGAAAAGCATGTCATAAAATATATAATTATTTAAACACCTGAAGCAGATGAAAGGTTGTATTTGTTTATATACATAGCACAATAATACCTTTAAATTTGGAAATCATATCATTGATATAATGTACATAGGGTCCGGGGAGAACAAAATCGTAAAGGTTTGCCATTTGTCACTCCACAGCTCATTTGTTTTAACCACTAGATTTGGCATGGAATATGCCTTAACAATGTAACTGATTTTGAAATGAATAAAGACTTGATCCAGCACACCTTATTCACACATAGACATTTACAGGATCAGTCCCAAAGTACTGCATCCATTTGTCATTAATGTGTATAAGAGAACGTAATGAAGTACACAAATGATCATTCACAGGCATAATGTATGTGTCTATAAAATCCCACATGTGGGCTTGCCACACTGAATTACTTGCATATGAACATGCCTGTAAAAACTTGGGTAAGTGAATAATGTGATTGGCTTTGTGTCTATTGGATTAATATTTTTTATCACATCCTATTAGACTGATATTTTTGTGGGAACAATTACAGTGTTCCCTGTACAGTGGCCCCATTCCCGTCAAACTGTGATAAAACACACAATACACAGTTAACCCAGTTATGTACACTAGCCAACTTCTTTTGTGACCACATAATATCATGGAGAATTTATTGTGGTTGCTACATTTTTAATCTTATGGGAACTTGTAATCTTTCTGATATAGACTAACAGTACATTTACTATAAGATGCTTTCTAGTAGCTCACTTTCCAATGAAAGTTGTATACTTTATTAATAATAGAAAGCAGGGCAGAGTGGCACCTTATAGACTATTTCAGAGAGGCATAAGTTTTGATAAGAAAGATCTTATTTTGCTAGATGCTGTGAATGGATTTGCAGGGAGTGGGAGCTTTGAATAGAGAGCAGTAATTTAAACACGAATAATAGGGAAGGGGAAAGGTAAGGAAAGTGGCCTTACCTGCTGAGAAAGGCAAAAATGGAGCCACTCCCCACCTGCCCACAGCCTCATCCCATCCTATCCACCCAGCCAAGCATGTCCTGCCCACATCGGTCCTGGACCAATCTCCATGGAGACCCCAGGAGGGCTAGACAGTGACAGCATGGGACCAGGCCCTGGAGCAGAGCCACATAGGAAGTTTTGATGAGTTGTTGTGCAGGGAAGGGAGGGGAAGTGCTGACCTGACCTGGCATAACAGGGGTAAGGGGCTGGGGGTACTGACTCAGCCCATGACTGCTCACTAAAATTCACTAAGTGGCTCTGCCACCCAAATAACTGTCCACCCCTGGTTTAAGAACAGCTGCTCTGAGGTTAGTGGGAGAATGTCCAGGAGGTTAAAATGTGCTGCAACAGGCTTTTGTTTCTTTCTGGAATTGATGTCAGATCAGCATCCATTCATTTTTTCACATAGGGCAGATGTGTCAATCCCTATGTTGGATCATCATATTTAGTGAGTACTTCTCAATGGCTCAATGTCTACTTGGGAAAAAATAACAAGTGGAGTACCCCAGGGGTCTGTTCTTGGTGTGGTACTGTTCAACATCTTCATTAATGATTTAGATGATGAGACTGGGTGCACACTTAGGAAATTTGTGGATGACACCATGTTGGGTGGAATTGTGCGCACTCCAGAGAGCAGAGCTAGGATCCAGAATGATGTGGATAAACTAAAGAAATGGTCCACAAACAGTGAGATTGTGGACCAATGCAAAGTCTAGATGGAATAACAGCATGCATAAATACATATTAGGGAATGACTGGTTTGGTTGCAGTACTGCAGAGAAGGACTTAGGGGTTATGGTGGACCATAAGCTGACTATGAACTAACTGTGTCCTGGGTTATATTAACAGAAGCGGTGGCGACGTCTAGGAAGTGCACAGGAGTGCATGTGCACCCCATAAGAGCGTGGTGCACCCTCTGATAGCCAGCGTTCCCAGGCAGGGGGGGAAGGCAAGAGCACTGGTGCCCCCACTGAGAACACTAACTGGGGAGTGTGAGTGCCAGAAGCTCACCCAATTGCACTTACCAGCGGAAATGCCAGCTGTGCACTGCTATCACTTTTGGGTCAGTGAGATCTGCTGCAGCGGTCGGTGAGCGCTGACCCTGACTCAGATGACACCAATTACCTGTGAACGGAAGTGTCAATTGCAAATCAAGGGAAATGATTCTTCCTCTCTATTCAGTACTGGTGAAGCCTCACCAGTGTACCTCCAGTATGCTGGAGTACTGTGTCCAGTTTTGGGGCTGCGTACTCCAAGAAGGATGTGAACAGTTTGGAAAGAGTCTGGTGCAGGGCAACAAAAATGATAGGCCTTGGAGGAAAGACCTATGAGGAAAAGCTGAAAGAACCAGGATTATTTGCTTGGAGAAGAGAAGACTGAGTGGGGTTTGATAACAGTCTTGAAGTACCTGAAGGGTGAGTATAGAGAGGTTGGAGATGGGATTTTATCTGCAAGTGTAGGGAACAGGACTTGCAGCAAGAACAATGGCCTCAAGCTGCAGCAAGGGAATTTTAGGCTAGAGATTAGAGGGAACTTTCTGACTAGAGTGGTCAGGCATTGCAATGACTACTGACAGAAGCTGTGGAATCTCCCTGCTTGGAAACTTCCAAAATCAAGTTAGACAGGCAGTTGATTAAGATGGTTAGTCATGGATGATCCTACCTTGAACATGGGGCTAGACTAGATGACTTTGTGAGATAGGAATCACAGGAATGTAGGACTGGAAGCTATGTGGACAGTAGAGGGGCACTATAAACAGGTGCCATTGGTAGAAAAGCACGGTAGAAACCAATGTAGAAAATGGTACCTTTTTCTACCATGAATTAATTTTGGATGTTATAATCCATATGGCTTAGTCCATTGATTATATCGTTTGCGTTGATGCAAGAGGACAGCTGGAAACTGGGTCTATTGCAAATCCTAGTGCCCTGATGAGAATAGAAGTTAGGTAATCTGATGCTTAAGACATTTAAAGTATGTGTGTGTCGGGGAGTGTGGGGTGGGGGGGGGGGAGGGTCTGTCATCCAGGACAGGCTTGTTCCCCAAGGCTGCCATGAGAAGGCTGTCATTTTCCGGGAACAGTTGGAGGTCACTAATGATGCATCCAAGGTATTCAAGCTAGAGACTGTAGGTGACACAAGAGAGTTTGTTGCCCTTGTCACAAGGTTGGTATTATAGCAGGTCAGAACGGAGTCTGACTGTTGATTTGAGTGGCTATGGTTCTGGTACTGTTTTGTAAAGGCAGGAATCCCTGCTCTAAATCCTTAAGGTATATATCCTAGTGTGCATCCTGGTCAGTGCACATATGGCTGTAACACAGAGCTTGGCTATAGACAATGGATATGGATATGTCCTTAGGAAGCTGTAGTGGTTGATTAGTTCCCAATATAATGTTTTGATGATGCTATTGAAAACTTTCCCAGTGGTTTCTAAGGAATGAATAAGTTGGGTGGAGCATTCAAGAGTCAATTTGTTGGAGGGATCAAAGTTGTTGAAGACCTGGTGGAATTTTGCTAGCAAGTCTTTCCCATGTATCCATACGATGAATATCTCACTGATAGAACTTAGGCATACTGTGGGGAGGATGAGAGGGAGCTGCAGAGGAAGCAGACCTCAAGGTCTGTCATAAATATGTTGTATACTGCAGGGCCATGTGTGTACTGATAGCAGTGCTATTCATTTACAGGTATAGGGAGTCTCCAAATATGAGACTGTTGTGTGTAAAGACAAAGTATGGGAGTGTGATGGAGACAGAAGGGGATAATGTTTCTTATAACTTGTAATGCTTATGGCGGATTTTTGTGTACAGAGATGTAACATCCATGGTAGCTAATATGGATGCTCGTCAATGAAGCCTAATTTCCTTAGGAAATCTGTTGTGTCCTTCAAATACCTGGCAGCTCAAAGTAGCATACGGAAATTGTCTAAAGTTAGTATAGCCAAAAACTTTCTCTGAAATAGTGCCAGTGCCAGATACAAGACATCCTGGCTTGCCAGGTTTGTGGATCTTGGGTAATAAGTAAACGTTGCCTGCCCTGGTTTCTTGGGAAGTAGAAGTATAAATCCTCTCCTATATTTCCAGAGATAATTTCTTTAAGAACTGGAGTAGTTCCATTTGGTATTGTGCTGTGGGATCCTTGGTCAGGTGTTTGTAAAACTCTGTGTTGGAAAGTAGTTTCTTGAGTTCTTAGATGAATACTCTTTTGTTCATGACAATAGTGGCATCCCTTTGTCAGCCTGTTGTATATCAAGGTAATTTTTAAGGTTAAGTATGGATCTCAGTTCCACAGGACTGCAGCTGTAATATAAGTCTTGTTTTTTGGCAGTCTCAGAGTAAGTGGAGAGATAGAAACAGTGTATGTATGGGTCCAGATGAGTCCTGAAGCTCTCAGTTGTAGTCCAGAAGCAGTCCTTCTTATACTGTATAGAAGTCAGGTCTGAAGAGTGATGATCATTGCATGGCTTCTTGTCATGTTCCATAGTCAATATCTCCATTCTCCATGCCTCAGCTCCAAAATGCTGTCCATAGTCCTAGGTGGCAGAAAAAAAATGCCTCAAGATCTCCATACAGCTACACTTTATTAAGTTATATATGGGACAGAAGGAAAGACCACAAGATTATACAAGCATTTCACTAGGGATGAGGATGTGGTTGAAGAGGTTGATTATATTGCTATGGATTGTAGAGTTGCTGTTGGAGCATTAAAGTTTGGAAAGCTTTACTTCCTCCATAAGAATAAGAATATAATTAATCATAATTATATAATGTGTGCTGTATTCTTATTATGTCCAACATTGAAACACTTGGAGAAGGGTAGCATATAAAAGAATTTAGCAAATAGCTTTTGTAGCTATTGAGTAAAGACCTTGTTTATGACCTATAGTGCACATTCCTTTTTTGAGTACATCTGTTACTATTTTATAGTCTACATTCATTTTTTGTGTGGATTCCCACTGGGCCCTATGGAAGTTTTGCATGTGGATCAAGTACAAATTACACAATAAAAAGTAACACTGTGACCTGGGGAGGAGAAATATGCCTTATGAGTGAAGTTCTTAAATGAGGTCAGTTGTGAAATGAAACACATAACCAGTTCTTTGCGATTTTTCTGAAGAGCCTTAGTTCCACACCTTGTGTGCTCTATGCTCTCTATGTCCAAGACTGTGGCACCCTAGAAAACTAACTGACTTACCATAATCAAACAGCACCTGATGAAGTAAGCCCAGGCTTGCAAAAGCTCATGCTATACAGCTCTGATTTAGTTAGTCTATAAGGTGCAAGCCCACTCTGCCTTTTACCATAACATTCCATTCTTTCTACCACCCTAAACAACATCAGTGGAAACAACTTGATATTTTCAGGTTAATTATACTTTGCCTGAGAAACAATATACCCTTTGATGCTGACCTGCCTACTACTATCCATTAATATAAAATTCCTAATAGAGATTTATGTACTTAGACATAATACTATTCTTAGATGACCTCTGGCATTTGTTATTTAAAAGTAAACACCAATGTTCACACAAACAGCACAAATAAATACAATCTGTATGTTTGGTTAAACAGAAAAAACAACTGTTTGTCCTAGGCCACCCACTGTGATATTTTAGAAGAGAAAAAATGCAAAAAACTCTTCATATAATAAATTAATTTGCTATTCTATTTTCATACTTCAAATTTAAAAGGTGAGGAAAATGGATAAGAGTTTCTTCAAACAATGTGTGAGTTCTAAAATAAACCAGGATATTAATTGCTTATAATGAATAAGAGAGTGGTTTGAAGCATTGGCACATGGCAGGGAGGCTGCTGAATTCAAAGTAATGCCACCTGCACATCACTGAATGAATATTCCTAACATGATTCATTAACAAATATCAAGGGAATATTATGAACGCTACTAATTCTTGAGAAGTGATCTATGGCCAGTTATGCCTACCTCCATTTAGAAGTAGCAATCCAAGTTCATACATAGTTGTGTAGACCCCTGGTTTATCTTCATTAGTGAAAACAACATACATGCACATTTTTTAGGTACTCCTTTCAACATTTTCATGCAAATTCATCAGGCCAAGTATAAAAGCTACACACCTTTTCTTATAAAACTACTGGGAAAAGAAACTCTCCTATAAATGATATGCATGCAGCACACCAAAAGAAACTCATTGCCTTGGATGGGCTGATAACAAAATGTTTTTAAGATTGAATCAGAGGCAATTAATTAATTAAAGCAGCTAAAGGGTTGCAAGCAGAAGGATTCTAGAACAGGAATCAGTAGCCTGTGGTTTGTAGGACAGATCCAGCTTGCAAACAGGTCCACTTTAGCCTGTGGATGTCTGATCTAGTACAGGAGACCAGTTGAGCTGTAGCACATTTCTTATACCCTCCATAGTGCTTCCCTCTGTTGTAATACCTGCTGCTCTGCTATGCTTGGGTTGATCCTCACTGCAGAGGGGCATTGTAAGGCTCCTACACTGAAACCTGGGTCAACTCTATCAGGCTCAGGCAAGCTCCTATCCTACAGCCACTACCTAGTTACCACCAATCAAGGCCAGCTGACCCTCATCTCATCCCCTTTGGTTCTGGAGCTGTATTTAAGGAACTCCTCCAGCACCTAAGCCTTTTTGCTTAACAGATTGGTTTTCAATCTCTAAGCTGCTCCTGTCTAAACAATGTTTCTGGCTTCTCTGGTTTCTGACCCTGTCTTTGGCTTGCTCCTGAATTTCAATCTTTGGATTCTACCTACAGATCTGTTTCTTGACTCCTGATCCCAGCCCTGCTTACTTTTGGACTTTGCATTGTAGATTATCCTTTGGACTTGGTAACTAGGGCCAGCTACAGGCATTACAGCTATTGTACTGTAGGTATACCAGGGGCAACACATAGGGGGTGCACATGGATACGTGTGCACCCCCTGAGCATGGCAGTGTACCCCCTACAAAAAGGTGCCACTGGCAGTGCTCACAGGTAGTTGCTGACCTCTAGTCAGCGATCGCCATCCCCTGCTGCTGACGGCACTGGTGATGTCTACAGGAACTCCCTGCTTGCCGCTGCTGTGCCCCTGCTGCCACTGTGCCCCATGCCAGCCCCTGGGGGCATGCATCATTCATGAGGCATAAAGAAAGTGCTTTATAGCCATAGTTGAACAGATGATCAGGGCACATAAATTGCTGTAAAAATGCCTGATCCCATTCTAAAATAACCCTCAATAGATGTGATATTCAGTACTGCAGGTTAGAGCACCATCATGAACATCTGTACCACATCCCATAGCAACTCACCGTAAGTCGCATTATACTGGCATCCCATGGGGCTTTGCAGCACCCCACTTACCCCACCTCTCAGGGCAGCACTCTCACCTCAGCCAAAGCTCATGTTGTCTGCCTGAGTACCAGGCTAGCCTGCCCCCAGTTCTCAGTCACCTGAGGCAGTGAAGCCCCAGTTTCCCCCTTCCCCTCTTACTGTTTTCTCCAGCTAGCTATGAGCCACTGTCTGGCATTGTTGCTCAGTGTGTGGATTCCATGTACCCCATTTGGGCGTTTGTAAAGATTGTAGCTTTTAAGTGCTGTGCTCAGTGTTGGACACTGCATTCACACAGGGGGATGTCCAAGATGTTCATCCTGTACACTGTTGTTCTGAAGAATCCGTATCCATTGTGAGCAGCTGCATGGCTTCTGGCCCAGGGTGGAGGAATGGGTCCAGAGAGGGGATATAGGTTCCTCAGTGTCTCTCTTTTCTGCAGACTGCATTTCTATACAGGAGGTCCAGTTGTGAAGCCCGAAATGCTGGACCCAGAATGTTCAACTGAAGATACATGCATAGATGGCACCAGGGAAACAAGGACTAAAAAGATCCTCAATGTGAGGGGTTGGAATGGACAGAATGGTAACTGCGTGCACCTGTGCTACCATGGCACTTGAATCTAGTTTCAGGAACAGGATATGAAGGTCCAAGACTGAGGTATACAGGTGGCCACTTGCTGTCTGAGGGAGGCTACTATTGCTGCTATGGAACTGAGAGTCACAGCAGCAAGATAGGGAGTTTAAGCACAGCATCAAAAACCATTTGGGATCCAGCTGTGACACCTGTGGAGAGACCAGTGCCCTCTTCCCTTCACCCCAGCATGGAGAGTCCTGCTCTAGGGACTCTTCCCTGGGGCACACGCTAGAGAGTCCTCTCGGGGAGGGGGACTCTAGATGATGGCTGTGGGAGAACACTCCACATTGAACATTGATTGGGAGATGCTGGGGTGCAGGGGAGCCCCAGAACAGGAGATCTGGGAGCCCCTAACCCATGGTCCAAGGAGAAAGGAAAGTGTTTGGTGGGGTGTGCTCCTGGGAGCAGCACTGTGGGAGGGGAAGGCAAACAGGTTCCTCAAAACCCACTGCCAAGGCCAGCATTGACTCAGCCCACCTTCCAGGGCCAACTCGCTACCCCTAGCCACTGGTGGTAGCTGGCATAGGCACACGGCCCCAAAGAGGTTCTTGAAGGGTATGGAAGTGCTAAGAATTGGGTGGGGGGTGGCCTGCCAGGCCACTTCAGCCCTGGATGCCACTGTGCTGGAGCAGCGCAGCCTCTGCAAGAATAAGCAGCTCCCTGGGCTCAGGTCCACGTTCCAGAGCAGGCAATATTCTACAGTTTTTCTTTATTATGCACTCAAAAAGTTTGGCAGCTGCAACATTTTCATTAAACTGGGGGGCATCAGTTTCATGCATGGTATTCCCTGTGCTGCTCCAACGTTTTGTGTTCATTGAATTCCTGCTGCTGCCCACCACCTCACCCTCCCTTAATGTCACAACCACCCAGTGCAGCCAGAGTATTTCCCCACTGTTAACTGAGAAGAAGGTTCCAAGCTCCAGAGTGGGCCATGTTCCACAGTTTTTGTTTAATAAACACACTCAAAGTTTGGCATCTTCAATACTTGATTAAAATGAGGCACATCTCTTCTTCAGGCTGAATTCCCCCACAGCCCCAGTGTTGGGTGAGGAGTGGAGAGGGAGAGGAGAAGGGGGACAGTGCCTGGGCAGCCTGGGTTGTAGGCAGCAGTGTCTGTGATACAGGGTCAAAGGAGCCCAAGGCTGGAAACCCATGGCCTTTTGCCAGGGCAGGGGCCTACTCATCCAGAAAGGCCTCCCGGTCCATGCACATAAGGAACTACTCAACTGTCCATGATATCCACATGTAATCTATGGCAGAATATCACCTCTGTCTCCCCCCAAAAACTCTGTTCTGTGACAATTTACTGTGGTCACTGTAAAGGGCAGACATCCTATGGCAACCCTGAGTTGTAACCTGAGCTGGATACATTTCTGCGGGAGGGGGGAAACTGCTCCCTCTGCCTACATGACTGGCATTACATAGAGACCCTGCCAGTCTACCCAGCAACCAGTGATGCATTTCAAATTGGTTGGCTGGCAGCCAACAGTTGCTGGCCTTCATTGGACCAGGTAAATGAGGTTGTAAGGGCTATATAAGTGAAGGACTGCCCAGGATGGGGTGTGAGAGCCATGATGACAAACTCAGTGTGAAGCTGGATCATCTGAAACTTGCTCTCTCTCTTGAAACTCATGATCAATTAACTGCCTGTCTCTAGAGGGGATCTCCACTTGCCTCTGGATGATACTCATGAGTAAGCTATGTGAGGTCTAACTAGATATATAGCTTGCAGTAACTCAGATGCATGATCAAAGGCTACCCAGCTACCCTATTTGCTATATGGGATTTCTTTGACATTGCTCTACCCTGTACCTTATTCCAAACCTACTCCTTGTAACCAGTAAAGTTGTCCTTTGTACTTAGTGTGGGAGACTTATTGGGAGAGGGGCTAGATTATGCCTTAGGGTCTCCTTGCTTCAGCTGACTAAGGGAGACCACTATTTGTGCTTCAGACTGAGAGAAGCACCCCAAGTTCTTGAAGTGGGTTAAGTACCCTCAAGGACTATTAGGCCTGTGTTTGCCAGTCCAGACCCTGGGTGGTAGTGGCATTACCCCAGGCTAGAGGATGTGCTCCGGGAAGGGGGTCAGCCAGATGTAAGGTACCTCTAGGGAGGAACTTGGAGCCTGGAAGGTGGACAGGCATATTGAGATGCGTGGCTCAGTGCAGGAGCACCTCCCTACTGGCCCACCGCATGGTCATGCATAAGTCTCAGTGGATAGGCATGAGGAGGATTGCTGGCTCATGGCTATGAGGGCACATGCCATGATGAGCTGCTGCTATATCAGGTCCAGATGGGCAACTGTGATGTCCTCACTAGCCAATCAGGGGTGGCTCAGCTGTTCAACTCCATTCAGGAGTCCTCAGCAGCCTGAGGAGCCTATGGGATACATGGGGAGGCATTCAAGAGCCCCCCTGCTATCTGCTGTGTTCAGGTTGTACAGGCAGGCTCTTAGCCCTGCGCCCCCCATGAGGGCTGACATGTTTTCTGCTTCCTCCTGACTTAAGCTTGGGCACTTTCAAGTAAGGCTCAAAAGTTAGAGTGCTTCCACCTCAGGCTTCTTGAATGGTGGCCTAGATTTCTGATTCCTGGCTCCTGATCCTAACTTGGCACTTTGGCTCTTGACTTGTGGCTTCTGATCCTTACCCCTGCAACTCCCAGCTCCATGCCTGGCCTTTCCCACTACACCATCTCGCCAGGTGGACGTTGACAGGCAGGAAATCTTCAGGGAGGCTATGTACAAGCAGCTCATATCTGGCAGATAGAGGTGGGAGGGAACAGAAACTTGTGGCCCATGCATCTGGTCACAAGCTCAAACCCATGCTAGAAAATGGTTGTTGACCTCTGTTCTAGAACATTTCAAAGAAAGGAGGGCAGGTTGAAATATAGGCAAACAGCAAATGAAGCTTTAACCTAATTCAGTGCAGCACAATAGTTTACATTGCAGGTTTCCCTCAATTTATGCAGGTTCTTTATATGTGAATTGTCTCTTATGAGATGGGCATATTTAGACCTATAATTCATTATATGCAAAGTAAATTCACTCTTATGAGATCAGCATAGATGCCCCGCTGCCTAAGCAGGTAAGTCTGTAGGGGGAGAGGAAAGAGCTGTGGGCCCACTCACCTCAATCTCAGTTGCAGCAGCCCTGGTAGTGGCCAGCACCAGCTGCCTGCATGAGGGCATGGTGCAGCCCAGGAGCAGAAGTGAGTAGGGACAGGCAGAGC
>JAGPOW010000304.1:92597754-92651721 GCA_030014935.1 Caiman crocodilus
AGGGACAGGCAGAGCACAGTGCAGCCCAGAGGCTGCAGCTGATGCCAGCCACCCTTGGGGCCACTGCAGCCATTGCTGCGGTGAGCACTGCTCTGTTCCCTCTGCTTTGCTGCCTTGTGCAACCCCTCCCCCCGCCCTTCCCTAGTCCCAGCCTCACTCCCTTCCCCCCTCCATCAAAGCTATGGGAACCTTTCCCTATCTGTTACATTGTAAAGTGGGTTTGCTTTATGCAAATTTAATTTAAGTGCCATTCTCTGGGAATGCATGCACCGCATAAATTGAGGGAAATCTGTATCTGGAAAACATTAATACATAAGGCACCTATAAACCAAGCAACTAAACTGAGTAGCATGTTGAGTAAATCAAAATTTACCACTTTCATGGCTACTATACAGTAGTCCATACTGGTGCTGATCCATATCCCAATCACGTGCACAAAAAAACTAAATGCATATAGCACTTGGCACTGTAAGCGAGAGCACTAAAAAGATCTTCAGCAGTAGATTACAAGGCACAAAGAAGAAACTTGGCAGTTCTGCACCCTGGGTGCTGACATATGGGACAGCAGCTGCAGTCATGCTGCCAGTCTGGTGGTGGCCCAGCCAGTAGCATGAAAGCTGCTATTTTTGTGCCCCCTGCTAAACTGGCACCCAGGGCTGGTGTCCTCATTACTCCCTCCTTTAGTTATGCTACTGATAAAGCATACCTAGGAACAAAAGGGCATTGACACATTCCAGCACTCTCCTGCAGTACTGAAGCTTAGTGGGGCACTGAAAGTACAGATTCTTTACTCACCTCTTCATATGGCTAGACTGAAGCTGCAGCTATTGCATATAGTGTGTGGCAGACCTTTAGCATATCTTGCTTGTGGCAGTGGGTGAAAGTAGGGATGACAGAACCAACAGAGCTGTAGATCAGTGGTCATCTAACCCCAGCTGTGCCTCTCTTTTAGCTGCTCTTAACACTAACACAGCAATGTGCTGGAAGGGGTTGCTGCCCTGAACTCTGCATCAGTGCATATTTCTGTTTCAGACTCTCCAGAAATTTGGCACATCCCAAACAACTCCTTTGGTGGAGGATGCTTTGTGGATACAGGGGTAAGATTTTCTAGATATAGAACAGGAAGGCAATTGACATCTAAAGGCTATGACCATGCAATACCTTATATGTAAAAAGTGTAATCCTGTAATCAAGATACTGTTTAATGAGAGGCCATCACAACCCTTTGGAGTTTTGCTCTGAATGTCTAGTCCAGGTGATAAGCTTTGCTGTAGCACTTGCAGATTTATGGAGCTTCATATCAAGCATGGCACTGCAGTATTGTTTGATGTCACAGTGGCGCAGACTTTGGAAAATAACTATAGAAAAGAGCAGTTAAAGATGATGCTTGTTAAAATGGAACTATACGTATCACTTAATCTGGACCGTATGCCTTCTAGAGCCTGAAGGGAACTTGATATCATGCTTACCACATCACCAGCACTGATTTTTGAGAAGTCCTGACCAACCAAAAACTAGAGAAAATAGAATAGTAAACCGAGTGGTAAAATTAGAAAGAAAAGCATTCTTTGATCCCTTCTATTCAAGTTAAAATTCTATCCCTAACTGAATAATGGTCTATTAAAATAACAAAAACATAATTAACAACACCAGTTTAGTAAAATTATCTGTAAATATGTTATTACATTATTGATAAATTTAGTGTATCCATATGTTTGGATTTCTGTAAGGCATTTGATATCAGGTCTACCTGAATCTTAGTGGAAAAAATAAATTCAAATTGGTTTGGGTAAGACTACAATGATTTGAAATAACAATTAAATAATTGTTATTTGACAATTATTAAACAATTGAATAACAATTTAGAAAGAAACATGATAATCTGCAACTACTAGTCACCCAGAAACTTCCTGTTTTGGGAAGTCAATACATAATTATCTACTCAGTGTCTTCTTTCTCTTCCCTCTGACACATCTACTGCTGGTCATTTTAGAGACGAGAGAATGGGCTACATGAGTCACTGTTCCAGTACAGGGTATGACAATGTCTGTATTCCTAAGGCAATATGCTAAATATGGAGAAGTGACCAAGGTGGTAATGTAAGGACTCATATAAAGTCTAATTTTATTTTAAAAAATCATTCATAATGTGGAATACAGTGTGAGAACATGCAAGTGATAATACAGTTGATACTGAATGGAGGTAAGTTGCAAATACCTGTGTTAGAACAGTGAGACAGTGGAATAGACTGCCTAGGAAATTTGTGGAGTCTTCTTTAAGTGAGAAGATTGAGGAAGAGGTTGGATACATATTAGTTGGGGATGATTTACAAGTAGTAATACCTGGGGAGTTCTGTGAAGAGCAGCATTTGGAAGCCCAGGAGATTTCTCCGCAAACATGCACGTTGGAAGTGGAGAGGACCATAGTTAGCAGTAGGAGACTGAAACACACCTATACAACAGATTTGGTTAAGAAACAACTTATAAGAGCTGGGACAAGTCTATGGAAGGGATGGGATGACAGAAAGGGGAATTCTGATTCTCCACTTACAGTGTGTAACCCATGGAGTTATGTTTGTGGACCCCAGGTTACAGTGCAGCGTGGTGGGTGAGTGTTTGGTTTTCCCATGTTTCTGGGCTTTGCTGGTTGCCATGTGGTGCCAGGAAGGAACTCTTCCCCCGTCTTGTTGTTTCAGATGTCAGGGGGAGGAGGCAGTGTTGCCTTTCTCAGGAGCATCGTGTTGGCTGCAACCAGGGTTGGAGATTTTGATTGGGGTATGCAGATGTTCCTAGGACTTAAAACTGACCTCAAGCAGAAGAACAAGACGCTCTAGCCAGGAACCTCCAGGTTTGTTTGTTTTTTAGACTAGGTTATAGCAGTAGTTCTCAACCTCTCCAGTACTCATACTCTCCAGTCCATGGGCTGGATCCAGCACAGGGTCAGAAGATGGGATCAGTCCACAGGTGCAACCTGGCAAGCCAGTGCAACCCTGCACAGTCCAACTATAGCACAGCTGTAGGCTGGCACACAGGGTCATGTCATTTGGATTGTGATTCCCACAGGTCTGGAAATTTGCCAGCATAGAGTGGTGGAAGTGTTAATGGCTGCCAGAGCTGCAGCCATGAACACTTCCTACCTCGTCTCTGCCCCCCACATTTCTGTACCTAGAGGGAGCCCCACAGGCCATATGACATGGTCCTGTGAGCAGGATCTGGCCTGAAGGCCAGAAGTTGAGCACCACTTAAAGAACCACTTCTATAGGATGGCTTATATTAGGGATGATCTGGCTTTGAGCAACTGGTTGGATTAGATCAGTGGGACCAGCCGTTTTAACCCCACATTCTCCCTGAGTGCTCCAGATCCTTTTCCTCTATCTGATCCACTGCTCTGCTGTCTACTCTATCTGCTGTTACGTTGCTTGTTCCTTCCCCAGTGTGCCATTTGTATGACACACAGAGGCTGCCTGTGCCACTTGTGGCATGCATAAAACATGTAGGCCATCTCTGGACTAGATGATTTCCTGAGGTCCCTTCCAGTGCTATTTTCTATGATTTCCATAAGAACAGAAAAATATGGAAACAGCTATTAGAGAGATTAGAAAGAGAACGATGACATTCAAAACGTGCAGAAAATAACAAATGAGATGTATCTTAAAAACATAAATTAGAACATATAACAAACATAATCTGAAGCATAGAAGGGAAAATGGATGAAGAACCAGGTGTGCAAGTAGAAAAAAAGAGTTGATTACATAGCTTGAAATAACTGAAACTCCACTGGACAAAAAACTCCAGAAAACGTACTGTAAGGAAAATAGATGATCAAGTAGACCTTTCCACCTTTATGTTAGTCATTACTGTTTCTAACAGGAACAACAGTCAGTTTATTACTACCTCTATAAGGCTGATCACATCCATATCAACCACGACTAGCCCATAAGACTGCAGAGGGCCAAATGTGTGACCCCAACAATTTGAATTACTGCTGAAAATAATTTGAGCCAATCAATCAACGAAGTATAGAACAGCCAGCAAACTCCCTCCCCCCCGCCTTACTGGCATTACATTCCCATGATTAAGCTCTGGCAGGAAAGCAGTGCTTCATGCACACTGAAATGTGGCTTGGAAGAAGCAAACACAGTTGAGTGCCTTGAGTGCATGTCAGCGGTAAACATCATGATGGCAAGAGATGCAAGCCACTGCTAACATATACATACTGGAAAGCCAAGGACACGCCTACTTCATAGCCAGAGGGAACTCTGTAATTCATAGGGGCAATATCAGAAGATCACTTACTTATAGTGACAAACTGGCATCACTGAGGGAAATAATAATGAAGTAATGTCAGAACAGTGCCCACAAGGCTCAGAATCTGCTACAAGTATTTTAAGAGAAAACTATGATCTCCAGTATCAAAAGCCACAGAAAGATCAGTAAGAATTAAAATTGACAATGTGCCAGAATCCACCTACTATAAAACAGAAGGTCACTACAAATCCTCATTAAAGCTGTCTCACTGCTTTGGCCTGATTGAAATTTTTCAAACAGTGTATTATTATCATGAAGGTAAGGGCTGCAGTTGCCCTGCCACAACCTCTTTCCAGAACCTTTGCTAAGAAAGGTACATTTGAAATAAGGTGGAAATCTAAGAAATTGCCTGAGGACAGCAAAAGGCTGCTTAATCAACTGCTCCAATTGCCAGCAAAGAAGAAACTCACAGATGCCAAAGAGGTGTTAATGATAGATATTATAAAAGGGAGCTGCTTGTGTATCTCTTCCAAGCATAGCCACAAAAGCCTTTTTGGCAGCAGATCAAAACAGGTTGTGAGTACAGGACCACATTTCTAATAAAAGGCAATGTGACAGAATTAAAATCTATAAGCTACACTGAAGTACATAGTTCAGAATCCCAATGACCCAGCTCAAACCTCAGTGACTTAAAGTCTGGGTCCTTACCACCACAAAAATATTTTTGTTATGAAACTGGCAATTTTCCCCCATTCTTGATCCTGTCTCTGTTGACTAAACTTCTCCCTGCCTGAGTTCCTTCTTCCGATGCTGGCTGGTCCCCATCACTTCTCTTGCAGCCATCTACTCCTATTCCAGCTACAAAAACAAGAGCAGATTAAGTGGAGTGGACATTCAGCCATAGCAAACCTCTGGACAAAGGAAGAGCTTCAAACTCCAGCTACTGAGTTAATTGGGGAGCTATAGAGCAACAACAACTGAATCAATGAAAGATAAAAGAAGACTCTGCTTCAGCATGGCAAGCATGTGGGAGATCCCCTTGACTGGAAGACCAAGTTTAGGTAGATCAAGGGTTTTGCTGTATATTGCAGCTTATCCAAACAAAACAACTTATTTAGACATTTCTCTTCCCCATCTGTATATCTTCAACTTTCTCTCTTGCTACTATTTCAGAGCTCTTAAATGGTGCCATCCTTCTTCACAATGGTTTATCATGTTCTTCACACACAAAGAACAATAACATGCTTTCAGACTAAACATGTTATCATTTCGGTGTAAGAGAAAAAAAAGAAATAGAAGAAAGGTAGGGACTTTGAGAATGCCGTGTGCATCTCCCTGGTAACATGTTGCATTCTGTTTCCACCAAAGGCAATCATCTGAACACATTTGAAAAGGCCCAGGCATGGAAAAACAAATAGAGAGAAAGACCGTAACAGCCGCAGCATACAGTATATCCATGATTTTGTTCGGCTTTGTTTTACAGAGCTTTAACCTTTTCTGATTTTAAATTGGAGCCAAATCAGGACACAGCTTAAAATGGTTCAGCTACAGACTAAACAAAGACCAAAATGACTTAGAAACAAGCACATCTTGAAAGCCAAAAGAAGCTAAAACCCTGCTAAACTTCCCTTTCCAGGTCTCAGGGAAGAAAAAAATTCTGGGAAAATTTTATGAGCTAGTTACTGCTATGGTTCCAACAGAGCTCAAACTCAAAAATTGGAGCAGACACTGAGGAACTGGAGCACCTGTTCACAGCTAGTTTGGTCTGAAAAGAAGTATTAGTATCCTTTGTGCAAGATTAAGAAAAGTGTATTCATGCCTTCACACCTGTACCCCTTTTGTTGTGGTACCATTAGAAGTATTTGGTGTGCCACAAACCAATGCTAACTACTTTTCCCTCCTTAACTTGGAAGGTTAATTGACTTCCTAAGGTCAATCAATCTCCTAATTGTATTTTGTTCCTCACCTCCTAAAAATTTTTTTGGACTTGGTATTTATATTATTACCATTATTTTTAGTTACAGAAACCAACAATTATGCAGATATGGTTAATCTTACAGAGGAGGAAAAACATCAGGAGGAAGAAATGAGAACCTGAATTTATTGTCAGCTTTTAGGAATATATTAAAAAGAGAGAGTATGCTTGGCATTTTTTTTCCTTGAATAAATAATGGGCATAAAGACCACTATTATTTCATAGGTTAGGTATAGGGTAAGAGTCTGGACTTAAAATTGTATGTTGTGTGTGTATGTGTACCTAAATGTGCATGTACACAATACCATTTTAATTCCAGACAATCACATTATAAATAGAAACATCAGGGCTTTTCCATATTAAGGCAAAATCATCTTTTCACTGATACTTTGTAACATTGAGTTTTACAAGTAATTTGAGCTGTCCATAAGAGAAAAGCATTTCTTTTTATCAGTTTTCCACCTATTAATTTCACTGAGTATCCCCTTCTTCCTGTGTTATGAGAAAAGGTGAATAGAGGTTCTTCTGCATCATTATTTTTTCCACCAAGACTGTTACGGTAGTTATTTGAAACTGTGCAAAGTAAGTACAAAGAGAGCATAACATGGTAGCACTGTAAAAGTGAATAGGAAATTTTGAGCCAGTATTGTTTTTATACCAACTCTCTGGTTGCTTTGCCCAAATATAAAATCAGCAGATAATCAAGAAACTCATGTGGATCAGAGAAAACACTGAATTAAATGGCATTTCTTGCATCCGGTAACTTCCTACTCGCTACTTACTATAAGTAATCACTCTGGCTTTCCACTTGAAGCTATTTTTCATTTCCACTTATGAAACTCGTTTTATATTATATCTGGCACAGAACTGTTGTCATGTTTCTTCCCAAATGTGGCTAAGTTTGCAAGCACTCTGATATCCTTCAGAACTATTAGCATCAGGAAACAGGCATGCTGATGAGACCACTGCTAACACCCTAATACTAGCCTTAAAACTGGATTCTCTCAGGCTTGAATCAAGCAAACTATTAGACTTTAAAGAAATATCTAGCAGGTGCATCTACACATGCAAATGCTGTGGGGTGGGTTTACTCTAAGGTAAACTGCTCTAGAGTAAACCCACCCTGGGTAGGCATCTACATGTATGGGGATTTGTGAGCAGATTTGCTGGTCCTCTCAGCAGTCCGCTCTTGCCCTCTCTGGACCTACATTGGCCCTCTGCAGCAGCCAGGGGAAGCTCTAGGCTCCCCCTGGGTGCCAGCCCAGAGGCTGGCAAGGAGCCTAGAGATGGCTAACTCTGGGCAGGGGCTGGGAAATTGCTTCCTGCCTCCTGGAGCTTCCTGCTGCTGGGGCAGGCTTCAGTGGTGAAGCCCCAGCAGGGATAGTGACCTCCTGCCCCAGCAGCAGAGACTCCCTACCCAGTTGGGGGCTCACTGCTAGCTGCCCCACCAGTGGATCAGGGCAGGGGCTGGGACCTGTCCCTCCCATGCAGCTCTTCCCAAGCCCTGTGCCTCAATTGCCTGGGGACTGGGAAAAATCTGCAGGACTGAAACCTACCCCTCACTGGGACAGCTTTTGCCCAGACCTGGGCTGCACGGGGAAGTCTGCACATACAGCCTGGAGCTGGCTGGGGACTTCCCAAAATGGGACAGTCCTCAGCTGCCTCCTGGCTGTACATGCAGACTCCCCTGTGAAGCCTAGGGCTGGCTGGGAATAATCCCAGCTCCAGGCTGGGTGGAAAACTCTCCCTGTACAGGGAGCTCCCAGGTCCTATTCCACAATCACAATCATGGAGAAGGGGCTGGGAGCTCCCTGCTGCCAGGACAGAAGGATATTGTCTCTACTTGGGCAGTCTGTCCTGGCAGCAGGCAGCTTTTGGGGACAGGGAGCACTCCCACCCCCTGCTGCCCGGCTGACTGGGAGCAAATTTTCGCTCAGTTAGCCATCTACACGTGCCATACTGCATAGTAATTACTTGGCAGTTAATTTGCTACTTGCATTTACAGATAGCAAATTAACTGCCACGTAGAGGAAATTACTGTGCAGTAAGGATCAGCACGTGTAGACAGTGATGCTTACTACACGCTAATTAGTTCTACTGTGCAGCAAAGCATCTCATGTAGATGTGCCCAGTATGTGTGCTAAATACAGCAGTCTCAAACTGCATATAAACCATGAAGCAGATGTGCTATCAATTCATTTTTATGATGTGCAGATGCAGGCCTCTTGTCTTGACTCTAAACAATTAAAACTTTGTGACATAGTGACAAACACTTCACAGTCCTTGGATGTAGTCAGGTCTATATTTCAGCGCAGCTCATCCAGCAATGAAAAATATTTCATACACAGATACAACAGGTATGCCTAAAGAGATGTGGGTACCATTAGGATGAGGTTACACATTGCAATTAGATCATGTTAAGAGAACTTAAAACTTAAATGATCATACATTAAGGTTCATTTACAAGTAATAAATACCCTTTAGACGTCTTAAAGTTATGCCACTTTGGGTGAGGATTATCTGTGAGCTGGGCTACCTACCTTGAGTTAACTTAATTTCTGGGTGTCCACCTGAGATAAAACCACCAATTGGCAGTCATCCAGTATCCCAGGAGGCACTGTTCTCAGGTGGACTTTATGGCCCTGAAATGACAGCTGGGAACAACCAGGCAACAGGTGGGTGGGGATGCAGTTAAATGGGGAGGGAGGGACAAAGAGTGAAAGGGGAGGGGAGCCAAGGGAAGGGAAGCATGAAAGAGGAGTGGGAAAGGAGGAGGGGTAAGGAGGAAGTAGCTGGCTGGCTGAGTGGGGAGCTGCTGGACTGCTGCCCCCTCTGCCCTCCAAATTGTCCCCTCCACCCTCACATTGCTCCCTTGCCATCCCAACTGCCTCCTCTCTGCCCCTCCCCCATGAGCCTCTCCACCCCTGGATCACTGCACTGCTGCCCCAATCAACCTGAGAGTAGTGGATGTGTCAGTGATGGAGTAGAGGGGCCAATCACAGGGTGGAGGAGGGATCTGGGGACTCTGGGGTGATTTTGGGTGGCAAAGGGAGCAATCCAAGTGTGGTATAGGGGCACTTCTCCCCTCCCCCTTGGCTTATACTGTGGCTAGAGAGCTCACAAGTAGGGCAGGTATGGAGTAGATTTGCACCCCCTAGCCATGCCTTTGCTTGCCACCCCTCTAGTGGCAGGTTTGAGCAGCGCACATGAGAGAAGTTACTAATCCCAAACAGGTGACTGACTGATCGCTAGTATTAGTTAAACTTAACATAGACTAACATTTCTTAGAATTAGCACTTGCAAACTTTAGTGTATAATCTCACCCTTAGCTTCTTATCAAGGCAGGAAAATATTATGTAAGATATATGCATGCTATGCATGTTCTTTGCCGATAGTTTCATCTCAGCTAGTCTTCCCCTAAATAAAATTTGGCATAATAAGAGAGAGAATGATCTGTATTCATTTATAAGTTTGGGGGGAGAGGACTATTAAAATGTCTCTGCTTGAAGCTGGAAATCTAGGAAGTTTCTTCAACTTAAGTACTGTGTTTATGAGATCAGTGTGACAAATCAAGTAGGAAGATATTTTAATCTGTAAAAACTTTCAGCTCTTTGCCTCAAAGATCAAACATGTTGGAGCCCTGCCCAGGTACTCCTAACAGGCAAAACCACTAGAATTTTATCTTACTGAATAGTTTTCTGAATATAAACCTAACTATATGTACAGCAGAATATAGGAGACAGCTTTTTGTTTAGGAACTTGACAGTCTACTGGGTGGCATCTGACTTCATGAATATTCTCAGAGTTGGCTGAAGCAGCTACTGCAATTAAATTTTTCAACTAATTTAGTCCATTTTTAGTGCATTGAGCACTGATCATTTGAGCACTCGTTCTGTTTTCTGAGATCATACGCACCCATTACTTCTGGGTATGTGCTTAGGAGTAAGAAAAAAAGTGTTCAGCCAAATAGGTTTTTAAAAAACATTCAACTACTTATTAAGGGTCCACTGATGGACACTTAAATAGCCTGACTTTCTTGTGTTCTGACCAGACAGAACTTTTGAAATATCAGATTTTATTTTAAAATATCTTTCAGCATGTGCACAGGGATTAATGTAAGGATCAGTGTAACATTTTTTGTGCCCTGTTATGGTCCAGACTGTCCCACCAGACCAATACTTGTGGAGAAACTTCCTGTTGGACCCTGAGACAGTGGCATGACTAGTGGAGCTGCTCAGCAGGCAACTGGAGGAGGAATTGCGTCCCCTCCAGTCTGTTTCGGCCGGCAGAACCACGTGACCAGAACCAGCTCATATTGGGCAAAAGAGGCCACTGGCTGTTGAGTTTCTTTGGAGAGGGGGAGCATGAGAGAAACCAATCTTGTGCAAGCCACATGGAGGTACAGAGACAGTGCCAGGAACCAGAACGGTAAGCTGGAGTTGGAAACAAAGCTGGAGCCAGGGATAAAGCCAGACTAGGGGTGGACAAAACCCTCCACAAGAGAGATGGCATGGAGAGCTACAGTGAAGGGAGAGAGCTACATAGACCCTTGAGTCAAAAAAATTCCAAGTGCTCAGTCACAGGTATGATAGACTTGGTTAGTTGGTCAGGGAGCCGGTGAATGAAGTGACCCATCCACAGTAGGCTTAATGAGATACAGGATCATGATGGACTCACCTATTGATGAAATATAAATAAGGATGGATGAATGAGGGGTAAATCGATTAATAAAATATAAAAGAATGGATTAATCGAATGCCAATAAACTAGTTAATTGATAGAATGTAAGTAAGGATTAATTAAGTGACAATGTGTAATGTGCATGAATTGATGAAATATAAATAAAGACCAATTAAATGAAGATAAACTCATTAATTGATAAGGAAAAAATGAAGATTAATTGAATGATGATAAACGCCTCTAGTGGCACAGTATAAATAAGGGCCAAGTCGTGATCCTAGTGGCAACGAACTTACTAACAAAGGAATTAAAAGATAACTAATGAGTGGCATGAACTGGCAAGTATTGGATTGCTAACCACTGGTTCCAATGGGCAAGAAACCAGAAAGACTGGTCAGGAGCCAGGCACCACATCAGGCACCACACTGTATGTAATATGAGGACAAGACACCAGAGATGATGACAGGTCTGTGCCTGTATTGGTGTAGTAAGGACATGGTGTAAGCAAGGGGGTGGAGGGAGGAAGAAAGACCTCATTTTAATTCCTACCACTGTTGGTAACAAACACCTCACCTCCATTCTTCTTTTTCCTTCCTTTTGCTGAACATCAAGGCATGGCAGAAGAGCAATAAGGGAGACCCCAAAGTGTGGGAGTAAGTGAACAAGCAGAGATATCTCCAGGTTACAAATGCCCACAATCAGCCATTCCTCAATTATGTAGGGAAACAAACGCCACTTACACAAATCCTGGACCAGGTCTTTATAATCAATGTCTAACGGTCACCTAGCGCTCCGAGATGAAGACCTTGCTTAACAGTTCATAGAACTTTCTACCTAAGGCAAAACTTCTCTGTGCCAGAAAGAGAGCTTTCTCAGGGGCTGTTTGTCTCAGAACAAAATCCTATAAGAACAAGGGAACATCGCACTTGGACTGGAAAGTGGAGAGATTGAAAGGCAAAATACTTTGACCTTGTCTCTCTACCAAACACATATCACTGGGTACACTTAAAAACTGACTGCTAAAATACCCTCTGCCAAACAAGCACATATAACTGTTGGTTCTCTGTTGCAAGCACAGTTCTCCCCATGGGGCCAACTGAATGAGACAATGAACTTCATGTATGTTAGTCACAATATGTTAGTTGTATGTCTTAATGTTAATCACATGACTGCAAAACACTCTGATACCAGTTATGATGTGGTATTAGAAAGAACTTGCCTAGGGAACAGATCGTACCAGGGTCCTGTGAGCCAGATGTGGCCCACCAACTGTTTGGATCTGGCCCACAGGTGGGTGCCCACTAACTGATGGTATCTGATGGTATCACATGACTGAGCAATCAGCATGGGGCTAAGCCCCACCTGCTCCTGTCTAGGACAGCACAAACCAGTCTCTCACCCATACCCACCAATGGTTCCAGTCCCAACCAGTGCACACAGCTTCCTGGTGGAGCTGGTCCCGGTGCAGTTGCATTTGCATCTCCAGCTCTGCTTCCTTCTCCTGCCCATGCTGTGCCACTCGCATCAGGTAGTACAGGAAGCAATAGCAGCTGTGGAGATGCATGCTGGGCACCACACAACCAGCCAGGTTGCGGGAAGCTGCAGCTGGGCAGCTCTTGCCCTAGCATACAAGGCTCCAGCCCCAGCTCCCAGCCACCTTCCACCTCCTCTGCCCACCCAGATGGGCATGGGGGCAGACCTCACCTGCACCGCCCAAGCAAGCTCTGCTGCACATGCCCTCTGCCTCTCCCTCGCAAGTGGGTAGCCCCCGCAATGTGCACACCTCCTGCCCTTTCCCACATCCCTTCTGCACACCCAAAATATAAGAGTAAGACTTTATTTTAAACTATTATGCAATCACCTCTATATACACTATTTTAAAAACCCTGTAAATTGGGACAAAAATTAAAAAAAAAATAAAATTAATATGTTATAGGAGATGTTTGATTTTTAGTATATTTGTTTTTATCTATAAATTATTTAAATATCTTCTGAAAGATTTTATGCGTGCAGCCTCGACAGTTCACCAAAACTCATTATGTAGCCTGCCAGCTGAACAAATTTCCAATCCCTGGATTATGTTGAATATATACATTATATTAATAGAATTCACCTAGTACTTGCACAGGTGTACATTTTAGTGAGTAAGGTACTTTCCAGTCCTTTGCTTCAAAGCCTGTAGGCAGAATACCATACTTACTCAAATCCAGGATGAGGTCCCCCCCCGGATCAACATGGGATGGTGTCTTGTCTCAAGTTGAGTAACTGGCCCAATGTCGGCATTACTCATGACCCAGTGCTGGGACCAGGGCTGAAGCCAGAGCTGGACTGCTGCCTGTCTCTGGCTTAGGTGGTTTGTATGGTGAGGGACAGAGTAGGTGGTGGGGAAAGTGCAAAAATCAAATACAGGGGATGAGGGTATATAGAGGATGACCATGTGGTAGGGGGAATGCATGAAGGAAACCTGTGGTGCGCGGCTTGGGGGAAGCACAGGCAAGACTGTGCAGCCTGTCCCCCTAACTCCTGCCCCCTCACCCTCCACCCCACTACCTACCTTCAGCCCTGTTCCAGCTCTGGCTTTAGACTTGGAGCTGCTGCTTCTGCCTGACCAAGCTGGACTGGGGCTGAGACCACTGCCACTCACTACCCTAAGCTGGAGCCAGAGATGCTGCAGAAGGTAAGTGGCAGAGCAGCACAAAAGGCTGAGGGTGGAGTGGGGCCTGGTGGGTGGGGTCAGTCATAGGCACAGGAGGGGCAAGGGGCAGAAGGATAGACAGTGCAGCAGCAGGCACTAGACACAGACAGCGCAAGAGGCTGGGGGCATGTGGAGGGGAGACAAGTGGCATAGAGGATGGGGGACAAGTGGTAGGGGGGCAAACATGTGGGGGGAGGCAAATGGTAGGGGGACAGGCACAAGGAGAACACAGGGTGGGCGGTAAAGGGCCAGTCTGGCTGGCTGCCCCCCTGACTCTGCTTTCCTCACCACGGTGGTGGGGGAAGGGGAGTAATTAAGGATTACCCTCCAATAGTTAGATTAAAGATGGAAAATTATAACAAATTTATAATTTTCTGTGCATAGAATCTAATTACTGGGGGCTCATCTTAAATTTTAAGTCATCTTGGATTTGGGTAAATACAGCCCAAAGTAGAGATTGCTTACCTGTAATTTTACCAAATACATTTTTTTCTCAAAGAAGGAAAGTGCATCAGTAACATTCCTCCAAGTCTTTTGTTTCTTGTTGGTAATAATTACTTATTCTGCATCAGTGTTTCATATCTGTAAATAAGCATGTAGAACCACAGCAAAGCTTCAGACTAGTAAAGGATTTGAGCATCATGATCTTTCAAGCATAAAAGCAGTATTCCATGGACTTCTTCATAAACTGGAAATTAAGCATGCACCTCTCTGCTTTCTCGATTGGGGAATAGCTGGAAATATTTTTTGTGAACACATACTTTTGTTCGGTGTGACTGTGACTGATGGAGCAAATTGATTCTGTGGCAGAGTGACAGCTCTTGAAAGGTGCTCAAGCATCCTTAACTCCTACTGAAGCCCAGAGGAAAATCCGCAAACCCTCCAAGAAGGTGGAAAGGGATAGTTACTTCATCCACTACTGAAATACAGTAACTTAGTTGGAATGCAGTAGATGTTTCACAGCACATAATGACACAATACAATGTACAGTACAACAATTTAGCTATTAAAGATGTCTTAAACTCTGTAAAACAATTGCACAAAAGTATAAAAACAATATAGGAGCTGGGATAGCAGATCAGGCAACTTCAGTACCTTCTCAATAGTGATGGCCAATACTAGAAGTTTTAGATCAGTTTGTAATGGGCAGTTACAAAATAACCTAGCTACAGATTTTATCCTGATTTTATTCATCGTTCTGCAGTTGACTTGTTCCAGGTTTTAAATGTTATTTTTATTAAAGTAAGGCTAAATCTTTTGTGTCTGCAGATGCAAAAGGTGCCCCACATTAGATATGGTAAAAAAATCTCATCAACAGATACAGAGAAAACAATTGTCCTGTGTGTGTGTGCTGGGGGGAGACTTTCTGAAAACATTCTTTCAGCATATCTTCCCCAGAGAAACAAACATGGTTCTTGATGCTCCTTACTTATTATCTTGATAACTGGTATTCTCAGTCTGAGATCAAGGATACTTGTTACATGTTCTGTCAATACAGTTAACCATGATTGATTTGACCTGGTGACAGATAATTTATTATGCACTTATACTCCAACCTTACTAAATCAAAGATGGTTTGTCTAGCAGAATAATGTGACACAAAATAGAGGAATTCACCAAGACAAAGTGATGGCTTTGCTTTACCCCAGACTCATCCAAATACAAAGTGAAAGCACATACACTTTTGGAGAAAACTCTGAAATTCAAGCCAACCTGAGTTCCTTTGGAGAGTTGGGGGGGAAGGCAGACTAGAGGAAGCAATTTAAACAAAGAGTGAAAAAGTTTAAGAGACAGAAAGAGTCTTAAGAGAGTGTCAGAAAATTGGGTGAGAGGTTAGGAATAACAAAGATGGGAACAAATGGTGGTAGCAGACATCACCTTTTTTCAGCCTTGCACCACCATAATACCTTTTGTGGTGGCACAAACTGAAAGGAAAACAGACAACCATACTAAGGCTGCGTGCAGCTTTGGGTACTAATTCGATTCAGAGGAGATTCAGCCTGATTCCGTGGCTGAATCTCCAAATCCAAATTGGATCGAGACCAGTTAAAAGGTCTGAATCAATTTGAAGCTTTCCAAATTGGTTCAGAAAACATTCAGAGAGCTTCAGTGATTTGGGCAATCCCTGTCTGCTGCAGCAGGGAGCTGGGCCCAGACTGTGAGCTGGAAAGTAGGAGTGGGGGAGGGGAGGCTTGAGAATGGGGAGGGGGCCATGGGGGGATCCCTGCCAGGCTCCACCCTCTGCCTGCTCCCCCAGCTCTCCTGAGTGCCCCCACCCTCTCCCCCTGCCCCCCAATGGCAGCCCCACCCAGCCCCAGCTCCCTGTCATTTAAAAAAAAGCCCCCACTCACTGGCTGCTGCCTGTTGGGGGGGTCATCCCCACTGCCCCCCAACTGCCTCATCCTGCCATGAGCCCCCTGACCCCAGCCACCCCCATGGCTGCCCTGCCTGCCCCAGCTCTGGCCCTTTCAGAAAAAAAAATCAAAAACCAAATCCTTGAACTCACCAGCTCCTGCAGTGGACTTGGACTTTCATGGGGCTCATAGTAGAGCTCCCCATGCAGTGCCGGGCAGTGGGGGGCAGCAGGGATTGCCCCCCACCAGACAGGAGCCAGTGAATTGGGGCTTTTTTGGTTTTTAAAGGGCCAGGAGGTAGGGCAGGCAGGGCACCCATGCTGGGGGCTGGGACTGTGGGTGGGATTGTGGCAGAGCCCCCCACATGGCATGAGGCTGTATGGGAAAGTGGGGATTGCCCCCTGCCCAGCAGTAGCCAGTGAGTAGGGCCATTTTTTTTTCAAAGAGCTGGAAGCTGCGGCGGGCAGGCAGCCTTTGCCAGAGCTGGGAGAACAGGCAGGGGGTGGGGCCTGTGTGATTCTGAGGTTCAGCTGATTCAGCAGCAGCCAAATCTTCACATCAGATTTGGCCAAATTGATTCAGGACAGTGATTCGAATCACGAAATTGAATCATTGTCCCCCAAATCAGCTGAATCTGAAGTAAATACTAGCCACTTTGCACAGAGCTAATCCATACCTTTGGCATACCACAAATGCCCAAATTTGTGGTCGCAACAAAAATAATAATAATGTGCGCCACTTTATTACAGTGGATCTCTATTTACTTTATAGTGGGAGAGCATGAGCAGCAGTGCTGGGACACATTCTGGCACAGCTCATCCTCTTCACTTGGTGATGTCTATTTCCAAAAGTATTTAGCAGTATTGTAAAAGTTTAAGAATCAGAGCCAAGCAGATTGGTATGTCTACGTACAACCTTGAAACAGACCAGGGAGGCTAAGTACAGCCAGTCAAAAAGCCTAAGGATAATTGATTCACTCTTTGCAGGTTTGTCTAAGCTGCATAGATTGAACTGATAAGCAAGTGAACAGACATTCACTTTTGATTCCAAAAATGTAGCCACATGCCTGCAGTGGCCTAGGTCAGAAGCTTGGGATGGGGAGGTGGGGCACAAGAGCATATCTCCTGCCTTGGCTGAAGCCAAGGATAGTCTGCACCCCCTGTGAGAGGGAGCTTATGGGGGTGGTGCAAAGCATCATAGGAAGCTGGGGGACTGTGAATTACCTTGAATCGTGAGGGGATCTGGGACAGAATTTTAGTAAACTGATTTAAGCTAAATCAGTTAAGTCTGATGCTACATCCATCCAGATTTATCTTAAACCAGTTTTAGCCATTTTGAAAGCAGTTTATGTGCACTGAACTTCTGTTGTGTTACAGAATTGAACCAGTTTCTGATTACTTATACTGGTTCATGTGTAATTTCTATCTATAGCCAGGGTTTCCATCTCTCTCTTGTTTTTCAGTCTTTGCCTCATGTAAAAATGAGCCACATGCTGTCTTGGAGGACCATTTACCTTCTGCTCAGGGTAGAAAAATAAAATTTGTCATGCCTTGTTTTTCTCTTGATATTGATGCTCCCATTGGAAAGCCCGTGGACAAAAGTCTGAAGGTAGTACCTTCTTGTTACATGTATGTACCATTGGCACATGGTTCAGTATGCTTTATGCCTTTATCTTCCACTGGTTTAAATTAGAATTGAGGATTGCTTTCTTAATATTCATACATTTTTCAGGTACAGTCTGTGTTAATGACAGCAAATGTTCCTGTGAGCCACACGATCCCCCTTTCACCACTGTTCAGGCATCCTTTGTTGACTACAGTCACTAAAAAAACCTCCTGGTCACATATATATGGAGCAAGTGGAAACAGGGGAGAGATCTCCAGGATTAAAGAAGTCTCATATAACATGATGTATATTGCTAAACTTAACTTATCATTGATAGCCACACTGTGACAAGAGTGTTACCAAAAGGATTTTGGGACAGAACCAGCTGCCCAGAGATTGGCAAAAGAAGCTGAGAGACAAAAGACTGTAAACAGATCAGTAGCAAGTGTCGATGGCATGGTTCCAGACATGGAGTGTTGAATAGGCTCCCCATCTTGCTCTTCCTCCCCTAGAACTAAAGGGATGTGCCATTGCTAATCCACCTCTGAGCTGGATTATCTTTTGCAAATCAAACAATACCTTTCACAGCTGCACAAATTCATTTTTGGCTGAACTGAAATAGTTGATTGCTATGCAGGAGTATAGAGGGTTATTAAATAAAATCTCCCTGGAAGCTCTTGTTTGAAAGGCCTGCATGGCATGGGCCAAAACTAATTTCCCCCACCCAACCAGGTCTAGCAAGAATAGGTCTGCCAAATGCAGAAGCTGTGGAACGTTTGACAAGGACAGAATCCTTGGAGAACAGTGAAATCTTCACCTAGAGACTGTTTATCCCTTTCTCCATTTAGTATTAACTCGCTCCGCAGGAATGTGGGACAGAAATAAGTGGGTCACCAGCATCAGAGAAAAAATAAATGTCATTTTACATGTTGTGACATGGTCAAACTACAGCACATTTGAATTCAACTCAAAGCTATTTTACTAAATCTGAGCAACCTACAGACATATTTGGGGTTTGGGGGTTTATTTTTACCTCTACTGAAGAATGTGTTTAAAAATACAAAACAGGACTGTGTATAATTTTTATACAGGTTTTGCAAAGTGTCATCAAAAGCCAAAAAAAACCCCAAACCCAACCACCAAACACAAAAAACTCAGAAAGGCAGAGCCTGGTGACCTATTTCACTTATGTGGAGCCAAGAGAATTAAATCTACTTCAGCTTTAAATGTATTGGCCATTTGAAAAATTTAACACTGGCTTCTTTTCCATCTATTAATAGATGCCATTAATAAGTAACATTTACATGTTCTTTTCAGGCTTTACAGTCCCTGCAAAGTGCAAACTCGAATGTTCCTGTGTAGGATGAACTATAGAAGACCTCACAAAAATATACAAGCTGGATCCTCAGCTTTGTAAACTGGCATAGCTCCACTGACTTTTTGGGAAACAGCAATTTATACCACTAGAGGATCAATCTGGCTTGCAGTTTTAAAATGGGCTTATTTAAGAGGAATAACAGTGAGCATGTAGTAATTCCAATATAACGATATAGTTGATTGTCCCCATTACTGAATTCACTCCCACAATATCCATGTGAGGTTGGGAAATATCCTCATTTTACCGATGGGTTATAAAATAAGTTCTATGTCTTGCTGCGAGTCACAGAAAAGTGAGTGCCAGAGGAGGGAATAAAAGCATCCTGACTGACAATTCTTTGTCTTCTTAAGGATACATCATAAATGGTTTTCAAACATGCAAGGTCATATCCTCAGCTGGTACAAATCTGCATAGCTACTTTAACATCCATACAAGTATGCCCATTTTCACCAGCTGAGAACCCAGTGCAGAGATTTTATTTATGTGAAGAACTATCACACATGAAAAAATATGCAAACTGTACAAATGAGGAAGCTTCCTGTCTTACCAACTAAACTGTGATCTGGAAAAGCTCCTGCCATAGCCACCTTCCTCTAATGATAGAGAATGGGAAAGCCATAATCACGTTTATTACTAATGAATTTATAGTTTTTAAACAGAGCATATCCTACTCAATGGAGGATGTAATAGGATATGAAAAAACCCTAGGGTGAGAGTGAAGAGGGAAGAAAGAGGTGACAGCTCAACTGAAGAAAGGCAGAACAAAACATTTATCCTGGCTATTATACTTCCTGGATAGTCTTCTCAACCCATGGGCCCACAGGACATCTTTACACGTGCTCCAGGGGTGGGAGGGAGCACTTTAATTTGAACAGCTCTTGGGAGTTGCTTTAATTAAAGTGCCTGCAGCGTCTCATGTATTCAGTCTCCCATGCTTCAAAATGGCAGTGGGGGTGCTTTAACTAAAGCTCGTTCAGTGAGCTCTAGTTAAAGCACCCCTTGCCACTATTCTGAAGCATGGAGATGCTAAATATACAAGACGCTGAGGCTGCTGAAGCATGCTAATTAGCACACATCAGCAGACTCGATTAATTGAGTAATTACAGTGCACTGGAGGAGGCATCCTGCATGTTGAGAGGCACCCATAGCGGATGTCATTTTGTTTTGTTGTTTTGTCTTCAGGTTTCTATTTTCAGTAGCTTGAGGAAAATCTTATATTGCCCCAGATAGTTTCACAGATACCAAAAGACTTCAAAGTACACAAGTCACTTAGAAGCTAGCCACCTTTTTTGAAATAATAAACATTGGATGTATTAATATGGTCAGTTCACAATCTATGCCCCAATCTTTTAAGCTAAAAGCAGACATTGCATTTGAGTCAGTTCTGATTGATCCGAATCAAAACCTGGGAGCGCACACAGCTTGCCCCTAAAATGAATATCAATTAACTGGAATGAGTTCTCAGATAACAGGTAAGGCAGGAGTATGGGCTCGTGTATGTCAGATACCAGATTAAAAAACTTTTTTCCTGGGACAAATCTGCTATCTATTTTTACCCTGAAGCCATTATGTGATATGCATGCTCTGAAATACAATGTGACTGCTGAATGTAAGCAAGGGAATTAATAAAGTCATATAGAAAACAAATCCAAGTCATAGAGATTTCATGGTAATGCAAGTAAGTATATTGCCCTCTTTTTGTTACAATGAAAGGACAACAGCAGAAGTGTTAAACCATAAAATCTTTACTTTATTAGCTGCCCAGTGGAGTAACTGCTTACTCGCTCACCTATACTGCAACACTTTGCCCTCTGCACTTTCACAGCCCATTGGCAGTGCTAGTTAAACTCTGAAGTGAATTATATAGTTCACTGGACTGGACTCAGGCTAAAGAACATATTTTAGCTGTGTGGCCAGATGAACTACTAAAAGAGCTGCATTCATGCATCTGAGAACAATTAAGATACATCTGACAGGGACTTCCAAACTTAACTACTAAGTCAGGAAAAGGCTACAGACATATCAACTGGAAACTCATATACTTTAAAGGCTGAGTGGTCAGCCTAAACACAGAGATATCAGCAAGCTGCTGTGGGCAGCACTCTTTTTCGAACAACCCTGTATATCTTTGTCCTAATAACCTGCATTCCCGTTCAGCTACACCACTTTGCATAAGGGACACAATATTGGTCAGGGCTTGCACAGAAGTAAGCAAGCAGGTTGGGCTCATGACTTAGTGTGCCTGGGAACTCTCCAATCAGGGAAACCTGGAAATCTTGCCCCAGCAACACCCATGGGGTCATGGCACTGGTGGGTGAGAAGTTACTGCTTTGCAGATCCTAGCAGGGCAAGCTTCTGTCAAGTGAGATGACCAATGTAAGGGACTGGGACGCAGAGTCAGCCTTAGGGGTGGCTAGCCTGGGTGATAACCCAGGATGCCATGGTCCGGGTTGCCCCACATACACAAGGGAAAAACTTGGGTGGCAATTAATCCTGGTGACTGGGCTCACTCCCTTCAACTGCGCCTGGTGATGATTGGAATGGCTGGCTGGGGCAGCAGGATGAAAAGCTCCCAAGCAGCAGTGGTGAGGAGGGACTGCTGCTGGCACTCATCCTGCTCAGCCTGCTGGGACTGTACCTAAACCAAAACCACCATCTCCTGCTGCTGCCAGCCCATTTGCACATGGGGCAGCTCCCACTGGGCTCTGCCCAGAGGTGGATTACGGTGTACTAGGGCCCTGGGCAAACACAAAAGTGGAGGCCCCTCTCCCCATGGGAGCTGGCCTGCAAGGAGGGAGGGGCCCCTTCCCTTCCTGGTGCTGGCAGAGGAGGCTGGGGGGACCCTGCCAGACTGGGGGTGGAGGGGTATATGCCCCACTCTTCTCCCTACTCCCCACACATGCACGGGGCCAGGCCGGATGAAGCCAGGAGTGTCGTGCCGTGCTGTGCCTCTGCAGGTGGATTGCAGAACTGGGAGGGATGGCTACAGGGGGCTAAGGTAAATTTTGGGGGGCTATAGCCCCCCCCTCCGCTATGGCCAAGTACACACACACACACACACACACACACTTGTGCACACAGACAGGTGTGGTGCACTCTAATTTCACTCACTCTCTGCACTTAGATACACAGACACGACTACACTCTTCCTGCAATAAACAGATACGCGTGTGTGCCCAAGGACCCCCTGTGCTGCCACCGACCTGCAAAGGCATGGCATGGCATGATGCAACACAGTACTCCCAGCCTGGCCCCTCTTCCCCAGATGCAGCACTCCTGATCAGCCCAGCCCTAGCTTGCCTCCCCAGCCTTATTAAGGGAGGGGCTCCACTCTTGGTTGCACAGGGAAATAAATGTGAAAGCCAGGGTTTTAAAATCCCTCTTTTACTTCCCTGATGGTGGGGATCCTGAGGCCCAGAATTGGTAGGGGCCCCTGGGCTTGTGCCCAGCTGGCCCATGCATTAATCCACCTATGGCTCTGTCTAGGCTTCAGAGCACCCCAAGTGCCTGGGGCTGCTGGCCTGGGACTTGCTGGCCCCACCCATGTCTAAGCATGGACTGGGATGCTGTGGAGCCTGTGCCCTTCTTGCTCACTGGTGGTAACAGCAAGGTTGGCAGTGGCAGCAGTCACAGCCAGGTGGTGCCCAGCCACCCTCACTCACAGCAGAAGCCCAAGACCAGCAGAGCTTTGGTGGAGGTGGTGTCTGCCAGTCATCATGATGGCCCAGGAACACGATGTCAAAGGTTGGGCCAAGGGCAAGGCAGCTGTGCCCAGTGAGAAGGCAGTGTGGCTGGAAAGGCCTGGTTTGTGCACCAAAGGCTTCACCATCACCAACTTGCTGGGACTAGAGGCTGAGCTATAGGTCCCCTGGCCACCACAACTACTGCTAAGGGCAAGGGTGTGGGCAGCCCTGCCTGCTGTCATCCCACCTGCCCTTCTTTCTACCCTGCATTGAGTCCTTGTGGCCCTGCAACCCCACTGCCCAGCACCAGGCCACCATCTCAGTGAATGGACATGTGCTGTCTTGAAACAGTCCAGAGGGTCTCCTGCCATACTCAGCTGCTAGGGCATGTGTACCCCGTCATGCCTACATATCCCCTCCATGCACACTCCTCCCCCACCAGACACCCTCCCACTCACACACAGGACCTGTGGGGCCACTTTGGTGGCAATTAATCCTGGGGATGGGGCAGCAGGGCCTGCCTCCACTCCCCAGCTGCACCTCGAGCTAATTGGAGCCAGCTGGCTGGGGCAGTAGGCTAAAGAGCCCCGGGGCGGTGATGACAACCAAGAGCTGCTCCTGGCATTCATTCTACTCAGCTGCACCCAGACACCCACCACAGTTCCTATAGGTTCAAGTCAAATACTTCCATAATTTATCAGTGAGCTTATGAAAGAGAAAATAATGATCTTCAGAGAAAGGAGATTTCCTCCTTTATCAGAGGAAAACGTGGATTTCTTATTTTAGCAGAGAAACCCATGGATTTTGCTGTTTTGCAAAGAGCTCTCTTCAGTTGGGCAGAGTTCCAGCCTGCAAGGGACTGGAGGAAGCAGGAGGTAGGCAGTCAGGCAGGGGGCACCAGGCTGCCTGGACAGCAGCTCCCACAGGTTTACTGGGGGGATTGATACCTCCCATAGGGAGGGAGGGATGGAGTTGGACAGGGTTGAGGCTGGGGGCCTGCTGCCCAGCCAGGCGGTACATGGGGCTTGGGGATTGAGGCTGTAATGTGCAGCTTCAGGGCCCTGGCAAGGATCGGGGTGGAACCATTGGGCAGCTCATCCAGGGGAGGGGCTGGAGGGGCTGACTCCCCACTGCTGCACACATTCCCAGGGGGGCAGAGGGGACTCATATCCCCTAGACCTATGCACAGAGTGGGGGTGGGTGCAGGCTTCCCCATGTGGACTCAGGCTCTCACTCTGCTGCCCTCCCCCAGAGCCTCTACAGCTTGGCAGGTGTGACCTGGCACTGCAGGGAAGGATGGGGCTGTGCAGGAAAGTTGCTTGCTCCTGTGAGCTCTGTACTGCCCCGGCAAGGCATCTTCTGTGCATGCAGGGCCAGTGGCACAGGGTTGTGCCCCTCATTGCTGCCATGTGCACAAACAATGCCTCACCAGGGTTGCGTGGAGCTGGCAGCTTTCCTATGTGGCCCCACTCTGCCCTGCAACACCAGATCATACCCACAGGGCTGTGGAGGCCCCAGGGAGGGCAGTAGGGTGGGGAGCATGAGTGCATAACCCACTGCTGCCCCACGCACAGGTCTGAGGAGCCCATGCCCCCTGGGAGTGTGTGCCATGGTGGTGAGCCAGCCCCACCCTGCCCGAGCCTGCAGTAGGCAGTCAGCAGGAGGGAGGAGAGCTGGGCTCCACTCCGCTGCAGCAGCTGCCACCTCCTGCCAGGGGACAGGCGACTGCAAACCTGGGTCCCTGGCCTCATAGCCCTGGCACCTGGGGGTGCAGAGGCTGTGAGTGGGGGGCAAGGGGCACCATCAGGCCTGGGAGGGGGCTGTGGGAGGGGAGTGAGGGGCAGCAGCAGGACTGGGGTGGGGACCATTAGAGAGCTTTCATTTTAATCATGGATTTTGGGGGTTTTATCAGAGAATTTGAGATTTTTTATCAGGGAAAGCCAGAATCCCTAATCATCACAGGCAGGCCAGACACATGGGCTGTGCTAGTCTTTCCAAGTGCCAGAAGAGCAAGCTACTATCCAGCTGAACTCAGGCAGGTGGATCCTCTGCCAATGAAGCCATGGGGAGGAGATCCTCACAGTGCAAGGCACCATTCCCCACAAAAGCGTAAGCCCAATGCACATCTCCAGCCTGTAGCTCCCCAGCACCCCTTCCTCACAGTCCCTCCTGCTACTAGCTCTGGTCTCTTCACACACCTGAACCTCCTGTGGGAGCAGCTTCTCCATTTCAGGAGCACACCAGCCTGAGCCCTCCAGCTCTACATTTAGGACCTGGGGCTGCGACTAGAGAGCAGTGCCCTACAAGTTCAGTGAGCAACAGGGTGCCCCAAGTAGTGCAGGATTGGTACTGCAGCACTCTCACCACAGCTGAGCTGATCAGCAACATATAAGCAGGGGGAGAGGCAGGGAGATCTTAACTGCTCTATAGCAGTGGCAGTCTGCTGTCCTCTGCCAGCTTGTCCCCATTTTTCCTTGTCTTCCAATAGGAAGTTGAATGTTTGGGGAGAGATGTTGTCCCTCTGGATTGCGATGTGGAGAGGAACTGACCTCTTCTTCCCAGTATGTCTGTGGATGTTTTCAAGTTGTATAGTTTTGATGAAGCTCCAAACCCCCATATCCCTATCCTTGGCCCAAAGTTTGGAGAGGGATGGCTCTGGTTTGAATTGTGAAGTGAGACCAGTCTGAACGTTGGGGAATTTCAGATCCAAGGATGTAATTGTAGTCTGACTCTTGACTCAGAAGGACCCACTTATTCCTCCTACACTTTTGAAGAGCTGAATTCAAACAACATTTAGGAGGTTAGCCAATGATTCTTTCAAGTAACAGAAGTGAGTAAGATGTTGAGCATGGCATTTACATGAGCTAAGGCTCCACCTAGCGGTACAAATGACATTTTAAATAAATCAATCCCAATTTAAGATATGATGGAATCCTTTTGGCAAGTGAGAGAGACAAAGGTTTGAAATGATCCTTCTTCTTTAACTCAAACCATGAGATGGAGGAAAATAGAACAGTCCACTTGTTTCAACTAAGATTAGTGTGTCAGTTATAACCTCACCTCAGTTATAACTTTGATTTTTCTGGGGTGTACTCTTTCAGCAGTTTAATGTTATTATATTTTTATGCATTTTTTTAATTGTAACACAAGGTCTTCCTGGAAAGCTATGAAGTTTGCAGATTTACTTTGCAGACTGAAACAGTTTCAAAGCTACCTTGCAGGCGTACGGAGTTGTCCTTTCTTTGAGGTAGGTGATTTCCTGAACTTTCCCAACTAGCTTTTTAGTTCTGCAAAACTAGGTCAAGTTCAATTCAACTCAAACAGAATGCCTTCCAATTTTTAAAGGCATTCTGTTTGAGAAAATATATTTTATTTTCTTATCTAAAGGAAAATCTGTGATATGTACTGAAGGATATTGATGCCTTCCACAGTACAGTACCTTTTATTCATTTTGTGCATTTAAACACACTGGGGCCCTGATATCTACAGATTGAGAACTATAGATGTTAAAACAATAACAATAAACAAATAAGTAAGTCTGAAGGGTCACTGAAGTGCCACTTCAGCTTTGTGAAGGGTGGAGGTAAGGCAAGGCACAGGCTCAGTATTTACTGAATATCAATAATAATATTCAGAATGGCTCCTCATTTTTTTCTTGAAGCAGACTGATTTCTTAGTGCCACCCATTATAGGCTACCTTGGTGTTTTTCATGGTGACTCTTAGATCTCTGCATAAAGCAAAAATCCATAATGACCATGTATCTAAAGGACTCTGAAGGAAAGACTGGTGTCACATCGCTGAACTCTGGGCTCTACGTGCTATCCATGTACTGATATAAAAAAGCATTACAAAAGCACATGCTATTCACTAACACTAGTGAACAACACTACATAGCTATTTCCATAGCTAGAGAACTACAGATGGGTCAGCCTCATCTCAGTCCCTGGAAAAATCATGGAGTTGGTCCTCAAGGAATCCTTTTCTAAACCCTTATAGAAGAATAAGGTGATTAGGAACAGTCAGCATGGATTCATCAAGGGCAGGTCATACCTGACTAACCTGATCATCTTCTATGGTGAGATGAGTGTGCAGATGTGGAGAAAGTAGTGGATGTGTTATACCTTGACTTCAGCAAGGTTTTTGATGCGATTCTCCCACACTATCCTTACAAGCAAGATAAGGAAGTCCAAGTTGGATGGATGGACTGTAAGGTAGATAAAAAAGAGCTGGCTTGTCAGGCTCAGAGGGTAGTCATCAGTGGTCCAATGTTGCGCTCAAAGGGTAGTCATCAATGGCAGCAGTATCAAGTGGAGTGCCCTAGGGTTTGGTCTTGGGCCTGGTTTTGTTCAATATCTTTATCAAAAACCTGGGAGATGGGATGGAGTGCACCCTCAGCAAGTTTTCAGATGACTGTGAGATGAAAGCGGAGGGATAGTAGATAATGCTGGAGGGTAAGGTTAGAATTCAGAGAGACCTAGATAAATTGGAGGATTGGAACAAAAGAAATCTCATGAGGTTCAATAAGGACAAGTGTAAAGTCCTGCACCTAGGTTGGAAAAAAAACATTTACTTCTACAGGCTGGTAACTGATTGACTAAGCAGCATCTGTGCAGGAAAGGACTTGGGGGTTATAGTGGACAATAACCTGAATATGAGCCAACAGTGTGCCCTTGTTGCAAAGAAGGCTAACAAAATACTGGGCTGCATCTGTGGAAGCACTGCCAGCAAAGCAGGGGAAATGATTACTCCCCTCTGTTTGGCACTGCTGAAATCACTTCTGGAGTATTGTGTCTGATTTTGTGACCCCCACTATGAAAAGGTAGAAGACAAATTGGAGAGAATCCAGTGGAGGGCAACATAAATGGTTAGGGGGCTGGGGTACATGACTTATTAGGACAGGCTGTGGTAACTGGGCTTAGTTAGTGTGGAGAAGAAAAGTTTGAGAAATTATTTAATTTCTTCAGGTAGCTTTCAACTACCTGAAGATAATTCTAAGGAGGATGGAGTTAAATTATTCTCAGTGGTGGTAGATGACAGATCAAGGGGCAATGGTCTCAAGTTGCAGCAAGGGAAGTTTAGGTTAGATATTAGGAAGAACTGTCTCACTAGGAGGAAATAAAGCACTATAATAGGTTATCCAGAGAAATTGTGAAGTCTCCATCCTTGAAGATTTTTAAGACCTGCCTAGACAAAGGCTTGGCTGGGATGATATAGGTGAGGATGGTCCTGTTGCAAGCTGTGGGTGGACTAGATGAGTCCCTTCCAATCCTAATTTTCTATGATACCACATTTAAAAATATTTACACATAGCCTATGTATGTTTTATTTTTCCTTGATTTCTTAGGTGCCTTTCAGTATTGCACCCACTACATTTTCCATTTTTCCTAATTACAGTAGTTATTCTCAATCCAGTATAAAGGGGGAATCTTACCTACCATGCACTGTGATAAAAGTGAAAGAAGCTTGAGTTTCATCAGGTTTCCCCCATATGTGTCTTTAACATAGGCTTAAACTTGAAAGATGCAAGTACATTTTAGGACTGGGTCCAAAATGAGTTAAAGAAGGTATCTATCTCTAATAATGCAACATCATTACTCATGTCTCCATCTAAAGAAACAAAAGATTAAGGAAGTGGAGCAGGCTACCAGGGTTTAGGACTCAGGACCAGAAACCAAGATATTGTTTCTCTTTTCTTTTCTGAAAAAGACTCAGTTCTGATTGAAAGTAAGATTTCAATTACAGCACAAAATTAAATGTCACTCTACAGGCAGAATAGAACGAGAAACTTGTAGCATAACTTGTAGTTATAGATATATTAAAGAATATGGGCCATAATGTTAAGAATTTCACACATACCATAGAAAAGAGCACTTCACGATGAGATACTAAATCCGAGTAGAATGGATTATGAAGAAAGGTTCAATCTCTAGTTGAAACTCATGACTGAGTCTTTTATGTGTAAAGCAGGAGAAAAGGCACAGGAAGTCAAGACCTATTTTGAGAGTGCTGGACCTTTTCTTTCATTTAATATTTTAAGTGATTTTTCATGATCACAAATGGACATGCTTAGGCCAAATTCAGTGCAAGCAAGAGTAGTTCAAGATCCTCCACGTATTTCTATCTAATCTGTTTCTCCTACCTCCCCAATTATTCTGTTTTAGCAGTGCTGGTCCTCCAGCAGGAGTTGCTAATTATGCAAAATAACTTGAAAACATCTACAGACATACTGGAAGGAAGAGTAGTTAAAATATCCTTACTAAGCTTCACTTCAAGCAAGCACTTAAGCCTCATAGATTCAATAGGATTTATTTTTTTTTTACAGTAATACTTCCTTTTATCAGGGTCTATGGCATGGAAGATCACAGCAGAAGACCAAATAATTGAGACTCAGACGACCAGGGGTGCCCCCGGCATCATGTCATCCAGCCCAGGGGGCTCCCTACAGGTAAAAAAAATTGTCAGTAGGGAAGTAGTGCTTTGCCGCCAGATTTCCAGACCCATGAAGAGTCCTATGTCCTCCATGCTAGATCACACACGGAGATTGGCCCTGTGCCTGAAGCCGAACAGGGGTGGCACAGGTACCAGGGTCCGATAACAACACATGGGACCCTATCCTAGCATGCGGGACCCGGTGGAGGTGGCAAGAGACCCCAGTGCCCAATCTTAGTGTGTAAGGCCAGTGCAGGGCCTGATCCCAGACAATGGGGGCCAACTGAGACCATGTAGGGACTGATTCAGCTGTGCAAGCCAGAAAGAGGCAGTGTGGGATCTACTCTTTGTGCATGCAGCCTGATTTGACCTGCAGACTGGCCCTGTGCCACTCATCTGGCCCATGGAGCCAAAGGATTGAGCACCGCTGATTTAGAACTGAAACTACCCAACTGATTTCACTCTTCCTTGGGTCTTCAAGGTCTAGATATTACTCACTCTGCCATTTCCCTTTTTCTATTTTATTAATATGATATCCTTTGCAATAGGACCTGTAGTGAATGGAAATGTTTCTGTTTGCATTAAGAGAAGTTAGATTGGGACCTGCTGTTAAAATTAACCTTTCTTATTTAGACATCTCAAAGTACTTAAAATTAACCATAAACAACTCTGTCTTAAAAGAAAAATTGGATGTTTAAATAATAAAGGCTACCTCTATTGACAGCAATAACAATAAAATAATTATTCCATTTTAATCATCACCAGAGAGAGAATCAATATATTCCAAAAACAAAATTCAATTTTGCAGCAAAATTACTACATTTTAAAATTTCATTTAAATGGTCCATCTTAGACAATGTTTGCAACAATAGAGATATTTTTAGTGTTTGTAATAAAGAAAGGTGGCATCTAACAGTCATGTGTAAACAATTCATCCCAAGGTATCAAAACATTTCCTTGCTATAAAAAGATAATTTGTTCATTGATAATACTGAAATCTCTGCTGAGGGGAAAAGGGTCTATTCATGTGACCATTTCTACTGATTTCAGTGTAGCTGCAGATGGTAATAAAGACTATTTGTGTGAAAAAGAATCAAAGGATATGATTCATAATCATAGAATCATAAACAAGAAGTGTTGGAGGGGACCTCTAGAGGTCATCTAGTCCAACTCCCTACCTGAGGCTGGATCATTCCTATCCCAACCATCCCAAGCAAACCCTTGTCTAACCTATTACTAAAACTACACAGACAATCTTGCCACACAACCACAAAGCATCGCGTTCAGACCTGTCACAGGTAAAGCAGGGGGACAACGGTGGCCAATGTTTTGCTTTTGCAAGTTTGTTAAAATACAATCATGAGATCCAAGGAAAAGGGCCATGTTCCCTGCTATGGTTGAAGGCAAAAGCCCCCAAAGTCCATACCAATCTGACCATGGGGTAAAATTCCTCCCTTGCCCCAAATGCAGCAACCTCTCTGAACCTGAGCAGAAGACCCTCTAGCCGGAGCATTGTCATATTTAAGTCAAAATCCCCAGTGAACACCCAATGCTTCTAAGGAAGGAGGAATCCCCATTGTAGAACACAGGCATAACTATTCTTGATCATCCCTGATCAATGCATATCCAACCTCTTCTTGAATACCTCGAAAGGAGGAGATTCCACAATTTCCCTAGGTAGTCTATTCCATTGCCTCACTGTTCTAACACTGAAGATTTTTTTCCTGATATCTAAGCTTTCTTTTCTGCAACTTCGAGTCATTAGTGAGCATCCTGCTCCCTGCAGCTAGAAAAAAAGGCATTTTCCCTCATCTTTATGCAAGCCCTTCTAATATTTTAACTGCTATTATGTGCCTTCCTAAACTGAACATGTGTATTTCCTTTAACCTCTCCTCATATAGCATGCCTTCTCCTTTATCATATTTGAGGCCCACCTTAGGACCCTAACTTATCCATATCCTTTTTAAAATGCAGAGCCTAAAAGAGTACACAATACTCTTGATGAGGCCTAAATAATATCTTCAATATCTTTATCAATGACCTGGAAGATGGGATGGAGTGCACCCTCAGCAAGTTTGCGGATGACACCAAGCTGTGGGGGGAGTAGTAGATATGCTGGAGAGTAAGGATAGGATTCAGAGACCTAGACAAACTGGAGGACTGGACCAAAAGAAATCTCATGAGGTTCAATAAGGATAAGTGCAAAGTCCTGCACTTAGGACGGAACAATTCCATGCACTGGTAGAAGCTAGGATGCAACCAGCTAGGTAGAAGCCCTGCAGAAAAGGATCTGGGGGTTACAGTGGACAATAAGTTGAATATAAGCCAACAGTATGCCCTTGTTGTGAAGGTGGCTAACGACATACTGGACTGCATTAGCAGAAGCATTGTCAATATATCGAGGGAAGCGACTATTCCCCTGTATTTGGCATTAGTGAAGCCACGTCTGGAATACTTTGTCCGATTTTGGGACCTCACTACAGTGAGGATGTGGACAACTGGGAGATTAGTAAAGCATTGTAATAAATAGGTTACCAAGAGAGGTTGTGGAATCTCCATTCTTGGAAGTTTTTAATACCCAGCTAGACAAAGCTTTGGCTGGGTGGAGGTAGTTGATGATGGTTCTACTTCGAGTAGGAGGTTGAATGAGATGAGCTCCTGATGTCTCTGCCAACCTTCATTTTCTGATTCTATGAAACAATGTTGAGACACTAGCATCTGTCACGTCTTGTATCTAATGCTCATATTGATGCAGTCCAAAGCTGCATTTACCTTTTAGGTGGTTGCATCACACTGCAGGCTCATATTGAGTCTATGATCCACAAAGACTCCTAGATCCTTTTCCATAGTGTTGCTATCCAGCCACATGATCATCCATCTTGTATTTTCTGTTTTTGATTGTTCCCTAAATCTTGCATTTGTCAGCCTTGAACTTCATCCTGTTGACTCCAGCCCAAATCAGGATCTTTCTGAATTACACTCCTGTCCTTCAGTGTGTTTGCAATAATTTCCAATTTTGTGTTGTCTGCAAATTTGCTGAGGAAGAAGTGTTTTTTTTCCCAGCATCCAAATCATTAATAAACATGTTGAACAACACTGAGTCCAGTACAGACTCCACTGAAAACTCCAGTCATTCCAACAAGAATCAATTTATAATTACCTTTTGCTCGTGGCTATTGGGCCAGTTTTGTATCCCATCTTATTTTGTCTAGCCCATATTGTTCCCGTTTGTTTATGAGAAGTCATATGGGATTTTGGCAAAAGCCTGGCTGAAACCCAGATACATTATATCCACAGCATTTTCTTCAGTTTCCCAACCCAATTATCTTTGTGGAAGAAAGAGATCCAATTTGTTTGGCACAATCTGTTTATGATAAATCCATGCTAGCTATTCATAATCAGCCTTTCATTCACCAGGTGCCTGTAAATGAACCTTATGATATGCTCCAGTAAATTCCTGGGTATCAAGGGTAGGCCAAATGGTCTTCCTAGGTCCTCCTTTTTATACAAGGGCTTTATGTCCATTGTTTCCCAGTCCTCAGATACTTCGGCCATCTCCCATGTCTTTGCAAATATTATTCCCAAGGGCTGTGTCTATACAAGACGCTGACTGCACAGTTGTTACCATGCAGTCATTTAGTACTTGCATACACAAGTACTAAAAGACTGTGTAGTAACTGGCATTACTGTGCAGTAGCATCCCACAATGGCTTTTTGGTGATGCTGACTGTGCAATTGCTTGTAACTACTGCTCAGTACCCTTGCATCATTCTTTGTGTCATGCAATGCAACTGTATCATAGTAATGAGCTACTGCTTAGTCAGCGTCTTGGCTCCAAAATCTCCTCTTCCACCTCCTTCAGTACCCTGGGATGAAGTTCATCATACCTTGTAAATTTGAATTAATTCAAACTCATCAAAAGCTCTCTGGCTGTTTCTTGTGTTATCTAATGCTTCATCTTATTCACTTCCTTATCCAAATAATCCTTGTTAACTGTGGCCTAATTTGTTTTTGTGTGTGTGTGTGTGTGTGTGTGTGTGAAAAATAAGTAGTTCTGCCTCTGCATCTTCTGTTAAGAGTTCACCTTGGCTATTTAATAGTAGAGCCACAGCTTCTTTGGTCTTTCTTTTTCAACATATTTATTAACTTCTTCTTGTCTTTAACTTCTCTCACCAGGTAAAGTTCATTTTACTTTTACTTTCCTGATATTGTCCCTGAAAGTTCTTGCTATTTCCTAGTATTCTTCCTTGGTGATCTATCTTTCCATTACCTGAATACTTTCCTTTTGCATTTGAAACATCCTAGAAGCATCTTGTGCAGCCACATTGGTCTCACTATTTTTTTTTACACTCCCATTCAAACAGATGGAGCAGATTCTTGTTGGACTTCCAACATATACCCTTCACAAGTTTCCAGGCCTCCTATGTGCCTTTTTCATCAATTTGTCCTCCCATGACACTGTACCTACTATCTTCTCAAGTCAGCTAAAATCCTCCTTTTGGAAATCCAGTATCACTCCCCCCACCTTATCATCTTCACATCCTCACCTAGTTCTTGTCTATTGGTCAGCACAAGATCCAGGAAAGATGTAATTTCTAGTTGTATCCTCAACTTCCTGGAACAGAGAGTTGACCTACACACAAGTTAGGAACTTACTATTTTATTTTTGGCTGTATGATTCTTCCAGCAGTTATCTAGAAAACTGAAGTCTCCTATCAGCACCATCTCATCATTGCTGGATAATACTGTCACTTCACTGAAGAATTTATCATCCACCTCTTCTTCCTAACTTGGTGGTCTATAATAAAACCCCACTCCCCTCCATTATAGCAGTATTGTATCTTTTACATTTTCTCTTCAAACCAAATACCTGATCTGCTACCTTCTTCCTTGTGAACTAGGGAACAAAATATATGTATTGACATACAAGACAACAGCATCAGCTTTTCTCTGTGTCCTTCTAAAAAATAAGGGCAGCCCTCAATGTTCCACCAAGTCTCTGTGATACCAATCAGATCAGTTCCTCTCACAGGTTGCAACTTCCAGATCATCTTGTTTATTCTCCATACTTCTTGCACTTGTGTATGTGTATACACAAATCGGTAATATTTTGTATCTTGACCTATTTGTTTCTCTTTTGCATTATTTGTTGCTGTTTTGTGGTTCTCTGGCCCTTTTCCACAGTTGAGCTGCTTCTTCTGATCTTTATTCCTCTGGATTGTTTGCGCCATTGCTGGAGGATTTTGTTCACTATCCCCTGTGGTATCTAATTTAAAGCCTCCCTTACTAGGTTGGTCAGACCACTCAAAGATACTCTTTCCTGTTCTGGTATAATGGATCTTGTCACTTGATAGCAATCCTCCACCCCAGAGCATCTGCCCATTGTCAAAGAATCCAAAGCATTCATGTCGATACCAAAGTGCAGACATACATTTGCTGCCATGATACAACTTATTAGGATCCTTACCTTCCATGGTTAGAATTGATAAGAACACCACATGTGCTCCAAGCTCCTAAATCAGACTGCCCAGAGCCTTGTAATCTCCTCTGATCTGTTTAGTATCATTTTCTGGCAGTATTATTGGTGTCTACTTGGACAAGCAGGAAAGGGTAGTGGTTTGAGGAATGGATGAGCTCTGGCAGTCTTTCTGTGATATCCTGAATATGGGCTCCAGGAGACAGTACACCTCCTGGAACTCTAATTCTGGACAGCAAATTGGTGGTTCTGTCCTCCACAAGAAAGTCACCAACCACTACCACTCTCTTCTTCCTTCTTGGTGCAGTAAACTTAGAGCCCCATCCATGGGGCCCTTTGCTTCCTACTCTCTAGACTGCCAGGTCTTCTAAGTCTTGCCCACTGATGTCCTTATAATCCTTCCTTCATTCACCAAGAAGCTAGTTATGTATGGTTAATAAAAAAAGATCAGTATAAAACTGAATCTTGAAATCAAGAATGGTGAAAATGTCATGAGGAGTACATAAAGAATATAGAACATATACCTTTCCTAACTCAAAAGCTATATCCCTTTCCATCCTCCACATACATTACAGTACCCAATTATAAGCTTAGGTGTTTTGTAAAAGACAAATATATCAGGTAATAATTTTCCTATCAAAGTGACTACTCCTTTGGATAATTAATGTTATATAAAATTGCATAAAGTCATCTTATCAAAACCATCTGCTTTCATTGAATTTTTTTTAGCAGTCTAAAATATTAGACCAGATCCTGATCTTAATTACATTAGAATGATTCCATCAGGTTCAACTAGTTCAATTATATTACAGGGGTGTATGGGAAACCAGAATCTCACTCAGTGTCCACTTGCTGCTGTTCTCTCCACAGAACATTGTGGGTATTTACCATTTTTCTGCAGAAAATAATTTATCTGTTAACACCTCAATAATAAACACTACAAATAAGAAGTGTTATTTGTTCCCCTTTGCTTGATTCTGCTAGCATATCTTCCAAATTTTAACCAAAATCTAAACTAATATGATCAAAATTATTTTAATGAAAACATGACATTTTAGTCTATTGATTTACCTCTGTTTAAACCATACTAAATAATAGACCCGCAAAAGAACTGTAGGTGCCAGCCACATCTTTTCTGAATTCAGAAAAGGTATATCAAATCTATCCTAAAATGCATTTTTTTAGCATGTAAATACAGTTAAATTATTCTCTATTATAATTTCATTATTATTATTCATTATTATAGTGTGTAATGTTGAAGGTAATGAAACACATCAAAATAAGTAGGTCCTAATTCTGTAACTCACAGTAAGGGAGAATTAAGTCCTTATTGCTTTTACATAGGAAATGTATAGAGGAAGATTTTTTAAAATAACTTTAATGCTCTGTGAAATTAGGAGACTATTGATAATAACCAGAATTTAGTGGGGGCTGGTGATCAGTATATGATATTTGACAAGATGCCATATTTATCTTGCTAATATATCCTCTAAATTTTAACTATAATCTAAGCTAATTAGATCAAAATATTTTAATGAAAATATGATGTTTAGTCAAATTTGAGGGAATTTTTCCTAGCATTTTCTAAAGCAAAGACTGTTATTCATGCAATTTCACCAAACCACATATTGGTTCTGTGATAGGTAAGAACGTCTTACTGAATGAGATGAAATCAACAGGTTCATTTGTGTTTGCAGTCTTTGCTGATGTTTTAACTCAGTTCTCCTGGGTTAAAAATCTCATGTTCAATCCTCCCCAACAACACTATTGTGTCTCCCAGTTTAATCATATTCTAAATTACAGAGGTGTCTTGAAGGTGTATGGGTTAGAACCTAAACTAGATAAATATGTGGGGTAAAGCCTGGGATCCTTTGCAGAGGTGGATCCAGAGTGGGGTACAGTGGCACAATTACATCCTCCTTTCATACCACACCTTGGAAGCAGCAGCTGGAGACTTTTTTTATGTCCTCAGATCAGGCAACAATTTTCCCCCTTCATTCCCCTCTGCTCTCAGCAGAACCTCCCCTCCTTTTCCCCTCCATTCACCCCCTCCTCCTGCCCTCCATCATCACTGTCCCCAGCTGACCCAGAAACAGGGGAGTAGTAGCATTAGCAGTAGTTGGGTCCCCTTCATTGCCCGATGACCCCACATGTTCCTCACCACCCCAGGCTTGGTGAACCTGCTCACCATCGCCATTGCCATCATCTCCAGCTCAGCTCCATTCTCCGTGCAGCTCAGTTGGAATGTGGCAAGAGCAGGTCTGGAGCTCCACCTTCCCCCATGTACCTGGGGGCAGTGGCAGAGATGAGTGGAGGAGGTGTGGATAGTAGGAGAGGACAAGTGCCTCCGAAAATGGAGAGGAAAGGTGGGGAGAGAGGGGATGCCAGGAATTGAGGGGCAGGGAGGGAAGAAAATTTTTACTTGATTTGAGGACTTAAAGTCCATGGCTGCTACTCCTGTGGTGTGGTTTACCCACTGTGGTGGTGATGGGAGAAGCTGGGAGCAGGGGTACAACCAATATTGCAGTATTGGTTGTACACCCCACTTCACAAAATCCCACACCCCACTTCACAAAATCCTAGATCAGCCCAGGATTCTTTAAAATCAACACCAAAACTCCCACAGGTTTCAGTGAAGAGGATTTCACTCTTAATGCAGTTCAAGGTTTTGAGTCAAGCCTGGGGGCTAGGTATGGGGCATAAACACTCTAAAAACTTTTCTCTCATAACTACCATGAAATTGAAATTTCCACAAGAGGATGACATTTCATCATGCCCATTTCTGCAAAGTTGCAGTTAGTTCGGAACTGGAACGGGAAAATAAATTGTTACCTGGAACTTAAGACAAATGGGATTCACCTGAATTCCCAGAATTTGGCTTCTGGCTTCACTTTGTTTTGGAAACATAGCTTTGGCATGGAAATGTGACCAAGAGAAATTTGGAAGAGATGAAAGGGGCTGGAAAAAAACCAAACAATATGAGAATGAGTTTGATAGAGTTGTTTGACGGGCAGAGATGATCCAAAGATGAGCAAGTATTAAGTGGAATTTGAGAAATAGATCCTTGAATTAAAAAATGGAAAGAGAAAGCCTGATCCTGGAAATCCAGCTAGTCACAGAGTTTTTATAACAAGGTTTACAGTAATATATTCAAATATATATTTCACTTCAATAAAATATAGTAGTTCTTGACATCACTGGAGCTTTTACAATTTATATTAGCTGAAGATCTGTAATTAGAAACACATTTTTTTTTGTACGATGCTGGACATTTTCCCATAAGACTAATGAATTTTATTTTGTAGCTTTCCAAGCAAGAATACTCTTAAATCTTTACCACAGAACCCTCATTAATTTTAACCTTGGCTAAATTAACCGGGAAAGACAATAATGTATTTAAATAATAAGATGAGCAAACACTCTACTGCCCATTCTTACCATATTTTCACATATGATAACTATTGGACAATATCTTGACACAAAACATTCTTCACCTAGGTTTAATTTCTACCTTGTTAATCTTATAATAACCAATACATCTGTCTTTGTCTTCTCCAATTCTATAGTCAAACAAACAAAAAGGACCAAAACAAACTGTTGTTACTTTTGACTGAAAAGGACAGTGTGAAGCTACATCAATGGATTTTAGTAATCTCTGTATTAATTTAGGGTATTAGCCACTGTCCACAAAATCAATAGAAAGGCTACCATGGAGTTCATCAAGTGCTAGATCAAATTCTTAATTAGCCTCTTTCTTTGGTTTAGAACAATTTTCCACTAGCTCTCTTTAGTTATATTGTATCAGGTTATGGTGAAGGCTGTTTTTCTGTATATGTTCAAAATTAGCTCATTTATCACCTAAAAAGATTTCTTTTCCTATGACAATAAGAGTCTTTTACAGATTAAAATAGGTGACCAGTTGCAGATATATACAAGAAAAAATGATTATATGGATCATGTGGTAGCAGCTTGAAGAACTTGGGGTACCTGTAATGATTTGTGGTCTGAAACATTTTTATGTCTAAAATCCCAGAATTTATTTCTGTTTTTGTTCCTGTCTAGGGAGTCACTGCAGAAGCCTAAAAGCTAATGGTTTCTTTGTACAACTTTCCTGCTGAAAAGTTGGCAAACATCAAAACCATGGGTATCTTGAAAAAAAAGTTTAAATGAAAGAGTTTTAATCATTATCATGTCAACTACTTTAATTATGTTCCTATTGACTGCTTGTCCTCCAAAATGTCCATATATATTTTAGAATAGACCATTAAAACCATTCTCTTCAAACACAGAAACACTGCAGAGAATATTTGCAAGAATGGATTCTGAAAATTAAATTAATTTTGATATTCTATTCTCAATACTATGGATTAATTCTTGAAAACTACAGAATTCATATAACAGACAACCCCAATTTAGAATGCATTTAATTCTTAATTATTTCCTGAAATAAATAGCACACATTGCCATGTATTGCTACTGCACATGTATGTTCAAGTACAGAAACTGATCTCCAGAGCCTTATGTAATGTATACAGGAGGTAAGAATGTAGTTACAGGAATGTAGTGTTTCTAACTTAACTTCTGTATCATCCAAATTACCAGTCCAGTAGAATATCCCAGTAAATACCAGTCAATTTGAAGCATCAAGTAACTATAATCTGGGGATGACTTCTTCCACTGTTCTTTTCAAGACATTTGTTTATTGATGGGTGAAGAAATCCCTACCTGTTCAAGTAAAGGAAAAACATTTCAGTAAAAGATACAATCAACTTTTCAAAATACTGACCTCCCCGATTTATCAGAATAAATGCGTGAAGTTATATAATGTTTTAAAAATTTATAGCAGCAGTTCTCTCAAGGTCTGATGTGAGTTATGAAATCTAATTTTGTTTTCATAGCTCTGTGATAAAATTTTATCAATGTTATAAAAAGGGTCTTTAGTAAGAATGACCGGAAATCTGAACTATCTGGTCAGGCAATAAAAACACATTCCATTGCTGTGAAGTGTCAGACAAGCAAGGTTTAGCTGAAAATTGATCGATATGTCTTCTTTTACACTTGAGTGGATTCACTTTTTCTTCATAGGATAATAGGGTTTTTTTTAATGGTTTTTCCATTAACATCAAACTTTACTGTTAGCAAGAAAAAAAGCAGACAGAAAAAACAGACAGAAAAAGTCAAGAAAAAGTTTAGTGGTCTTTAATGATATGAACTTACAACTTAGAGATATGTTTTTTTGTTCTTGTTAAAAATAATACGTAAGTGACAACTTAAAAACCCTGGGCTAGCTCCAGCAAAGGGACTGTAAAATGAGTTTCACTCGTCTTATGCTGAGGAAATTCCAGGGTAGCATAAAGTCTGTGTTAGGTGACATGAGCTGTGTCTGTGTATTATGTGGTGCATAAAAAATGAAAGGACTCTATGTCTCTTAAAATAAATAGGCCTTTTACAAAGAGAACTTATTTGCAGAGAGATTGCAACTACACCTAGCATGTTAGCCATGTGTACACAGACTGATTTCCTGATGCCTCTTCTAAACTCTTATGTCCTGAAGTCTTGGCTATATGTTCCAAGTTCCACAGGTTTTTAATAATGAGGTTTGTTTGTTTTTTAAATTGTGTTCTGTATACAGAAAGGTCAAAATATTTGTTAAGTGTTTCTCAAAATTTTGCTGACCAAACTTCCCAATTTTGAGATCACTTCACTAATTTTCAGTAATAATTCTAATATTATAAAAGCCTTAGTCTATCTCTGTCTGTCTGTCCATAATGCTTCATTTGCACTCTGACTGGCTGTCTTGGCAGCCAATCAGAGTGCTCTAAATGGACAACAGACGGTGGAGAGCCACCATGACAGTGGTGACTAAGGGGCAGCTCCTTGGAGGCAGAGGGGGATGGATGGGATGGAACTCCATCATAACAGTGGGGATGGAGCCAGGGGGTGAGGCCAGTAATGCTGGCCTCCCCCCTCCCCCCATCTGCTCCTTGGAGTCAGGGGCCAGAGCACCCCCCCTTATCCCCTAACAAGAGCCAGCAGGGGGGAGCACAGTGGCAGCTGCAGGGGGAAGCAGGCTGGGACCCAAAGCTACTGGGGGTGGAGCGGGGGGCAAGAAAACAAGCTCGGGCCCAAAGCAGTGAGCAGGGGGTACAGACACGGGCCTGGTTCTGGAGCATGGGGAAGAGACCAGGGGGCAGAAAAGAGCCAAAGTAGTGGGTGTGAGGGATGGGAGAGTGGACCTTGCCCCAAAGCAGGGCCAGGACCACCATGGCAAGTGGGGGGCAATGGGGTTGGGCCCATGGCAGAGTGGGGGGAACGAGGGGGCACAGCCCTGACCCTGAACCCAAACTTCTGGGGGGGGAGGGGGAGGCCTGAAGGGGGCAGGGCTGGATTAACATGGACAGGAAACGGGGGCACAGAGCCAAAAACTGGGCTCCATCCCTGCCTCCCACCCCTCTCTGTAATAGCAAAAGCTTTGTTATCTGGCACCCCTGGGAAATTGGGGGTGCTGGACAACCAAATATGCTTGTTATCTGAGAGGCTCAAACAGGCATCTTTGCCTGTTTGGGCCACCGTCCCTCTCACTGCATCAGTGTGCTGCAGGACAGGGACAGGGCCCCCAGGCACACTGGGGAAAGGTTGCTATGCCATGGGTCATGGGGGCTTGGCAGTACAGGCTGCTTTACCCGGGCCACGGAGGCTTGTTGAAACCACAAATGCCACGGGGGGGGCACTTTCACTTTCGCTTTGCTACATTGACTGTCATGCCAGTTAGTAGAGCATGTCAGTTTGTAAGCTGCCGGATAATGTGGCTTTTACTGTATTATTATAATTTTCTAACATCTCAGAAACTTCTTTTTATGTATCCTAAATTCTGCTTCTTCTTATGATTAATATCTAAAACTATGCAAAATATGCAAAACTACAAATTACTTCTTCACTCTCATGGAAAAACAATGACGAACTGACAGATGTGATGGGTTTGATCTACATACATAGCTCTGTCTGCGTGGAAAACCTCTCTCTACTTCACTGTTACACTGGGTACTACTGTTGTGGGGTATAAGAAGGGGTTAAAAAGGACTTTTGAAGATAAGAGCTTTATTGGTTTCCTAGCTTAAATATATGAAACTTCAACCAAAACAGCAAAAGACCAGTGCTACATGAATTGTAACTGTGGCACAGTTTACTTTAATACCAATTTAGGTAGCAGGAAAGCATATTAGGGACAGATTTGTGATTTTGAAATATTCAGACCATCATCCTGGGCAGTGCCTACACTTTTTTCTTATATTTGACATAAGCAAAAGTGACTTTTTTTCTCCTATCAAAAATAATTCTTCCCTCAGCCACTCCAAAATGGCTTATAAAAAGCATCTCTTTTTGCTATATCCTTCTACAGTACGCCTACCTTTCCTTTGAATTGGTCATGATTCAGCTAGTTATATTTGGACTTTAGGGAAGTACATGAATACAAAAAATAAAAGTCTCACTGGAGTCAAAAAAGGCTGCAGACATGCTTAACGAGAAGCATGCACTTCAGTGTTTCGCTGGATTGACCTAGAGCAAGTTCCATCTGAAAATGTCTTGGTATCAACCAGGAGTTTGTAAAGCTGAATAACCACTGAAAAATTTGTGCTGGATTTGGCCTATACATTTAAGATTATGACACTATTCATATTGGTTAGATGAAATTATATTAATTTTGGAAGAACTTCTGAAACAATGTAAAATTACTATTCTATTAAAACGTCAATAAAAATAGTGTATTAACATTCTTAGTATTTTGTTCACATTGATGAACTATAATAAAAATTGTGCCATCTTTTTGCTTAAACAGTATCTTCCATATCAATTTAAGAACACTTAGGGTGCATCCATATATGTGTGGACATTTGGTTCCCCAGGGAATGCCCATGCCATGCACGCTTTGGCACATGGCAAGTTACCCCAGGGGTGGTGGGGGAGGCTGGGGCCAGCACTGTGCTGGCCGCAGCAGCCTTACCTGGGGTCCTGGGAGCCTTCCAGGGCTGCAGCTGTAGCCACCCTGCTGGGCAAAGCTTGCCTAGCAGTCACAGCATGGATCTGGGTGGCTCGGCTCCACTTTTCAGCAACACACAATGCCTGAACATGCGCTGCTCCATTTTTTTTTCCTGCAAGTTTTTTTTAACTCCAGAATATGCAAAATCCTGTGGGGGAAAAAATGAGGCACTCTACACACAGGCAGCACACCCTTGCTGCACAGAGAACACGGGACTGTGCAGTATGTGGTGCTGCAAACATGTTTGCACATACCCAAGACCACACTCATCTGGATGTGCCCTTTGTATTTATTTCTTATGACTTGAATGATTTGGCATCTTTAAAACTAATGTGTTATTTTGGATAACACTGTTTTAAAAAATTCTCTCTATTTACTTACAATTTTGTAAACAGAATTGTAGTTGTTTTGGCAATGCAATGAAAGATGGGTGGCTAACCACAGGGTAATGTAAGTAGAAGATATGAAAGGGGAGAAAAGCTAGATCCCTGGAGGCTCCTGCAGAGCCTGCATCAGTGGTGAAGCAGGAGGGGAGGCTGGAAGCAGGGGTGCAGCCAGTTTGGGAAATCCTGGCTCTCCCTCTTCCTGGATTTCTATCTGACAAAGCAGGGATAGTAGGGAGAATACAACCCCAGCAATACTTGATTTTTGCCTCTGCCCCTGAGGTGTGTCAACCAGACATTCTTGTGTACCTTAAGATCTTAAGAGAAGTCTACTTGTGTTTCTTGTGTGCGTGTGCGCGGGCGCGCACGCGCAGATGCATGCATGCATATGTGCATGTCTATCCATATTTTGTAGAACGTGGTTTTAAAATGGAAAAATGGAGAGCAGAGAAGAATAAAGAAGAGGAAAAGATCTGAGGGAAAGAAATATCTAACACACTGGTTGGATAAATGCACATTTCATTGAAAAAACTTAGTCTCCGCCCCATATCATTACATTGAATGCAAATTCAACTTGAATTCAACATGCTACAAAAGCTATGCAGTTTACATGACCTCTTGAAAAAGGCAGATATTATCACCAGCTGAAGGCAATTCAATTAAAATTGGAGGCTTAACTAGTCAAAACCTGCTGGCACTGTACTGATGTGCTTTAATCCTAATTGCAAATTCTGTGCAGTTAACACAAAACAAAGACATATAACTACTTCTTTACTGCTGCTCATGTTATCTGCAGAAGGTAATCGGACAGCACATCCATATGGGGATTATATGCTTTTTGAAGTGCTCCACATTTGAGAACTAGATTAAGGCTAAATGAGGCCTGGATCTACCAAAACTATAGAGATGCTTCCTCCTCCCTTCCTCAGTCTCCTTGATCATCTTTTTTCAGCAGCCCTCAAGGGACTTTTTCTGTCTTCTCAGTATTGTTCCTTCCTATGTTTCCTTTTCCAATAATATGCAGAAAACTGCCTTTGGTTTAATCCAAGATGATAAATTACATTGATTAGGGTTACCATACATCTGGGTTTTCCCAGAGATGTCCTCTTTTTCGGCCCTCAGTGCTAGTGTCTGGGTGGGTTTTAAAAATGTGAGCATGTCTGGGTTTTTGCTTTGTGTCCACTTTTTCCCAAGCATGAGTAGCTTGGATGCTTGAAGCAGCCAGCAAGGTGATTGGTTGTTGAGGGTCATGTGCTCTGCTCTGCAGGGGCCCTGGCAATTAAGTGGGTGTGTGTGTCCACGTTGGCTGGAGCTGCATGGACAGCATGGCTGGGAGTGGGGGGCAGAGCGCCGTGGTTTGGGAGTGAGGGACATCAGCAGGGCTGTGGGGCAGGGGGCTGCAGGTCAGAGTGAGGGGCAGTGGCTGCACTGAGGGGGGAGGTTGGCAGGTCAGGTGTAAGGGCTATCAGCAGGGCTGGGGGGGCAGGGGGCTTTGGGTCAAAAGTGAAGGGCACTGACAGGACAGGGGCACAGGGGTTCATGAGTGAGGGGCAGAGGCAGGGTACAGACATATCACTGCCCCCTCCAACAATCATAACCCCCCCCCCCATACTACAGGTGTCCTTTTTTTTGATTCTGGAAATATGGTAATCCTCCATAGCTGTAAGGTAGTACAGATTTTGGCTGTTCTCACATATTCTCTAAAATACCTGACCATGATTCTTGGAATCCTGATTTAGCAAATTATCATACCAGGAAACAGCTTTCCCTTAGCCATACTGTTGAGACTTTTTTAATAGATTAAGAAACAACAACCTACGAGATCTGGGACTTCAAACACCTGGCCAATACAGCCATTTCCTCTAGCCTGCAGGATTCCTTGTGGACCAGGGAATTCATGGACAGAGCTAGTGGACATGGAGATTGCTGCAGGATCTGGAGCTTACAGGGCCCCATTGGGCATAATGGTCAGCAGCAGGATGGCAAGCACTGTCCAGCCACCATTTAGCCTGCTGCTTATCCCATTACCTCCATCACATGTCCTACCACTGCAGCTGCTGATCCCATCACCTCCACATCCAGATCCACCCCACTGGGAGTCCTCTGGTTTGGATCTGGCCTGGGGTGGGATGGGATTCATTTGATGCTGTTGTGCTAGGTAGAAAACAGATTCTAGAAACCACAAATGCCAAGGAAAAGTTGTTTATATCTGGTGTTTATAGAATAGTCCATGGCACTCTAATATTAATAAGTACCCAAAAGAAAACCCACTGATAGTGAATACATGCTAAAGTTGTTATACTGAGGTTCTGACACTAAATCTTGTTTCACTAGGTGATCAAAATTTATCTCATATATTCTTCTTAAATAAGAAATATTCTTCTTAATAAGAACGTAAACACAATTTCACTGAAAATTCAATACAAATGTGAATTTTTCTGAGATTCTAAAAATTCTGTTAAAATAGTCCCAAATCTTGTGTCTCTCCATTCCATTGCATGGTCAAAGTTAAAATTTATTTTGTACATCTAAAAAAAGGCCCAGTGAGATTGGAGAGAGGACCAATATTTACCAGTAGGTGATTGATTCAAAACAGATTGAAGTCAAAGTCATAGCTTTTATGATACAAAAATTAAATAATAACTACCATCAGATGGCTATTTTATAGCCAAAGTTAAATGAGTTCTTTGTCTCAGTTCAGTTACTGGATAATAGTAATAGGCTGTTTATAAAATAATTATCACTAAATACCACTCCTGTTTGTCTTACCAAAGGTTTGATGAATTGAACTGTTATATAGGCCCAACTCCTCTTTCTGTCTCTTTTCTGGCCCTCTCTTCCATATCTATTAACTAAAAAGCCCCTTAAAGACAATGGCAAAGACCCATGAGCCCTTAAGATCTTCAGACCAGTAACTGTTCTCTTATTGCAAGCAGACAGTGCCTAGCACAATGGAGTGTTCATTTCACCAGCATCCTTATTGTAATCAGTTCATTAATAATGATATTTTAAGATTGAGTATGGGAACACACAGCATTTTTATTTCACTCTATATTATTTTTGAGAGTTTGGATTGAATTGTACGGTATTCTTTGCAATACTATTTTGTGACAAAAAGCTGTAATGCACTATAAAACTTAAGAGAGCTGCTAAAATATTCTAAACTTGAAATTGTAATGAAGCAAACCTAAAGGCAGGATCCTGGAGGGTACAGTGGCATGGACACATCCCCTTTCAGCGGACCAAGCCACAGGAAAAGTAGCCAAGGATTTTTTTTCCAAGCCTCTGAAGAAAATAAGAATTCCTCCATTCCTTTCCTGTGCCTTCAGCAGCACACTCCCTCCCTCATGAAGCCAAGTGCAGCTGAGAACAGCAGGCAGATCCCTCCTTCATACTTGGTCCCCTGGTGTCCCCTGTCAACTTGGGAGCAGGTGCAGGGGAAGGGAGCCCACCCACTGCCACCACCATCTTTAGCCAAGCCTGGCTAGAGGCTCTGGAGCCACCTCCCACCCCCCAGCTCAGCTAGGGACAGTGGCAGTGGTACATGGGAGAGAGGATAAATAAGAGGGGAAGGGAGGTAACATGCAGCTAAGCACAGAAAGGAAAGGAGGAATGAAGGAAGACCCTTACCTGCTTGAGGAACTTATAAAAAAAGCCCCCAGTTGTTGCTCCTGTAGTGCTCTGCCCACTCTGGGAGGGAGGGAGGGAGGAAGGGGGAGGATGGAAGCTGGGGTGCAGCCACCCCTGCAGCACAGGTTGCTACTACTACACCCCACTTTCTGAAATCCTGGATCTGCCCATGAACAACCCTACAATTTTTCTAAATATTTTTATTATATGTATGCTTTTTGATACATTTTAATACCTAATTTTCACATTAGCATTGACTGACACCCTTTTTTCTTTGTTAGTGTTTTCTTCTAGTCTTCCACTAGTGTTGCCATCATTTCCAAGAGTCTAGTAGTTCCCTGCTCAGTTGATTTAGCATTTCTGCAAGCTGCACCTCCTCATCCTTACTGTTCAAAATTGTTGACTCGGCCCACAAGGAAAGAAGTGGGACCATTAGCATTTTAAATAAGATGTTGGAAAGGACCAAGGGCAAGAGAAAGGCTAACCAGTCATAGCAACAAAGAGGAGGAGAGGGGAGGTGTGAAGAGAAAGCTGTTCAAATAAAAGACGTATGTATACGCTCCATTTCTATAGATAGTTGTAGCTATGATTCTGTCCCTTAAAACTGATATTTCACTGTATCACACTGACCCTATCAAATTGACTACTTTCTGTAGGTACCTGGGACATATGGCAGCAGTTGAAAGGTCAAGTCTTATCCTATATTTATATAACTTAAGTACATTTAAATCTACTGTCATTTTTCAAGGAAGAAAAATAAATACAAATCCTAGCTGCTAACTATTTAGTGTTATACCTTTTTTCTTGTAGGTGCGATCACTCTAACTTTGCCACTTGGATTTTTGAAGGAGAGTCTACAGATGCCTTTCAAATCTTTTCAAGTCATATAATTCAGTACTTTTACCTTTTACAGGTCTTAATAATGAATAAGAGTAAGATTATCATTTAAAGGAAGAATGATAAATCTTTTCTTTCAGTGTGGATACTGGAGCTCATTTGCTTTTTTACATAAAATTAGGCTTTTCTTGGGTTTTTAATAAGACTTAAAATTAGCATTACTTGCACTGTAGCAAGATCAATGATGCTGGTGATAATACACAGCACTTCTGCAGTATCTTTTATTGGATAATCACACTAAGCCTCACATAACTAATTTAACCTTCCCACCATTTACATTATAAACCAATTACCTACAGTACATTTTATACATTACAAAACTACTGTCATCTATAGATTGAAAAGGGGAAACAATCTTTAAAAGGACGAGCAGTGACATCACATACACTTTAGGACAGGAAGTGCATACTACAGACATAGCAGAGGCAACAAGATTTTTTCTTGTACATTGTATATGAAAACCTTCCAGAATTCAGAAAGTAACAGCTAGTGGCAAATAGCTAAAAATGTACATAACTTTCATCAGTGGCTTGGCCATTTACACACAGCATGATCTATCCACAGAGATGCAGGTAAACTTTGTTGGCTTCAGTTCAAAATTCTACATACCTTTACTTTCAGCAGTTACTGACCTAGTTGTGGAGATGATAAGCACTGCTACTAAGAGCCAGAAGCGAACTGGGTGTTTTGGACTAAATAAGAAAGTTTTAGTTATTACTACATTTTAAAGCTTGTACATGTTTTTATATTGTCAGTAAAGGTATTGTTTACAACATCTAAAATAGCTATAATATGTTAATCGTTAATATTTACAATAAACAAAACCTTTAGAACTTGATATATGAAAATTTTCTGAACAAAATGTTATTCCGTTACTGTAGCTCTATATATTGGTTTACTATTATTAGAAGAGTACTGAAAAACTTGTAATATTTAAGGTATAGAACAACCCCTGTACTTCTATTAAATATTAGCGCATGGAATTCATACAAAGATACAGAGCACATCTACACATACAATTAATTCGAAGCAATAAACTTTGACGCCTATTGCAAGGAAGTTTGAATATGTGCCTGAAACCGCAGCATCTTGAGACAGGTCAGAGCACTCCCAGCTGGCAGGAGGCCTAGGGACTCAGACTGCTAGCCCAGGGCTGCTCTGACCCAGCTCAACATACTGCAGAGGAGCTGGCTGGGGCATAAGGGTACTCCAGTGCAGGGTTGGCGGCAGGCAGCCCTCACACTAAAGCACCCTCGTGCTCCAGCCAGCCGTGTCAGCATCTACACGTATACTACTGTGGAGTAAAAAACTCCGCAGCAAGATAGTTCTTGTATTTACAAATACTATCCTGCTGAAGAACTAATGAGTTTCTTGCAGCCTAATAGGAGCTAATTAATCCACTTACAGGAAACGTCTTGTGTAGACACACCCAATGTTTGAAAAACAGGTCACAAGACAAATTCTCACAATGTTCGTATAAAACTGTGAGCAAACTTCACTCCCACTTAATAGTTAGAATAAATAAGAACTCCAACGATATCAGTGAAGATAAAATGATGTGAAATTAGTAGATGTAAGGCATATGTGGATTAATATATGGGCCAGGAGCTTTCCCAAAGAGGGCTCCCAAACGCCTTCTTATCCAGGGCTCCAAAATATCTTAATCTGCCTCTAATGTATGATGAGGATTAAGCCCTAAAAATTTGTCTGTAAGTATTTACACCTCTTTTATAAGTCATTAAAAACTTTTATTTTTAAGTTGACATAAGTATATGCAGTATGTTAGCATGTTAGAGACTTTAATTTATAGACTACTCTGTTTCAAATGTTTGGCTTGCTTCAGAAGAGCAGGCAGTCACAAAATGGGCTGTTTTTATTTTTCTTGAACATACCTTACAAGTAAACACTTTGCAGATATAAAATCCTCATGTACAAACAGTTTTCTTATCCATAATTAAAAAGAGAAGCATGAGATATTCAGAGAAACAGGGTTCTCTTGAGGACAATGAGTATAGAGTATGGGCACTGGCCTGTCACTGTTGATTTACATTTGGATCACCTTAATGTTTCTTTAGCAGCAGGAAATATATTTTTCAGAGAAAGCTGTCAAGTTCAGAGATGTTGTTACCATTCTAGGTTAATAATAAAATAGTTCCTTCTTCATATAAAAATATTGAAATCTGATTTGTGGCTTATGTAGAACTGATTCAAATTGATAAAAAAAACCCGGAAATGACCAGGTTTATTAAAAATCTAGGGTGCTTGAATTCATCTGACATAATCATGTACTCTAGCAAGTACAGTGAAACCAACTGCTAGGAGAGGGACCATGTAAGCTTCAAGCAGAGGGAATATTTCCACTAAACAAAGGCATTTGGATGAAAAAAACCCTGAATTTACTTGACAAGCATCCACACAAGAGTGAATAAAAATAAATATGACTAATTTTAAGTTGGCCTGTTATCAGTTTATAAATTCTCTTATTCACACTGAATCACTATATCTGTCTTGCTAAGTATTGTACTATGAGACTAAGCTTTTGCACCTGAAAATCCACTTAGCTAGTGATAAAAGAAAATTTACATTCTGCTATTTGATGCTGAGGATACTACATGCAATTCCCTCTCCTTTCCCAATACTGACAATTGATGCAAAGCAGAAAACTCTTTGTGGAGAACCATCAGCCTTTTGAGCTAAGTACAGACAGTCAAAAAGCCCAGAGCTGAATCGATTCAATGTTCACAGGCTAGTCTAAGCTGCATAGATTGAACTAATAAGCAAGTGAACAGACATTCACTTTTGATTCTGGAAATGCAGCCACATGACTGTGGTGGCTCAGGGAAGAAGCCAGGGAGTGCTAGAGCATACATCCCTGCATCACTACAGCAGACAACTTGGACCAAGGCTAGCCTGCCCATCCTGTGAGGGGGGAGTGGGGATTTGCAGGGGAGGGACAAAGCATACTGGGAAGCTGGGGGACTGAATTAACCTGAATCTAGAGGGGATCTGGGCCAGAATTTCAATAAAGCTGGACTTCAATTTAATCCCATGTGACCAGAAAATGAAGAAGATGAATGAAGAAATATTGATTTTTTTTTCATTACTCACAGAGCACTTAACCTAATTCATTATGATTCCACATTTGCACAACTCCCCGTCCCCTCGCTTTTAGACAAATTAGTACAATACAATATAAATTGTATATATTTTCAGTATTTCAGGAAATTCTGAGAAGTTAGCTGCCAAACCCCTTTCCCATTTATTTTAAATGGTAATTTTGTTTCTTATGTGTGTTTTGTTTTTGAATTCAATTAAAATTAAAATAATAAAAGGTGCTATGGATGGACGGTTATTACCTAATAATCATTTCTAGGACCTCTCAATCATACTTGGTGGAGTCAACTTTGTGAAGTCACTACTCAAATTCATATGCTATATATGAGCAGTTAGAACACAAGCATAAAGCAGAGAGTTAATGTTTCATTTAGTAGAAATTGACTTTTCCACTTCCCGAGGACTGAACCAGAGTTTCTGAGCTTAGTCACATAGGGTGTTTATATATGTACTCCAGGAGGCCTGGAGGGAGGAGGGACTTTAATTAGAGCAGCTCTAAGAATTGCTCTAATTAAAGAGGCCGGAGTATCACATGCATCAGCATCCCCCCATGAATCCCTGAAGAGGAATTACTATGTTGTCCAATAAGTGAACAGAAATCCTCCCTTCTAAGGGTTCGCAAACTATGACAAGGTTTGGTGATACAAACATTTTTAGGTAATTGGAACATGACAAAGGGCAGGGGCATATGTTCACTCATGACTAATGCCAACATAAAAGAAGTTATGATGGTACAAGAGTCAGTATCTCTTTGCACCCGAGGTAATGATATGGCAATCAATTAGTGGTACTAGGTTTGGATTGACTCAAATCCTTTTAAGAAATGATAAGCCTTAGCACACTTGGTTTCACACTTATCACAATAAAATATTGTACTGTGACCTAAAATCTGCCCACAGTTTTTCCAGAACTAGACAACACTTTTAACTACAGTAAGGATTAGCTCAGTATTAGGTACAATATTGGGTCATTTCCAATAAAAGTTTCACTTTTATCACTGAATTCTTCAGAAATAAGAATATTTAGGAACCAGTTACCTATTTCTATTTGCAGTTGGTTGATACAGTAATTGATCTGTATATGATTACATGCAATATTCATAATAAGGAAAAAATGTTTTTTTTCTTAAATAGTAATAGTAACTGCACAGTATTTATAGCCTTGGTATAAAGGAGAAAGAAAGGACTACATAAATGACTAAATGTTTGTATAATACAACCTGGCTTTTAGATATTTTTGAAGGAGAAACAACAATATTAGTGGCATCTGGACCTCACTGCTTTTGGATTCTGGCATAAATGGCTCTAACTTCCACTTGCTGCTTGATGGCTGTAAAAGCATTTCAGAAAAACAATTATCAATGTAGAAATTTTAAAATAAAATGTATTATCATGAATTTGTAGAAAACATACAGTGGATACACATAACACTTATGAGCTTGAATAAGAATAGGGAGATGTCTTTCTGTCTTTGGAGGGAGAAACAATTCCTAAAATGAGACCACTTATGTATCCAGAGGCCATGTCTAGATGAGTGAGTCCATGCCTGTTACAGTGCCTCAAAGCAGTTTGAGATGCCACAAGAGGCATGCTAAGAATGAAAAAATGCTCCCTGCACTGCATATTTGCAGCATGGACTCTAAATTCAATACTGGGAAATCCCAGTATAAAAAAAAAATAGCATGCTGGGGAAAAGCAGCACAACGAAGCAATCAGAAACAGGGTCCTCCAGAGAGATGCTTTAGCATGTGGCCAGAGTGTCTCTATAGCTCTGGTATGCCCCTCCTAGTCCAGCATGCTGTCTCAGCAAGACTGGTACCAGTGGCTTGGGCCCAGTCTCTGTCCCCCATACGTAGGGACATGGGGGTGAGAGGACTCTGAAGGTGGGGGGGACTGTGGGTGGAGGGACTGTGTGGGGGTGGGGGGAACTACGGCCCCCCTGCATGGTGCACAGCCTCCCCCCACTCCCCCCAGCAGCAGCAGCAGCAGCAGCAGCAGTCACCATCGGAGCACTCATGGCCTTCCTCTGGCACAGACTCCTGGTGGCACGGTGCCACCTCAGACCTGGGGGCCGCACATGGTGCACAGTGCCGGCCCAGTCCTTTGACATGCACCTTCTGCCAGAACCAGGCCAGCTTTTGCTGTTACCTGGGGCTCCCAACACCTCAGGCAGAAGCTGCACACTATTGGTCTGGGCCAGGTCCTGCCTCCATGGAGCCAGCCCAGCCCACTGGTACACAGGGAACATGAAGACAGGAGCTGGCCCAGCCCAATAGCGTGCAGCTTCTGCCTGTAATGCCTGGAGCGCCACATGACAGCAAAAGCTGGCACAATTCTGCCCAAGATTGCACACCAACAGATTGGGCCAATCAAAGATGCACACCAGTAGACTGGGCTGGTGCCGGGTGCCATGTTTAATCCCCAGTTCTAAGGCAGTGCCATGTCAACAGGAATCTCTGCCAAGAATGGGCCATGAGTGCCCTGATGGGCACCACTGATGCTGCTGCTCCTGCTGCTGCTGTAGGGGGGATGGGACTGTGAGCCATGTGGAGGGGGAGGCAGGGAACCCACCTCTCCAGAGAAGTCCCTGCCACCTCCACTGTGCATCCCACCCCCACACAGTTCCCCCATACCCCCAAACCCCACACCCCCAAAAACCCCCTCCTACATACCACACTCACAAACACCACACCACCAGTCAGCCTACAGTTAGTTCTGAAATAGTTAAGGAGCTCCTGGAGGAGCTGGATGGGTATAAGTTAGACCTCCATCCATGGGTGCTAAAAGAACCAGTCAGTCTTACCTCTATTCCTGGGAAAATGCTAGAGAAAATAATCAAAGAACACATTTGTGCAGACCCAGCAGGGGAAACAATGCTGAGGGGAAACCAGCATGGGTTTGTCAAAGGTAAATCCCATTGACAAACCTTGTAGCTTTCTATGACCAGGTCACACACTGCCTGGATGCGGAAGCCAAGGCCGAGGCTGATGTCATCTTCCTGGACTTTAGGAAGGCCTTCAACACAGTTTCACACCCTACCCTCATTGGGAACCTAGCAGACTGTGGAGTGGACACCTACACAGTCAGGTGGGTGGCCAACTGACTTAGGGACCGCACCCAGAGAGTGGTGGTGGATGGCTCCTTCTTGGCCTGAAGGGAGGTGGGCAGTGGGGTTCCGCAGAGTTTGGTCCTTGGACTGATATTATTCAATATCTTTATCAACGATTTGGATGAAGGCATGGAGAGCACCCTCTCCCAGTTCGCTGATGATACCAAGTTATGGAACAAAGTTAGTACACTGGAGGGCAGGGAGCAGATTCAGGCTGACCTGGACAGGTTGGATCAATGGGCAGAGAGAAATAGGATGCAATTTAATAAAGATA
>JAGPOW010000304.1:92651821-92670246 GCA_030014935.1 Caiman crocodilus
GGCTGACCTGGACAGGTTGGATCAATGGGCAGAGAGAAATAGGATGCAATTTAATAAAGATAAATGTAAGGTACTCCACCTGGGAAGGAGGAACCCCCAAAACACCTATAGGCTTGGGAGTGTCCTTCTCAGCAGTTCAGAGACAGAGAGGGATCTTGGAGTCATAATTGACTCTAAGATGAACATGAGCCGGCAGTGTAACAAGGCCATCAACAAGGTCAATCATACCTTGTTGTGCATTAGCAGGTGCATGACTAATAGAACAAAGGAGGTGATGCTCCCCCTCTATGCGGAACTGGTCAGGCCTCAGTTGGAGTACTGTGTCCAGTTTTGGGTCCTGCACTTCAAGAGGGATGCAGGGAATTTTGAGAGGGTCCAGAGGAGAGCCACTTGCATGATTAGTGGCCTTCATGACAGACACTGCAGGGGAAAGTTGAGAGAGCTGAATCTCTTCAGCCTTCACAAGAGACGGGTGGGGGAAGATCTTGTGGCCGCCTATAACTTTATTAGGGGAGGTCAACGGGGAATAGGGGAAGCACTGTTTACTAAGGCACCTCAGAGAGTGACTAGGAATAATGGGTGTAAACTAGTTAAGAGTGGATTCAGGTTAGATATTAGGAAGAAATTTTTCACAGAAGGGTGGTCAGGATCTGAAATGGGCTTCCAAGAGAAGTGGTGCTATCACCTAGCTTGGAGGTCTTCAAGAGGAGGTTAGATAGTCACTTGGCTGGGGTCATCTGACCTCGGTTCTCTTTCCCACCAGGGGCAGGGGGTCGGACACGATGATCCACTGTGGTCCCTTCCAACTCTACAATCTATGAAACTAAACCACCTGAAGCCCCTGCACAAGCCCCACACTGTCCCCAGAAACTTCACTCCCAGAAACCCTACACCCACCCACAACCCCTCCCAAACTCCCTACAAACCCCATATCCAACCCCCCACAATCTATCCCCACAACCTCACACCCTGCATGCCCAGCTGCCAGAAGGGACAGGACAGGACCTACTGGCAGGAGCTGTGGCTGCAGGGGCAACTGCCACATTGCAGCCCTGCCCCATGCCCCCACCAGTGCTGGTACATGTAGCTCCAGCCTGGGAGGGCCTCCTGGTACCCAGAACCACTTGGGGGGTGTGATGGGCTGCAGGAAAGATTAGAGATGGCAGCAGAGGTGTGTGTGAGAGATAGAGATGGAGGTCAGGGATGGGGGTAACCTCTTCAGGTAGGAGAGGCTGCCAGAGCCAGGCTTAGAGCCTCCCTGCCCCCCTAGAACAGCCTGTGCAGGGGAAGTCTGGCCTGGAAGGGAAGGAGCTTGCCCATCCCAGTCCCTGAGCCCCAATCAAGGGCTTCCCAGGAATGGCATGGGGTTTACTGAAGCCTGGACACAGGCGGAGGGAGCAAAACAGCAAGGGCTGGCATTGCTCAAAGCCACAAAGCAGTGGGTAGGACAGCTGCAGCTGGACTCATGCCCTGGTGCTGGGATGGAGCTACTTCCAGGAGGGAGCTAGTGGGGTCGGGCAGGGGCTGTGGATCAGGAGTGAGGAGCACCGGTGGGGCTGTGGGTTGGGAGTGATGAGCAAGGGCAGAGGCAGGGCACTGTTATATCAGTGCTGCTTAGCATCCCACATCCTGCTAAGTAAAGGAGACAGGGGCAGGTCTAATTTTTCTATGATAAAAAAAATGAAAAGCAAATGTCAAAGTGTATAGATATTTAAAAGTAATTTTATTATGATGATAGAAGCACTTCCAAATTGCTTTAAAATTGTAAATATATCAATAAAACATTGCACAACTGATCTCTCTCTATATTGTGGCATTTCAATTTAATTGTGGAAAAAAATGGATTTTGGGTATTTTAATAAGAGAATTTGGGTTTTGTAATCAGAGAATTTGCAATTTTTAAACAAAGAACACCAGGATCTCTGCTAGTGAGGCAGGTGGTAGGACCCTGGCAGAGGAGCCTGCCCAGGGTCAGCACTGGGGACCCAGCTGGAGGACAGACAAGGTGGCTGACCTTCTGGCCATTTGGGGGCAGGAGGACATGCTTTGATTGTTCAAAGTGGGCCATTGCAAGAAACATATCTTCTGGGCTATAGCTGCCCAGATGACAGAGCGGGGACACCAGAAGACATGACAGCAGTGCTGTCTAAAGGCCAACTGTAAAGACACAGCCCACTGGCAGCTAGCCCAGAGATGCAGACAGTTTTGCTGCAATGCTTGTACCACAGCCCAGGTGGCCATACAGTCCCTGTCTGGGTCTGGCGGGCATGTAGCCATGGAGCCGCATCCTGTCAAAGGTAGCAGCAGGTCATAGCCAGATAGCAGCCCCCACTGCCTGACTGCTGCAGCAAGAAGAAGGTGCAAGGGCCACTGTAGGTTAGGGCTGCTTCAGCAGTCCAGCTGCCACAAGGGGTAGTATCCCTAGATGCCAACTGGCTGGACCTCAGAAGCTCCTGAGGACAAGTTGCTCTGAACTGCTGGCCAGGGCAGTTTCTTATACTGCTCTACTTATAGGCTCTAGCTCCCTCGGCTGAAGATCTGGGAGGAGCTTGGCAAGGTCTGTTTGTCCCAAGTGGCACAATTTGCCCCACACCGAGGTGCATGTTCAGGCATGTGTGCTGAGACACAAATCTCCAGCACAAAATTGGTACCACTGCTATTTGAGCTGCTGCAAGTGCACATGCCTGCATGTGTGGATGTGCCCAGAGGGAGTATTAGAATAATTCCTACGCTTTGGTCAGGTAACTCAGAACCAGTCTTAACCTGCACTTTGGTCATGCACGATGCAAAACACAATTCTACCCTAGAAGTCTCATGATGGACAGGAAAGAATCAAAGTAGAAGTTACAAAACTGTGTATGGCTGATCTGGTGGAATTTCTAACCTATGTCCTTTCACATGTGTGGGCTTGGAAAAAAAGGGTGCCTAATCACAATGATGATGGAGATCTATGAAAAAAAGATGTATTTCTAGAAACAGAGACATGTAAATGCAGCTCTTGCCCTTCTAAACTGCTCTTCCTTCACATAAGGATATTGGTATCATTTTCCAATCTTAGGAGGGAGTAAGTGTTATAAACAATACGCATTGCTAATTGAACAGCTCCTGGTATATTTGAAGTACTATATTTGAATAAGCAATTCTGTAATCTGTATTAAACTTAGAAGTTTAGCTGGTCCAAAATCTTATGGAGCTCTGACCCCACAAAGCTCCAGTGGGATCCAAAAAAGGTTGGGGTATTTTCTGTCACTCCCTTTACCATTTCGCAAAAGAGATTTGGTGGATCATCCTATAGTCTGCTTGAGGAAGTAAAGAGATAGAATATAGGTTTTAGAATTCAAGCATCACTGGGATATTAAGTTGACTTACCTTGGCATGAGGGAGATTAAAATATTTTAAGATGGAGAAATAGAAAAAGCATAGGGATACAGCCTGATTGATGTCCAGTGCAGTATGACCCGTACAATGAATTTCCATGTGGCCAGTCATAATATACCAGGAATGTCAATGATTTCAGTGACACATCAATTGTTCAGTGGCAATTAAGGACTAGTATTGATGGACTTAATTTAGGCTGGATAAATGTTTTAAAATTGGGATTGAAGAAATTGTGATCTATAACACATACACCAGTACCTTCTCAGTTCTGGAAGATTAGTGTTGTGGATTTGCTTTTAAATTACTCTTTAATTTCAAATGTAAAATAAGACCATAATCTTTTATTATAAATAAACTACTTTTAAAATAAAATGTTACAATTTAATGCACTTAATAGAAATGAATTCTGAATCTATCCAAATATATAATTTGGTTCTTAATTACCACATTCCAAATCCTGTTATATAACAGTAGTTCAAGAGGACAAACAGTTTATTAGGTATGTTCATGTTTAGTTTACAGTGATTACTCTTTCCTTCCTACATTCAGTAGCCTGCATGTCACAGGACAGCAGAAAGTAAAAAGCCAAATACATGTATGGTATTAAAAACATGCTGCATTTCCCCAGTTATGAATAATACAAAAAAAACTACAGTCCCAAAACAAAAATATAGCTTTCACTTGGGATTTTTTGGTCACCACATTAAATCAATACTGCTGAAAATGTTATGCCAAGCAGGTTTTTTTTCCTAACACTTTATGGTATAATCCAGATTTAAAAAGTCTGAAAAAAATTAATCTGTTTAGGAGACAACAATTCCAACCCATAAGAACATACATTAATCAGAATATGCCAGCTATACCAGTTTTACCAGATTAATATGTTCAATAGTGAATAAATGAAAGTAAGATGTGGTTTGTAGTTTTGGTATGTGATCACTTAGTATGCCATTTTTTTTCTTTCTTTTTTTGTAACAATGCTAATACATGGTCTAGTGGAATATGACTGATAATATTGAAGATAAACACTGATTACCACTTGCATTTCAACTGCACAGAAGATGTTTCAGTGTTAGAGGTTCAGATATTTGTGAAAGCTATTGCTATATATATTTTACTTACTATTGACTACCTGATTTTAATTCCGTAGAGCTTGAATGTGCAGTCCTTACACTAAATAGTACCTTATTAATCAACTAATCCTATTTGTCCAATAGGCCTATTTAAACAGTAAATAATTACCTAACGTTAGTCAGGTAATTAGTCCACAGATATTATTACCCACCTAAATCTGAAAAAGGAAGAGCAAACTGCTTTCCCTAACAGCAATGTTTGTTTCTCTTAATGGTAAATCTAAGTGAGAATGAGACAATAATTTAAATAACTAGAGATTAAGCCAACAGCTGGATGGACAGAAAAAGATCACAGGTTGCTAATTTACTATTTGAGGATTTTATCACACAATAATTTCAAGAATTATCATAAATGGAAAATAGAAAAATTAAGTAAGGGGATTGAATGGCAAAATTCAAATATAAGGCAAAAATAAAGCTGTAAAAATAGACTCAGTGTATTATAAAAAGATTGGTTTTAATGACAAATAATTAATTTATAGTTTCTTATTAAAATCATTAGGAGAAATCCTGGCCTTTCTAGCCGCATCCAGACAAGCACAGACATTTGGTTCTCCAGGGAATGTCCATGCCATGTGTACTTTAGCACACAGCCAGTTACCCCAGGGGCAGTATGGGAAACTGGGGCCAACAGTGCTGGCCTTAGCAGCCTTATCTGGGATCCTGCAGGCCTCCCAGGGCTACAGTAGCAGTGATCCAGTTCTGGGTGGTCTGGCTCCGCTTTTCAGTGGTGTGCGCTGCCTGTGCATGCAACACTTTGGGGGGGAGACGGGGGTTCAGGTTTTTTTGATCCCTGGATATCCTGGGGTCAAAAAAAGTAGGGGGGGAAGAACAACAGAGCAGCACATGCACATGCAGTATGCACTTGCAGTGTGCGCAACACCTGACTGAGTAGTACATGGCACTGTGTTTGCGGTACCACATACTGCATAGCTGGGTTCGTCTGGACATGCCCTCTGAGGTCAGTGGGAGTTTGATTCATTGTATACAGATCATATTTCTATGTAGCTTCTTTCCAGCTGCACACACATTAGTTATTTGGCAAAACTTGGCACCTGTTTTGATTTTGGAAAAGGGTAAGGCTGAATAAATTACCTTCTCTAGTCATAAAAGGTTTTCCGGCAGACACACACAGAACCATGTCTCTGTCTATTTCATCCCATGACTGGAGCAGCTCACTATCTGCGGTATACAAAGCCTTGGCAGGCTGTTGCATATTCAACCGCATGGTACAGTTATCCAGCAGCTGAAATGGAAAAAGTGCAGATGATGATAACTTGTGCTGCATAGAGGATGCACAGGCATAGTAATATTTAAAAAACCATGGATGTACATTATAAAAAATAAATTTACAGTACCTTCTGTTGATGAATATCCTCTGGGCCCCAAAAGCTAATGTCTATACAAATGGTAATGAGACTTTGGCCCCCAAGTAAGGAAGTTAGGATTTGGCCCATACAAGGTAGGGTTAGCAGAGGTAGAAACAACATTGAAAAGAGAATTATTGAAAGCACTGGAAATATTCTGTTATAGTTATCACTGCAGAGAAAGACATCTAAAAAATAACCAACTTCCTTCCCCCAAAATAAATGAACTTTCAAAATTACATATGAATGTGATTGTCTAATGCTTCCACCTGTTGCCTTCCCCTCTGTCTATATTTATAAAGTGCTCTAGCTTTCTATCTGGTCAGTTTTAAGAACAGTCCCTCTGGTTTATGAAATCTCACAATACCCTAAATACACATGAGAGCAATTTAGAAGTTTCAGAAAGAGAGAAAGACAGTCCTTAAAGTATCTGTATGCGTGTGAGGGAATGGAGCATATATACTCACTGTGCATATCTACAAGAGATGTTTTACTACAAACTAGCATAGTTTACTGCATAGTAGACATGTGCATCTACAAGTGGTTTATTGCACAGTAGCACTTGTGTAGATGCCTGACCAGGAGCAAATCTGCTCCCAGGCAGCCAGCCATCACTGGGCAGGAGACTGCTCCCTTCCCACAGGAGCTGCCTGCTTCCAGGGTTGGTTCTGTCACTGGAGCCCAGACAGGGACTATGTGCTTTTGCCCCAGCAGCAGGGAGCTCCAAGCCCCTCGCTGCTCTGAGATCACAATTGGGGAATGGGGACTGGGAGATCTTTATCTCCTAGCCCCCATTTTGCTATCATGATTGGGGAGAGCAAGGGACTAGGAGATCCTTATCTGGCAGTGCCAGCTCTGTGACAGCAGGGCCAGTGCTGGGAGATCCTTATCTCCCAGAGCTAGGGCTCAGAGATAAAGATGTCCCAGCACCAGCCCCATGACTGTGGAGCTGACACTGGAAGATAAGTTTACTTGCAAGTAAACTGAGTTTGGATCAAATGCATGTGTAGACAGCCCACTGAATATTATTATTAAAACAATGACAATTAATACATATGCTTTTATGGATTGGATTACACCTCATTGAAACTGGGGAGAAGTGTTATAACCATTGCCATTTATTTAAGGTAGTTCTAAGAAACTACTAATCCTTTATTGAGTCAGACATCTGAAACAAATAGGGGACTCCAATTAAAATACAAGCATGTCACCACCCAAAATAAATCTGAAGCCTCTGAAGAATCTGGACTATGAGGAGAGAGGGGGTTCACCGGATACTATTTTAGTAGAGGATGAGTGTATATTATAATAGTATGTATATAATATATTTTGTAATAACTGGGCATTTACATGAGCCCTTATGGCTCAGTAACAGCCCATGCTGCACAGTCTGCAAGGAGCACGGGTATTTTTAGCCACTACATCACCGTAGCCATGTGCTATATCAAGCAACTGCACTGCTGTGGCGATGTAGCTGTGGTGTAATGGTTTTTGTTGCCGATGCTATGTCACCATAGTGTGCTGCTATGGCAATGCACCATCACATGTAGACATACCTAGTGTATATGTATATTGATAATAATTACGTTTTGCCCATCTAAACATTGAAAGAAAGCTGAGAAATACCCTGGCAGTCTGACAATGCACAATACAAGTTGTTGCCTTAAGGGAACAGTACATCAAACCTTTTTGCATGTGATTGAGGGTTTCTGCAGATTTTTCCATTTTAGGGATTTTTTTTTTTGGTAGCTACATTAATTTTTGTTTAGAGTGATGTCATGTTACACATATTAAAAATATCAAATGAATTGAAGTGTGCTATAATGTGAAAAGCATGTTTTATCTTTTTCTACATTAAGTATATCATAAATATGCTAAACAGTTATAAACTATGAATCTTAAGGCCAGATTTTCTGCCCACAATTCTATTAGGGGAGTCAAAAGAATTATGTAAGCAGAGAGATTGATCCTTGAAACTCCATGTTTTCCCCATAGGCTTCAAAAGACTCAGCCTTTCTGTAAGCACTTGGCAGCAATTTTGAAAGACATATTCCTTCGCCTGTACCTTTACCTCTGCAATTGTTTTCCCCCAGGCATAAACTCCTTGCTTGGGTTTATAACCATTCAAGTAAGCCCATACTCTTTTTGCAGCTGGTTGATTGTACAGACATCTGCGGTTGCCTGACAGCAGTTTAGGTGAAAATAGAGAACTTCTTTTGAACTGCAATGCTTGAACTTCTGAGAACTGTGTCTGTAATGAAAACATTTCAGAACCTGAGAAATTAACACAATATACAATACTTTCAGCGCTTTTTAAGTAAAGGAAATTAGAACATATAGCCGTACAGCTGGTCCAATAAAAGGCATCAGTCACAAAAATCCTTGCAGAGTTGCCATCTAATTCAGTGTAAATCTGCAACTGGGTTGTGACTAATGTGTGGTCCCCAAAATACTTATTGGTAATTGGTAAAATAGTTTATCTTTTAGGAAGTAAAAACATGATGCATTGTATATATGTGTATGTATATTTTGTGATTAATTTTTCCACATATCTAATATTGGAGGACAATAGCTATCCTTCCACAGAGCCATAATGCTCACTGAATATTGGCTTATTTCTCATGTTCAAGTATATAGGACAGTATAATCTGGACTATGTAGACTAGTGGTTCTCAACATTTCTGACTCAAGGTATTCCCCCTTCCATAAGTTTTGTGAGTTGAGTGGGACCTCATTTTGAAAAACGAACTTATATATCATATATAAATATATAATAAGTGTACCTTGCAGAGGGGCTAGGTAGTGGGGAATGAAATGTCCAGGCAAGGACTGAGCCTGACCTTATGCTTATCTGCTTATTTCTCTCACCTTTGGGCACCCTTCAAGACATCTCATGGCACCTCTATTGCATATATAGAGTGCATGTTCTTATGTGCAATAATTTATTCAAATTGATCTTGAAACACTTATTGCATTGAGCATTATCTTATGATTACAACACCTTTAACACATCAGCAGAATACATAATATTAAGGTTACCTTACAAAGCCCATGACAGATTTTATGAAGCAATTTCCTAAGCAAAAAAGTGGAAGTTATCTGCATTGACTAGAAATTACTTTTTTTTTTTTAAATTCTCAGTTCCTCTATTACAATCAATATTTGATCCTTTATTCTTTTACACATTGAGACGTAGCCTTAGATGTGATTAGTATTGAAACACTAGGGTCCATTTTACTGCTACATATCTAATTGCTCAGGCATGTATCTACAAGGCCCTTTTTACCTTCTTCATTAGGGTCAATAATTCTTGGGCTCCATCCATTCAAAAAGATAGGAATGTGTAAACTTTTTTTCAAATATTGGTATACACGCATGGCTACAACCAAAAACCCAGTTACCTTGTGATAAAATTCTGAACACATACTGCTGTTTTTAATCTTGAAATGTTCATATAAACTGTGTTTTATATTACCTCTGTATGTTGAATATTTTCCAGGAGTTTCATCTCTTCTTCGTTTTTTTCAGTCCAGCCTCCTTCTACTACTATAGGCTGAACTGTGCTTTTTGTGGGTACTAGCACAGATGGTTTAGAGGCTGTTATTCATTGCCCTTTAGAGACAGAAGGATTTTGAACAGGTAACTTTATTTAAACTGGACTTTTTTTTCCTGATGAGCTTATTCTTTTGTTGCCATCCTTTTTAGGTACTTTTAAGTCCTAAATACTAAAAGATAATTTATTAAAACAAATACTAAGTATAAATTACAATAAAGATCAGGGGCTGACAAATATGGATGCATCACCATTCAGACTAATAAAAGAAACAAATATGTTGTCTACTAGAACTGTCCAGATTTTCTTTTTAAATAGCCTAAAGCCCAATGTGAACAAAACAGTTAATTTAAATGCTGACCAAAAATTCCAACCTGTAGTACTAATGTCATCTTTTTGGAACCTGTAAAACATTTTGTTCAGCAATAGAATTATTTCTTCACTTAACAAAACTATTTATGGGCCAGAGATTATACATTTCTAAAATAATCCCAACTAAGGGAACTGGAATACTTGCTGAAATTTAACACCTGCCGAAAACAATGATCATCACTTGATAACCAGGCCAGGTACTTGGTTTCCTAGGTGAAGCTATAGTATAAAACATAGCAGCTTTTGATGCACATGCCCAGATTCTTTTTTCAAACAAATTATGTTAACATGCTTTCTAATAGTAGATTCTTTCAGCACAGACAATGCCTCACTGTTCAAATACCCACTGACAAGGGAATAGCATGCACCCATGGCAGTCCTCTCACCCTGTCTCCACCATCTGCCTCACACCTTCTGGCTTGTAGGACTCAAGAACAGCAGCAAGCAGAAGCTGAGCAATGTCAGAGTACAGCATAGTTTGGGAGTCTCTAAAGTATCAGTGCACTTTGCTACTGTCAGGGGAAATTTTCATTCCATTTGTTTGCCATTGAAACCCATACTCGGAGTGCAAAAAAACCCGCTGATGTTGGCAGCAAAAACAGGGTCAAATCTCCACTGCAGCTCTATAAAACCGTGATTCCAAGAATGCCTTGAATTTTAGGGTTACCATACATCCGGGTTTTCCCAGACATTTCCTCTTTTTTGGACCTCTCTGCTGTATCCAGATGGGTTTTTAAAAATAAAAGCAAATGTCCGGGTTTTCTTCTGTCCCGGACTGGATGCTTGGGGCTGGGAGCAGCAGGCAAGGTGACTGGCTGTTTGGGGTCATGTGTTCCCCATGTGGGTTCCAGCAAGAGATGGGGGGAGAGAGAGATGCAGGAGCAGCTTCAGCTGGGGCTGAGGCAGGGGGCTGTGGATCAGGAGTGAGGGACACAGGGGACAGGATGGGTTACTGTAGTTTGGGTCTTCAGGGTACTGACAACACCAGGGGGCTGAGGGTTGGGAGTGAGGGGCACCAGCAAGAGGTGGGAGGCAGGGTACTGCTGTTTGGGAGTGAGGGGCACTGGCAGAGAAGGGGTCAGTGGGTCCAAGGTGAGGGGCAGCAGCAGGGCTGGGTGGGGGTGTGGCTTGTCAGTGAGGGGCAACAGAATGGGCAGAGGCAGGGCATGTCACTGCCACCCCATCATCATATTCTCCCCTCCCCCGTCCCTGACAGGTGTCCTTTTTTGTGGACCTGGAAATATGATAACCCCACTATATGACACATGTTGCTGTCCCAGCAGCTTCCTGTACCTAGAAAGTGCAGGCAGGGTGAGGTGGGCCCACCCCCCACCCTTCTAGTGCCCCTCTCTATAGGTGACACCCAGAGCATGTGCCCTATTTGCCCACCCTGTTATGCTACTGCACACCAACACATCGTTTCTGGCATCAAAATCTATGTAGATGGACCCACACCTAGATGGAACATACTGAAGTAAATGTAGCTTTGCATATGCACAGTTTAAACAAGTCTGTCTGGATGGATATATATATAAATATGTCCCAACAACAGCTTACTTGCATAAATTTGGAAGGAGCATACTCATATTTGAAAATTAGATCTATTCATCATAAATAAAATAGCATCTAACTGAATAAGGATCCCAACCTTGCAGTTGTCGCATTTTGTGTTTCATGGTATTTAGGTCAGCCAAAATTCTGTCCTTCTCAAACCAATTTTGTTTTTCCTGCTTCTCTACCTTTTACAAAGTTGCAACAACAGAAGATTAATATTTCTATTTTTCATATAGTGATTGAATGCATAATTGGTTTGTATAACTGGATCTATTTCAGCAAATAGTTTTTATAAACTTAAGAGCGTGAGTTACAGATCTAATATTACTCAGTTAGAAGGGACAAGAGCTAGGTACAGACATTATACTTACCATGCATTAATTGCACTTACCATGCATTAATTGCCCAGAAAGTACTCTAAAGCTGTAACTAAACAGACATTCGTGGCTTTTAGAGCATTTTAAAAATAGTGGATTGTGCTCTAAGTTAAGCCTTGATGGATGAGGTATTAGACAAGAAATGTGTACAGAAGTTGCTTTTTTTTTGCCTTTCAAGGCATTTTATTCCAGTGCCTACAGAAATGCAAGGCCTTACATCACTTAAAAAAAATACAGCACTTCAAATTAACCCTTGTTAACTGAGATTAAATTTGAAGTGCTATATTTTACAGCACTTCAGCAGCCTACAGGGCATTTCTACATGAGATGCTTTACTGCGCAGTAGAGAAAATTACTGCACAGTAAGCATCACTGTCTATATATGCAAATGTTTATTTCACAGTAAACTGCTTTACTCAGGAGTTAATTTGCTACCTGAAGCCTGTAACGCACATGTAGATGCTACTTGTTCCCAGTCAGCCCCACCACCAGGGGACCATCTGCAGGATAGCCCCAGGGCCATGGGGCTGGGGTGCCTCTTTGCCTGCCCAAGACCCTGACCCTTAAAACTCTGCAGGGACACTGGGGTCCTGGGCCACCTGCAGCCAGCCTCTGGCCAATGGGTGGTACCGCAGGGCCCAAGGCCAGCTGCAGCAGCCTGCCCAGACGCTGGTGCTGGTCCCTGCCACTGTATTGCTGCACAGCTATGTGTCCCAGATTCACAAAGTTTAGAGCTGGGAAGGACCTTGTGAGATCATTGGGTCCAGCCCTCCCACTCTGGGCAGGAAAGACTGCTGGGGTCAAATAACCCCGGCAAAGTCCACTCTCCTTTTGAAGATCTCTATGGCAGGTGCCTGCATCACCCCCACTGGAAGTTTACTCCATAGTCTAGCCACACAAACTGTGAAGTTTTTCCTTATATGCAATCTGAAGTCTTCTTCTAGGCATTTATGACTGTTGCTCTTGGTTTTCCCCTGGGGTACACAACATCGCCACATACAGGTTCCACCTCAGCTGGTGCTCCCTCCCCTTGCAACACGGCAGCCACCACTCAGCTGGAACCAGCAACTGGGAATGGGAGCAAGGTCACCCTGACATGTGAGGTATGTTCCTTAGTGAGGTCCCTGGAGTTCCAGCTGACTGAGCTCCAGGCCCAGGTAGGCAAGCTTCATGCCAGCAAGGCCCACATGCAGGAGATTGATCACTGTTACAGTCAGGCTCTTCTGAAAAATGAAGAGAGAAGGTACCTGACTATGTGAAGATGGACAACAGGAAGGCTGACTGGGAGCCCCACCCAGGGGCTACTTGGAAGATAGTCATCTCAGGCCACAAGAGACACAGTACCAGGATCACTTCTCCCTTGGAACTGAACAACAAGTACTCAATTCTCACACCACCAGCAAAGACATAAGCAGAATCACTGCCCCACCTGAGCCCAACCCCACCATTCATCCTGGTTCCATGCAGCCCCGGGAGCATGAGCTGCCTGCAATGGGACCAATACCACACAGCACAGAGCGGGGCTCTCTTTTAAAGATGGATGCCAGCTAGGGGTGCACCAATAGAGATTTTTGGGGCTGATACTGATAGCCAATATTTAAAGAGGCATATCAGCCAATACTGATCCAACTTCTGATACAGCTGCCTCCAGCTAGAAAATCTGTTGGGGTAGAAGGGGAGCGGGGCGGGGGAGGAAGGAAGGGGCACTGGAGTGCAGATCAATGCCTCTCACAGTGAGCGAGATGGCAGGGGTAGGCACTTCCCAGATGGGATGAGGGTGTGGAGCCTCAGCCCATGGGCAGGGTGGGGAAGGCAGCTCCTGTTTCTGCTGCTGCTTGAACTTTGGGACAGCACAGAGGGGCATGTGCCCCCAAGGTTTCTGTGTAGGGTGGGGTGAGTTGCAGCCAGGACTGCATAGGGCTCTTCTCAGTGGGGACTGGGCTGGGAACAGGCACCAATGGCACTGGGAGGATGCTATATCCACCGCAAATTTTGCCACTACTCTGCTTGCAGCTCAGCCACTGCTAGCCACCCGGTGCAGCCCCAGCTCAATGCCTCAAGACAAGGGAAGAGATGGGGCTGTGCCAGGCAGCTGGCGCTGGTGCCTGCTCCAAGAGGGTGGAAGCATACTGCTGCCAGAAACAGCAAATCTGCTCCCAAATGCCCACATGTGTAGATGCCTACCCAAGGTGGGTTTACTCTGGAGTAAATTCATTCATCAGCATTTGCATATGTAGATGTGCCTAGTGTGCTTTAAATAACTTGTACACTGGTCAAATTTCTGAGCAAGCCCCAGGAGGTTGCAGTGTGTCCCTGCCTCCTAGCCTGGAAAATGCAGGGAGGCTCAATGCACCCCTCCCCACCAAACACTTCATTTTTGTCAAGATTAGAAGCACTGTAATTTTATGGTGCTATAACAGATGCTCTTAAATTACAGCACTGTAAAACATGCATGAAGAACTTCTGTACACACTTTAATGAACCTTCTGTTATTGATTTATCAAATGTCTGTGCCAGATCCCATTGAGGGTTAACTTAGAGCATGATTACCACCACCCATGTGCAAGGTCTGTGGACAGAGCAAATTTGCTCTGCCTGAACACTAGGATGTCCCCACCCACCCCAGCTCTCGCTGATCTGAGTCAGTGACAGCCCCTGATCCCAGCCCTTCTTTCTCCCTAAAGCCAGCTGTGAGCCACAGCCTGGCCACAGGGGGTTGGGGAAAAGAAAAGTAGGTCTCTCAACCTGTAGCTGCTCCATGACACACTGTTGTCTGGCCAGAAGAGCATTGGGGAAAAGGGTTCCTTCTCTCCACAGAAGCTCTGGCCAGGCAGCAGTGCACCATGGAGCGAGGGCTACTGTGGAGACACTGAGCCCAACCCCCTTCAGCCCCCCACCCCCAGGCAGGCTGCAGAAAGCTCTAGGTCAGGGCTGCTGAGGGGAGACTAAGCCCACACCCCTTTTCCCCCAAAGCACCCCCAGCCCCAGAGTGTGCTGCTGCCCACCTGAGGAGGCTGCAGGGGGTGGGTCTGGTCTCTGTGTCCCTGCAGCAGCCCTGGCTCCACAGTATGCCACAGCTCAGCTGGGGGTGGCTCCTTCACCCCATATGCAACCAGGAGCTGCAGTGCAGTGCCACTTTTTGCTGTGCCAGGAACTTTGGCAGGAGGGATTGGTAAAGGAGCCCCCTGTCAGATGCCACCCCCCCAGCTCCAGTCTTGGAAGGGGCAGGGCTGCCTGCCACCCCCACCCCCTGACAGCAGGGTGCTGTGCTGTAGCTCCTGGTTGCAGTTGGGGGGGGAAGAAGCCTCCCTGCTGGGCAGGTCCCCTGCAAATTCCCAGTTCAGGTCTTAGTGAGGGCTGGGCTAAGCCCCGCTTCCTTCTCCCCACCCCCAGATGCAGACAGGAACAGCAATGAAGCACTGCTTTTTGGTGCAGTGGGAACTCTGGCAGGGGAGGGGTGGGAAATGAGTATCCCTGCCATAGGAGGGGCCCAGCCCTGTCTCCCACCAAGCCCCAAGCTGGGAAGCTGCGGGGGCAACCCTGCAGGGGATCCTATTTTCCACCCCCATGCTACAGTTCCCAGCACTGCACTGCAACCCCTGCTGGCTCTCTGCAGGGAGCAGAGCTTGGGAGTGTGCATATGTCCATGTCTGTCTCCAGCCTGGCTCCAAGAGATCATGCTCTGGAACCCCTCCTTCCTCCAATCTGTGCAAATCCAAATGTGACAGTTACTCTCAGCTCCCATCACAGCTCCAGTACCCCTCCAGCCTGCCACTACTGGCACTTGGCAGATGGGCTCCCCAACTTGGACCCAGACCTCTGCATCCTAACCCAGCATGGAGGTCCCCTCCAGCCCTGCTTCTCTGTGATTCTCTGATTCCTGACACTGATAGAGCAGTGGGTGGGGTGGGGGGTGGAACGCCCATCTTCCACACCAGGCAGCCAGTCAGGGATGGCTTGCTCATTTGGCTGGACTCAGGAGCTTCCAAGTCCATAGGACATGCTGGGAAACATAGGGGAGTTCCTCTGGGACAGAGGAATGGCAAATGTCTGTTTGGTTCAAATGCATTCTAAATTATGGCACTTTAAGTGAAGTTCAATAGTTAAAGCACTTTCACCATGGGTTTTTTGAACATCTATACTTAGACAGGGACTTTGGAAGGGTCCTCAAAAGAAACTATGGGAAAATGTAAAGCTTATGAAGTATCTTAGCAGAACAAGATACAAACACTTGTATTAATTGAATAAATATAGTACTTCATTTACTCTTCCAGCATTGATAGAGGTAGACTATTTTAGACCATCTTGTTTTAACATGCACCTATGAATAGAGGGATATACATTATCAAAATGATAATGTTCAATTAATTCTCAAGGTATCAGTAAATACCTAGTATCATGCTTGAATAAACTTTCAACAGTTCACTTTATTGTCAATGTGGAATTCCATTGATTTTGTAAGTTTAAATTGAAATTTAAATATTAGCCAAAGGGATAAAATGATCTCAATTTATGGTTAACTGGCCATATCAGTCCTTTTAAGAACCCTAACATAAAACATATAATTAATTTTAATCGTGTGAGTCATGCAAATGACATAACTGTGTTATGTCATCATATTAACATAACATTTGTCAGAAAAAATTGTGTTTAAATACTTTCCTCACTAAACTAAAACATTTTGGATTGGAAAAAATTTAGAATCTGCTTCAGTCTCTTTTCCAAAAGTGTCCATGAAAAGTACTTTGCTACTTCCTGTGTATGGTAGTAGCCACATTAAGAAACCAGTAACACTCATTATAGATTTAGGATATTTAGTTTAAAAAACAAACATAAAAACAGTTTCACAGGAAAAGTGTAGGAGAGACCTCAGACACCATCAACAGTCCCTGAAATAACAGGGACTTCGTAAGATAAAATATGCCCTGATGATCAATCCTATGACCACGACCCACATTACAAAGGCAAGTCAAACAAACAGTCTACTCATTCTTGCCCTTTTAATGTGGAGGTAAATTCCTTCCTAATCCCCTAGAAATCAGTTTAAATATGAAGAATGAGCAAGACCCAATAACCAACCACTTGAGTGGTGTGCCACTAGAATAGGAACACCACTACACCCCAGACAATCTCCCATTTTCAGCTGTAGCCAACATCTGATTATTCCAAGGAACTTAAAAACCCTCAAAAGTCATGTTATGCATTGAAGAAGAGCAGAGAGAAGAGCAATGGAATTATTTCTTAGCCCCTAAAGGTAAAAAGCAGAAACCCTGAAATATGGGTTCTTTCTGAGCGTGGCTTAAGGAGACTGTTTGTTTCTACATAACTCTATCTTTGTAAAGAGGTGGAAAAAAGGAACTCATACCATTCAAAGGCAAAAAAGGCTCTCCACAGGAAACCCAGATCTCAAAAGGCTTTCTGAGAATGTTGGTAAGCAGAGAATCATCAATCATGTCCAAACTTTCTGGAGTTGCCAGGCATAAAGCCGATTTTATCTTCTCTTTCTCCATCTGCTTAGCTTTGTATTTTGAGAAAAATATCAACAGTTTCTCTTTATATCACTTTAGGATAAAATGTTTATGCCATCTTATTAGTTTAATTAAGATTAAAGCTTATGTTTATACACTGGCTATGAAGCAATAAAAACTCAATTAGCTAGAGTTACAAAAGCTTAAAGATGCCATTTTTGGAGCAGCATTAATTGGTAATGTGATATGATGAAAGAGACAAGGGGATGGGGGTGTGGCCTTTGTTAGTGACTATATACTGACTATATATTTGAACGTTTGTAACAGTTGCCTATTTGCCAGTTTAGGAAGAAGACAAGATTCATCTTCTTATCTAGGCCATTGTTTTGGCCTATGTGTGGAAGGTCCTGACTTTGCTTAAAGTTTTAATTCTTGAATTTTATCTTTAGAGGCCTTCAACAAAGTTAACCTAAAAATGACCCTTAAGCAAACATCCCACATTCCAAGAAATCAAACATTAGGAGCCTTTGAAAAGATTGGAAAGAAAGGAAATTCCCCAAAGTAATTAAAATAGTCAACAAAAGAAACTGATTACCAAGCAAAAGAATCTGTTGAGTAAGATCCAAGCCCAAATTTGGGAGTAGTGACAGGTTTGGGTAGGAGGGGCCCAAGACAACAACTCGGTCAATAAAAACTGTAATCTACTGTCCCAATTTGGAGGTAACCTCACTTGCAGAACATCAAAGGAAGAATTGCAAGTGTAGGCTGGATCAGACTGATCACCTGAACCACCCTCTCCGTGAACACGAATCTCTTAGTTCACGCTGAAGCTGCAGAGCGCCTGAAAGGGACTGAAGGAAGGAGACTTAGTCCTATCAGTATTGAGGCTAGACCATTGAAATGTATTGCTGAGGCAAGCCTGTTGAGCCATACTACTGAGGCCAACCCATTAAATTGTACTACTGAGGAATGAAACCATATTTAGATGTTTGGCTTCTCGGAATTCTAAGATTGTAAGTATATTATAAAAATAATAGTATTGACTCAAATTTAACTTTTAGTTGTAATTGAAGTTGTTTTTGTAACACTAATTCTTATAGCATTGTTGAGAAGGAAGTGCATTTGGAGCATTGTTTCTGATATATGTAGTTATTGTGTTCTTAATGTTTGTGGTATTTCTTAAAGCTAAGCAGTGTTATATGCGTAGCAAAGAATTTTAAAAT
>JAGPOW010000304.1:92677762-92690956 GCA_030014935.1 Caiman crocodilus
GAAATCCCTGCCCTGAGGGATTCTCCAGCCGCCCCTCAGGCTGGCACACACAGACGCTTGTGGAGGAAGGCGCCCAGGGTGGCAATTCTGCCACATTGAGCACAATTAGGACAAGCTTATTTTGGATTCACTGGTGGACCTTTTTGAGATGTTTGCAGCAAGGGCTGGAAAAGAGTCAGAAGGGTTTATTTACTACCTTGAACAAAGCAAGATTTTTTGCCACATTGCAAATGATTATTTATGAAGAACACTACACTAATATGGAATTCCATATACTTTCATTCATTGGCTGCAAACCATGTATTTGAACTCAGCTCATGTTTCTCTGGTCAATCAAAAACAGGTGTCAAGGCCAGTTACTCTAAATTAAGAGGTGAAACAAAGGTGCCTGCAGAAGCTGCTGGTGTACATCTTTGCCTTAGAGTCTCTAACTACTGGCAGAAAGGGTATAAGTAAAAATGAGACTGAGAGAAGACAGTCACCTTCGGGACACAAGGAACAGGGATCCCTTCCTCTGTGTTGTGGCAGTTGCTGATGATATTTCAGTAGTGGCCATGACTTCAGAAGCCATGAGAAATTCTTGTTTTGACTACAAAGTTATGAGAGTAACTTAGGGGACTGACTATGCCTTTCACAAAAGCAATGCAGAATGACCTTTTCCTGCTTAAACAGTCTAAAGAACATGTAGGAGGAGGCAGATGTGTCCAATCTGCCTGTAGAGCTTGAAATATTACAGCTTTACTTCCATGAAGAAGGCAGAAGAGTGGCTATAACTGTAAGAAGACCCTTGACGAGAAAGAAAAGATTGTGGCTAGAGTGATGGGCTCCTACCATCTTGCAAAATTGGTCTCTGTTCCTACTCTTATTGTTCTATGAATCGGCATATCTTCTGCCCAAGGAGCAACTTATGAGGAAGCTGGTGGGGTTATTTTTCTGAGTATGGGAGAGAGAGATGCAACTAATTATCCTATGGTGAAAAGAGCCATAATCTCTAGACAAAAGGAGCATGATGGGCTGGCTCATACACCCAGAGGTGTTTATGGTGTCTATTTGCTCATTTTCACTATCAATAGGTACAAAATCTTTGTGAACTCTCAGTACTGTCAACAAAAGTCATTGTCACAGTTCATGTGTCTCACATTCTTGAGGAGGGAGCTGTGATAGAATACGCTATCACAGGCTAGTCAGGCTATTGAGCAGGAATAGCACCATCCTGATGTAGGTGATGTGTATTTCTCAGACATGTCAAAATTTGAATCTTAGCCTAAACCAGAGTTAACATAACATACAACTGAGCAAAATCATAATGTATCATAATGTACGACCAACCAAAATCTCTTTAAAACATTCTAAATCTATAAGCCTATGTGGTAGAAATATCACAATTTAAAGTATTATTACATGACTGGTACTATAAGAATGGTTTAATGCAGTGGAGCTCATCCTGTGCCACCAAATTTTTAGACTCATGGGAAGCCCTGTTGACAAACTGACATAGCTCTATGCACCAGATTATGCTGACACATGGGGATGGCACATGGCCAGATCTTGTGTGGGATTGGGCCACAGCCATATTTGGCATGTGGATCCAGGATAACAGGCCAGATTGCACCCATGGACCACATGCTGACTCCAGACTGGTTGCTGTTTACAGACAGATCCTGCCCATGGGATCCAGTCTGCAGACTGGAAGGTTGAGCACTGTTGTTTTAACGTCATGGGTCATGTCCTCTATGGCTCTCTAGGCTTTGAATATGATTGGGAAAACATGTGGTAGGGATGAGACCTATATATATTTGAAACCCCAGAAATTCATCATGTTAAAAATTTTAGGTTTGAGATTCTGATTTGGGTTCATCTAAGTCACTGATGTGGTGTTTGTCCTTTGCAGTACTACAGCCATTATGCTTATCTCTGGGGATGAGTGCTACTTACCATAGGAAATGTACTAGCAATGATTAACTGCCCATTTTGGTAGCCAACTACATTTCTGTATGCAATTATTTTTATGGCTTTCTGGTTAATAACTGCACAGATCTTTTCTGAGATAGTTTGTACAGCGACTTTAGTGTGCAGAGATGCTAGAACTCCTTTTAAATGACTCAGAGTGATTTCAGTTTCCAAGGTGGATAAATCAGTCTTTTGGAGATATATATATAAAAAGAGATCAGATTCAATCATGCTATTGCTTTTATTAAATCAATATAGAAATAAATTTATTTTTAATGAAGCCCAGGAATTTGATTTAAAATTAATTCAGTCAACTATATAACTTGCTGAAATATGGGATATGTTAATATCTACTATGCGTATCTTTGATGATCATATTGAATTTCCAGGTATTTTTGGTAGCATTGACTTAGCTATTATTTGCCAAATTTGACAAGAGACAGCTATTACAAATTTTTGTAGCAGAGCCAAAACATTTTAAAGATCAGTGAATATACATGTGCATATATGTGTTTAGATAAAGATGAATCCGTTTTCAAAGATATCTCCACTTATTGCATAAAGACCTCCTACTAATAATCTACTACCAATAATATTTACTATACTGTATATGCAAAATTTCTGAAGACAAAATGATGCCCCATAACATAGAGGATGCTTCAGATCCAAGATAAAGAGGAGCAGGGTATGTTGATCATCCTTGCCTCTCTGCCCCCCATTTTCCAGCAGGATCTCCAGATCCTCCCATACCTGCTCATTAGCAAACAATGAAACTGAATCTATATGCAGGTTTGAAGTTTGTCCAAATACAAATTACAACAGTCTATGTAAATTTTCATTTTATGTTATAATCTTTGGTCTACTGTACAGCTAATAAAACAAAATAAAAAATACTAACCTTTGTCACTTTAACATACTTAAAAGGCCCCAAAGAGGAACAACTTGCTTCTCCAGAGGCACAGAAGAACATGCTACCTGGGGATAATTTTTTCAGTTCTTTTTTTCCTCTTACAGTCCTTGCACAAGCCAAACATATCATCACTTTCTGCTTTTTACTGGGTGAAAGAAAATAGTAGCTCTAAAAATAAGTGGAAACAATAATTTCAAGGCTTTAAAAATAACCAAACTGTTGCACAGCTGAATGTTTTATTCAGGATTTCCTTAATATGTATCCATACTAACCTCAGCAAACTTTTTTGATGGTGCCAGTTTTGATACCTAAATAACAATTGTTCATTAGAAACGGGACAAGGACACAAGTGCCTTTGTATGTTCAATGATTCCAACTTCTCATACCATGACATGGATCTGATGTTGGAAAAAGCAGTGGTGGAATAATTTCATTGTAGGAAAAAGACTGGTAATGTATTTTACTTACTACAAGTCTCCTGATTAGAAAGCTATTTGATGGCAGATTTTCTCATTTTCTTATGATGTCAGACTTGAAACAACACAGCTTTCTACAGATAAAACTGTCCAATACATTGCTTTGCAAAGTGTTATTTTTCAGTAAGATAAAGTGAAATGTTTGACATACACGCACATCCATGCACATACACATGCATACACCAATGTACTCTATACAGCAAGTTGCATTCATTGAGAGTTAAACTTCCTTATATATACTTACATGACTGAAAAAATATATTACTTACAGGCTGATCTATTTTCTCTTTATTAGTCACAGAGAATGTGCAAACAGAAGCATGATTTGCTGCTGTGATTTCCTGGTCTAGCACTGTGCTGTAAAAGGCACTAAATACTCCGGTATTTCCTGTATAATGCCACTTCTGATTGGCAGCTCCATTGCTGTGTTCTTTATATTTCTGTCAGAACATAAAAGATAAATTCTTTTGCTCTGTTTTACTGTCAGGATGTTCAGTACTTGGCAAGAATATCTTGTTGTTTAAGAAAGAACCTTGTTTTACAGATGAGACTTCAAAATCCTAGGTTGTGTGTGTTCTTTGGGTGACTGTTAACTATCCCACAGCACTTTAAGTAAGTTTACATATATGCTACAGTATCTCTGGAAAAAAATTCCCTTCATTCACTGTTCTATGGCGTGTTGTATATAACCATAATCTTTCACCATGGAGGTGGCTGTATTTTAATAGTAGTATATATGTTAAGGACCTGGAGGACAAACCTTATGAGGAAAGACTAAGGGATCTGGGACTCTTCAGTCTGGAGAACAGAAGACTGAAAGGGCACTTGGTGGTCATCTATAAGTATGTATGGGGTGAATACATGGAGCTGGGAGATTAAACTGTTCACTAGGGCACCCCGGGGGAGGACAAGGAGCAATTGCCATAAACTGTTAGAGAATGGTTTCAGGTTGGATGCAAGAAAGAAGTTCTTTCCAGTAAGGGTGACCAGAATCTGGAATACAGGTTTCCCTTGATTTATGCAGGTTCTTTATGTGAATTCACTCGTATGTAATAAGCATATTTAGACCCATAATTCATTATATGCAAGGTCAAGCCACTCTTATGCGATCAGCATAGATGTCCCCCCCTCCCCAAACAGGTAAGTCTGTTCCAGGAGGGGAAATGGCCATGGCCCCACTCACCCCAGCCTCGGCTCCAGTGGCCCCAGGAGCTGCTGGCACCACGCCCTGAACTCCCTAGGGTTCTGCCTGTCCCCACTCACCCCAGCTCCTGCTGCAGCAGTGCCAGGAGCGGCCGATGCCAGCTCCCTGTAGCCACTGGACTATATCTCCTCAGTGAAAAATGAATAACTTGTGCAGGACACCTTGCTATCTACATATTGTTCCAAGAAGAAAGGTTAAAATTAAAAATTGGCCCTCTTTCGTGGCTGCATAATAGTAAAAGAATTAATTAACCCAATGAGATTGTAAGGTGAAGAGACAGAAAATGATCAAGCAGTTAGGCTAAGTACAGACAGTCAAAAAGCCTGAGGTATAATCAATTCAATCTAGGCAGCTTCCTCTAAGCTGTGTAGGTTGACCTATTAACCAGGGTTCCTGGTTTTCCATGACAAAAATAATGCAAATTCTCTGATAAACCCCCCCAAATCCGTGATTCAAATTAAAGGCCACCCACAGGCCCCTCTGGCACTGATGGGGCCCCTCTTTGCCCCCACAACAGCCCCCCAGCCCTGCTTACGCCCCTTGCCCCCCCCACATAGCCCCTGCCCCCTTGCCTGCTGGAAGGGGCCCCCAGCTGTCAGAGCTATGGGACATGAGACCCAGGTCCACAGCTCCCTGCCCCCAACAGAAGGCAGCTGCAGCAGGAGCCTGGAGCCAGCTCCCCCTGCTGCTGCTGTCTGCTGCTGACTTGAGTAGGGGCAGGGCTGGCTCCCAGCAGCTGCACACGCTCCTGGGGAGCAAGGTGGACCTGTGCCTCCAGATAAGTATGGGAGGCAGGCTGTGGGCTTGAGCTCCCTCCCTGCTTCCCTCCTGTGCAGCCGCTGTAGCCCAGCAGGCAAGACCCGGCATGGCTGGGAACAGTGGGACCGGGATCTCCTTGCCTCGCCGCCACGCCTTCTGCGCCTGCCACTGCTATCAGTGGTGGAACCCCACACCGCTTTGCTCAGTGCAGGAGGTGTATCACTAGGGCAGTGTGGAGTGAGCATCTGCTAGGAGATCCCCGCACACCTCCTCTGTCTCCAGTGGCTCCTCTGTCCCCAGCTGCACTGGGCCTTTATAGAGGAGGGATCCCCATGACCCAGTGCATATCCACCCAGCATATCCACTGGGTGGATCATGGGGAGGGGATCTGCTCCCCTGCTCCCCTCCCCATAACCCAGTGTGGCTTGGGACAGAGGAGCCGCACAGGGATCTCCTAGCGGCTGCTCCCTCTGCACTGCCCCAGTGATGCACCTCCTGAACGTGGGGCTCCACCACTCAGAGCAGCAGCAGGTGCAGGAGGCACGGCAGTAGGGGGGCAAGAAGATCCCAGCACGGCTCCACTGTTCCCAGCCATACCAGGTCTTGCCTGTAGGGCTACAGCAGCTCCGCGGGAGGGACGTAGCGAGGGAGCTCAAGCCAACAGCCTCCCCTCCTCCCCCATACAGATCTGGGAGCATGGGTCCCCCTTGCCTCCTTAGAGTGAACAACACTGAGTGCCTGGCTAGCTCCACACTTCCCCACTCATGGCTGGAGTGCCTGACCGGGGGCACATGAAACCTAAGTGGGTCTAGCAGCCCTTAAGGGAAGCCGCACATGGAGGTGCCGGCCAGGCACTCTGTGTATTTCCCCAACACCTCTCTACTCCTCAGCCCCCAGCCAGCTTCCACCCCAGCCCTGCAACCCCCAGCCTCCTGAAAGCCCCCCATACCAGTTCACAGGCTCCAGGAGCAAAGTGAGCCTGATCTAGGCCTTGCAACTGATTAAAAGCTGCAGGCTCTGCCTTCCCCCTCTGCCTCCCCCTCTCTCTGCCCTTCTAGGCAGGGTTGGGACTTTCCCACCCTTTTTGCAAATAGCTCTTGCAGGCTGAAACTTAGCCAGCCTGCAGAGCTCTTTGCAAAAGGGGGAATTTCATGAGTTTCTCTGCTAAAAGAGAAAATCTGCATTTTTCTCTGATAAAACCAGGAAATCCGTGGTTTTCTCTGTTTTTCCATGAGAAAAGGAAAACCCGGATCCCTGCTGATAACCAGCTGAATGCCAATTAGGAAAGCCCTGCACTGACTCAGGCCAGTATGCTGGGGGCGCTACAGCACATCTCCCAGCCTGCTGGCCATTTCCAGCCTAGCCAACTGTCCCCATTTGGCACCCCAGTACATGCTCCCAACCCCCTGCTGATCCAGTGTGCTCCCAACCCACACTGCTGTTCCCCAACAGGGGGTTAACGAGGCCCCTGTCCAGGTACTAGCCTACATTGAAGGAGCCTCCCCTTCAGGAGGTTTCCCCCAGCCTGGGGTCCCCAGCCCAGGCAGCCCTGGAGAGCTGAGGGGAATTTCTACCCCTCTCCCCCTTCCCAGCTGCTGCTTGCTTTGGCAGCTGTCCCAGGAGGGAAGGAGAAGTCCTCCCTGCCGGATGCCTGCCCATGTAGCCTGGCATGGGGGCATTGCACAAGCTGCCACCCAGCAGGGAAGACTTCTCTCTCACTCCTGTGGCAGCAGCTGAAGCAATCAGCAGCTGGGAAGGGGGAGGGCTGCCAAGGGTCAAAAAGCTCCTTTCACAGGGGCTTATCTCCCCCACATACTTTGTTAACTCTGGATAGAGGGGTCTAAGTTTCTGTTCCTCTGCCTTTTCCCCCCACCCCCCCGCCTTCCCTATGGGCTGACAGATGCAGGCAGGAAGCAGACTAAAGAACAGAGGGATGAGTAGTCCCTGCTCCACTGGAGTAGACAGCATAGCCCAGGACTGCAAAGCATCCTGGGATGCTGACAGACTGTGGGTTAACTTGAACCAGGAAGGGATATGGCACAGAAGTTCCATAAATCAGTTTGACCTAAATCAGTTAAGTTGGATATTACATCCAACCAGGTTTATTTTCAACCAGTGTGGGCCATTTTGAAAGGAGTGCATGTGCACGGAGCTTCTGTTCCATTACAAGTTTAAATCAGTTTCTGATCATTTAAACTAGTTTATGTATAACTTCTGTCCCTAGCCTTAGGACTCCTACATACGTGCAGAGAGCCTGCTCCGACACACTGGAAATCCAGCGCAGACTTGATTAATCAAGTCTGCTGAAGCACAGAAATTGACATGCTCTGGCATCCTTCCACATCACATGTATCAATGTCCCAGGGTGTCCCTGTGCTGAAAAAATGGTGGTGGGGTGCTTTGAAATAAAACACTTTTCATGAGCTTTAGTTCAAAATGTGCCGTCAACATTTTTCCAGCATGGGGGTGCTGATATATGTGACACACAGGTGCTTTTAAGTAGTGTGGCTTGCTAATTAAAATACCCAGCACTGCATCATGTAAAAATGCCCTTAGAATACTAGTTTACGATCTGGGGGACTCATTTAATTCTTTCCTCTACCACAGATTTCCTGAGACCTTGAGTAAGTGAGATCTTACTTCACTTAGATCTCAAAGGCACTTTTCCATTTTTAGGCTCTAAGTCACTTAACTTTATTTTAGCTCATCCTATGCAACAGGATGAATTCTGCTAAGATTCCTAAATTTTTTATGTATCTAAGTGTGGCCTGCTTCATTTCCTGAGAAATGATCTAAGACAGCTTCATAAGTATCTAACTCCAGTTACATTCAGTTATCGTCCAGTGTTGCCATGAAAAAACATTCATTTATGAAAGTCCCTTGAATTTGTAGTTGACAAAAACCATGGTACCCACTTTTTGCCTAGGGTTAAGTTAACTGATTGGGATATAGAAGACCTTGGTTGTATGACCACTGCACCCTGATAGAATTTAAACTTCTCATATCAAAGATAAGGCTCAAAGCACCAAACCACTGGCTAGACCACCTTCCACCACTCTAGAGGGAGAGTACTATGGGCAGATCAGTTGGAAAGTCTCTTTTTACTTGCACTGATGTAACTCCATTGGGCCAGATTCTGCCCTCTGTTAAAAACTGCAATCCAGAATCATGTAATTTCTTTCAATAACATATTTTAGATATATATTAATATTAATGACATATTTTGGATTAAATGGCACTGGATAAAATTCATAAGCAATAGGGGCCAGAACACAGTGCTTCCTCCCTGGACAATACCATCTTACTGGCCCTTAGAGTTAGGATCCCTCTTGTTTGCTTTCCTTCTGGCCTTGTGAATCCTTCCTTCTTAGAGGCCTAGTAGGTCAGCTTCAACGGAAGGGCGTAGAGGGTGCTCTCTATAGAGTTTAGCCCATAGTTAGGGCTCATTTGAGATATAGGAAATGTGGGTTCAAACTCTCTGAGACAGAAGGAGTAACTCAGGTTTCCAGTGTCTAAGAAAACTAGTCTACTTGAAGATGAGCATTTATTTTATACCCATGGTTTCATCTGCTGGCTGGATGAATGGCACAGAGCTGGTCTGTAAGTCAGATCCCATGATGGGGGGGGTGGTCTGTCTAGGGGCCTAATCCAGCATGGTGTAGCACACAGGTTCAGTCTGCACATGCAATATGGAGTGCTGGCCTTGATCCACGTGCAGGATCCAGCTGTAGAGCAACACCATGCGTTGGCCTGGTCCTATGTGCCCAACCTGCCTGTAGAGCAACAATGTATGGGCTTGATCCTGCATACCAGATCTATCTGTGGCCCAATCTGGCATGCATGGCCATGTTACCTGGTCTTCCCAAGGGTCCAGAAATTTGGTGATGGGGAAGCGAAGGCACCATTACTTGCCATGGCTTCAAAATTTGGCTATGGGGCAGCGGTGGCATAATTTATTGCTGTGGCTATAGAAGCCATGACAAATAAACACTGCCACTCTTTCACCCTTGCCAAATTTCTGGACCTGTGGGGAGCCCCATGGTCCAGATGATGCATCTCTCCAGGCCTAATTCATCCTGCAGACCAGAAGTGGAGCACCACTGTTTTATGCTGAAGTCAATGCTGCTATATGTTAAGTAGATACTTGTTCAAGTAAATGTTTCCCTACTTAGGTGCTGAATCTTCCTACCACATATTGCTTTCATGTCTTCAGAATCAAGAATCATGCCTAGATGGAAGCATCTTCCCATAAGCAAAGGCTCCCTATTGACAGAATAGAGCGCTTTATAACCTTAAGGTGAAATAGGATCTATCCTTGGAGACAATGTTGCCCGTTGAAAAGAATGGAGAAAATTACTTTTCTGCATAGCAAAATAGTGTACCTTCAGAAATGCAAGAGGCCACCAACAGAATGAATAGGGGAACTATGCCTTTTCACAGGTGGAAAACAATCTCCACCCCACCCCGCAACATGGATGTGTTAGTTTGGAATAAGCAGAAACCATACCAGAGATTTCTTAGCATCAAGAAATCTATGATCTGGGCCTTAATCTCTCCATATCTCAGTACTTCTGTAAAGTGCATGTATTAACATTTCCCTACCTCAAAGGAATGTTGTAAGGATATAATACAAAAAAGATAAAATCCTGAGGCACGCTAATGCTATAACAATAGGGACCATATAAATTAAATAGCTAAGGTAGGGTTCTAAGAAAAGAAGTTCTGGAAAACCTTTAGATGTACTGCTTCCTTTTAATTTGGGGGGAGCAGGAATGGGCAAGACTATCTGTATTTCCCACAGAAGATAATTGCTGAGCAAGGACAGATGAGAAAAAGAGGAAAAAAAAACCCCACAACAACCAGCTAAGAGAATTGAGAGGTTAGGGAATTCCAACTTGCAGCTGGAATTATCTAAAGGGGTGGAAGTAACCTTGCCTAAATGAAGAAGTCCTTGTGTTTCTTTCTTACATGGTGAGAGCTTTATATTGTGTCCTGAGATTTCATGCAATTCTCAGCTGCAAATGGGCATCTGCACTGACAATACTTGAAGGAAAAGGAAATATTCATCCAGAGTCAGTTTTAATTAATTCCCCCCTGGCTGTTCCCTGTATAATTATGTTGTGTATCATTAATTATAGTCCTATCGATATTTTTTAAATACATCACGTAGATATTTTTCCCAATCTGCTCCTTGGTCGATAGCACTATCCCAAGGGGATATTTTTAAAGACACAATATTTTATATTATAGTAGAGGAGACTGTTTCTGCTGCTCTAGCAGGCATTCTTTAAGTACTATACAGTAAAAGAAATTAAATGAAATACTAAGAATCACTTCCAGCATATAAAATGATTTAGTTCACATTTCAAAATAACATAGAAACCTCAAGGGAAAATAAGCCATTTGAACAACAGCTTCATCTTGCCTGGCAGCTTGTCATATGAAATATGACTAGCAACCATATGGAATTTGAGAGTTTGCAAAACTCTCACACTATTGTTTTGGGTTCATAAAAACCACTGGAGTTCATGAATCTTTTCCCATGTAATTTAAACATCCTAGTGCAAATTCAGAGGTGAATCTAAGCAAGTCCTCAGGGAATCAAACTGGATTAGTTTTTACTTCTTTCTGCAGCTCATCCACAACATGTTTCTCACAAGAAAACAGATTCTCCTTTAGAGACACACTCCTTTTGTCTCTTTTAGATACACACTCAACTAAATCTGGCCTAGTGGTCCAAGGGTAAGTGAAGCTAAACTGGTGCAACATGTATTAAGGAACTAGAACTAAAGAGGACATTGAAGCCAGGACCTCACAGGAAGATGTAAGAAGATTTAAGCTAAAGCAGACCACTGTTTCCTTCTTGTACTTTTTTTTGGAATTCTAATATGTACAATTAGTCATTTACACTTCATAGGTTTAAGTAGATTGAAGGGAAACTAATGCCATGCAAGAAAGTCTCAGTGTAAGGAAGTTCAATTTATACCATATATAGGTCACTTCAGAATGCAAGCAACTGTTTTCAAGTTCTTACATTAAAAGAGAATTTCCTAGAATTTCTTGGTCTGGGTCTTAGGGATATTAAAAATTCAAAAAGCAGAGCTAATGGAAGTGGCTGCTTAATACATGGTGGAATATATTCTAAATTTATTTCTGAATCCCTTTCTCTGCTGTCGTTTTCACCATCTTCATATTTGTTTTTTGCTCCTCCAGCTCTCTGTTGCAATTCAAAACATTGTTTCATTGGAAATGGTCCTCTATATACAAGATGATGAAAAGCATTAAATAAATTCACATGGTCCTAATGCCAAGACATTGCAAGGACACCCATAAAAGGTTTATCATGATTCATGATGTTTCTGCTAATGGACAATGGCAAAAGGTAACATGAGTGACTCTTCCCATTTGATTTAAGGAATGAAAGAATGGCAGCATCCCTGAGAATCACTGCAACACAGAGAAAACATAGTGTGCTAAGCAGGGACAATCATAGGAAGAGTGTCGCATCATTTGATTTAAAATATTTAAAATCACAAATAAAGTATGGATTTGTAAATCCTTGCATATACGAATTAGTTCCTTTCAGGTAAATAGGACTGCTCACATCAAGAAGCATTATTCATATGAGTAGGCAACAGTTTGTCTTGCTGCAAAAATGAGAGAAAAACAGTAATGAAAAAATGGAATTGTGTACAGAGCACTTGAAATACAAAGTTTCTAATACAATTAAATTGGGAAAACTGCATTGGATATGTTATATCAAATTACTAGTTATCAGAAGAGCGCTGGTAAAGATAACTAATCTTAGATAACTAATATTAGAGCAAGGGTGGGAAAAGTATGGTCCGCAGGCTGAATCTGGCCCACCAGGAAACTCCAACTGGCCTGCCTGCATCTACCAATTAATTGTACCCCACCCAGCCCACGTGCCTCACTCCCACCCTGGTGTGCGGAAAGGCCCAGCCCAGCTAGCATGCAGCTTCTGGGTAGGGCTGTGGCTGCCACTGCTCAAGCCACTGAGGGACGTGCTCAGCTTCTCAGGTTTCCATCAGCTCTTCCTCATCTTCCTGCTGCAGCACTCACTCCAGACAGAAGCAGTGGTGCCAAAGGGAGCTGCAGCAGGGGCAAAGAGCATGGAGCTGGGGCTGGTGGGAGTGCAGGACCTGTGCCCAGTGGCAGCAGAAGGCAGGGGCTCTTGGGGCACTTGTGGTGCTGCTGCCAGGGCACACAGCATTGGCCTACACTTCACATGGTAGCAAGAAGCACAGCTCAGCCAGCCTGCTTCTACTGCACAGGGTTCTGCATGGCACACATGCAGGTCCCAGCACTCACACACCACTGGAAGAAACCCTGCATGATGGAGCCAGCTGCTTTCCCTTGTTGCCCTGGGGGCGTCAGGCAAACTTCCAGGATCTCAATATTGCACTGTTAGACAGGAAGGTGCAACATAATTGCACATATACAAACACACAAATCAATTAGGTGCATACACACACACTACCAGCTCAGGCACACACACATCCCAATGAGCCTAGGCACATGCATACCTACCACCAATTCAAGCACATACACACTAAAAATTAGGCAAAAATCAATTGTCAATACCTGCACACTCAGTATACCTGAATACATGAATACATATATGAATTAGTGATCTGTGTATCATGCACACAATGATATATTCCTAGTCAGCTATGTTTAGCTACATGGGACACTTGGGGGAAGGTTAAGGTGAGAGAGAGTTGAAGTATACGGAGTGAAAGTTGCCAGAACTGGGATTAAAACCAGTGGGCTAGACACAAGCTGACTGAGGAACTGAGGCTTGGGTTTACTTAAGATCAAGCGGTCCTAGGGTTACTTGAGATCACTGGTGCATGGGAAGGAAAAAAAAAAAA
>JAGPOW010000304.1:92693605-92708665 GCA_030014935.1 Caiman crocodilus
GGGTTCACAAGACCCCAGACAGGTGATCATCCAACCTCCTCTTGAATTTGCCCAAGGTAGGGGTGAGGACCACTTCCCTGGGAAGTTGGTTCCAGATTTGGGCCACCTTAACTGTAAAATATTGCCTTCTGATCTCCAACCTAAACCTATTCTCCATCAGCTTATTGCCATTGTTCCTTGTCACCCCAGGTGGTGCTGGAGAGAGAGAGAGAGAGAGAGAGAGAGAAAGGCTCCACCTATTTGCTGTTGATCTCCCCTGATAGGTTTGTAGGCAGCCACCAGATCCCCCCCTCAGCCTCCTCTTGCCAAGGTTGAACAGGTTCAGGTCCCTCAGTCTTTCCTCATAGGTCCTGTCCTGCTGCCCTCTCACCAAGTGGGTGGTCCTCCTCTGAACCCTCTCCAGGCTGGCCACATCCCTTTTGAAGTACGGCACCCAGTACTGGACGCAGTACTCCAACTACTGCCTGACCAAAGTTGCAGAGGGGGAGTAGCACCTCTCTGGATTGGCTTGAGATGCACCTTTGGATGCATGACAAGGTATGGCTGGCTGAGGCCTGGCATTGGTGGCTCATGTTCATCTTGGAGTCAATGACAACTCCCAGATCCCTTTCTGCCTCTGTGCTTTCAAGAATGGAACTCCCCAGCCTGTATGCATGCTATGGATTCCTTTTCCAAGGTGTAGCATTTGTCTTTGTTGAACCCCATCCAATTTTTTACCCATCCAACTGTGTAGGCATCAATGCTGCAGTCACTTAAATTTATTGATGAGGGTGGGGTGAGAGACAGTGTCAACGACCTTCTTAAAGTTTAGAAAGACTATGTCCACAGCAACACCATCATCCAAGGATTCAGTTACTTGGTCATAAAAGGCAATCAAGTTGGTCTGGCAGGACCTGCCTTTGATGAACCCATGCTGATTGCTCCCGAGCATGATCTCCTCTGCTGGCCACCCACAGATGTGCTCCTTGATGATTCTCTCCAAGATCTGAGTGCTGAGGTGAGGCTTACAGGCCTATAGTTAACTTGGGTCCTCCTTCCTCTCTTTCTTGAAAATTGGGACCACATTAGCCAGTTTCCAGTCCTCGAGTACCTGGCCAGATGACCACAAATGCTCTTGCTGCTGGGCCAAGGGCTTCACGATGACCCGTCAGCTCCCTCAACACCTTTCAATGGAGGGCATCTGGACCTGCAGGTTTAAAAATAGTCTATCCCTTCCAGAAGATCCCCAGCTACATCTGCACTGACTGAAGGCTTGATACAGCTATCCCCAAGATGGTTTTCTTGAACGGGGACTGGGATATCCCACCTACCAGAAGTAGGGACAGAGGCAAAGAAACTGTTAAAAATACCAGCTTGTCTGGCATAGCCACAAGGTTACCATTTGCGTCTTGCAAGGGCCCTATGTCGCCTGGTGCCCTCTTCTTGCTCCCAATGTACTTGAAAAAGGACTCTTTGAGGTCTTTAATCCTAGCCTGAGCTCCATCTCTGCCTTGGCCTTTCTAATAGTCCTCCTAGATTCATGGGCTGAGGAGTACTCTTCCTTGGTGATAGCTCTTCTCTTCCACTGGTTGTACACCCCCCTTTTAGTCCGCAGGCATTCCTGAATGCCTTTGCTGTGTCAAGGGGGTTTCTGAGCACTCTTAGTCCCCTTGCTTCTCTCAGGGACTGTTACCCTTTGGGCCTGGAGGATCGTCCCCTTAGGAGTCCACGAGGGATGGTTGTACCTTATCTCCTCTACCTTCTGGACCCTCAGTGCCTCCCCCAATAGTCTACTAAGCTCATTGAAGTTGGCCCTTCTGAAGTCAAGGGCTTTGGCCTTGGTGTAAGCCCTTGACGCCCCGCGTTGGATAGTGAAATCCAGCAGGTGATGATCGCTATTGTCCAGGAGGTCAATGACCTGCAGTTCCCTCACCAGGTCATCCCCCATGGCCAGGATCAGGTCTAGCAATGTGTTACCCCTTTAGTGTAACTTTAGTGTTCTCTTACTGATCTTTTATCACATACTTACAGTTATTTAAATCTCTCCTATGGAAGCTTCCCTTCTACTTCAGAAGCTGTCTGTAACATGCTCAACTCCACTCAAAGAATGTGTCAAATTAAACCTGATCCTGATTACACAGAACTCAAAGGGAATATGGGACTTGGGTCAGACCTGGATGCACAGCACAGAAGTTTCTTTGTAGTCTATTATTCATAAATCTCTTACCTGAAGAACAACAGCACACCCTTTCATTTCCACAGTACTTTTTGAATATGTAGGCTGAGTGCTGGGCATTGACACTGCCAGGACTAGAGTTGGATCACGCATCAAATGAAGTGTCCTAAAGTACAAAAAGTGATAGCAACTTCAATGTTAAATTGCAAATATATTTATGGCAGTCTAACGAATTTATGCCTTTTTCCTAAATGGATGTTACTGTTGGAGGGTCTGAACAATGACACAATGGGCGCATCTATGTTTCCCTAAGGCACCGTTATGGTGTCATTATTTACTGCTTCCTTTTGGAAGCACTAAATGACGGTGCAGTAACAGCCCATAATGTGCCACGCTGGCAGCATACAGTTATTTTTAGCCCCTATATCACTACAGCAATACACTATAATGAGGGAGCACGTTGCCGTGATGATGCAGCTACGGAGTTGTGGTTTGCGTCCAGACACTATGTTGCTGTAGTGCATTGTTACAGCAATGTAGTGTCACATGTAGGCATGCCTAGTAGCGTTTACTTCTATAACAGTCTCAACAGAAGAATTATTAGTACAAACCTAGATGCTGAAAGAAACTTGGTGAGCTCAGTATACTGGGATCCACTTCCCTACTACATTCATTTAGAGTTTCAAATTCACTCTAAACCCAGAATACTGTGCATGAACCACTTACAAACTTAGTAAGCTTCTCCTACAAAATCCATATTCACAGAGGCCCTGGTATTATAATGGGCTCTTCTTTTCTAAGTACAGTCAGCCTTGCTTCTTCCCCCACTCCCAGAGAACCATTCCTTTTCCCCTCTCATCCTTCAAAAATGCCCTAGATACCAAAAGTTATGCATGTGCATCCCTCCATACTCCTTACACACAAAATGGCTCGTTTTACTAGTAATATTACATCCCCCCCTGACGCCCTCAGGTGGTTCCTACTCATTCCTTATCTTCTCTGGCCTCCTCAGGTATTTCTTGCTAGCACATAGTTCAGTCTGAGATCACTGGTCATGTAAGAGCCTGTGAGAAGTTGACTGCACAGCATTACTGTGCAGTACTGTCATCACACAGTTTCTGATGCTACTGCACAGAATCTCATTACTATTGCACAGTTGTGTCGCATCACGGTTACTGCCCAGCAATGCTACTGTGTGGCAGCAACAAGCTACTGTGCAGCATCTCACATAGATGTGCCTACAGACAAACTGGAGTAGAACCCACAAAGCATGGTAACATCATCTATATGGGGACGATGTGATGTTCCTCCCATTAATATGAGAAAAACCTAATCTAAAACAAAAATAAATCCTTGTCCCTAACTGGACTTCCACTTGGCAGTCTGAACAAAGCTGCAGAAGAAGTCTCTATATTATTAGCATTTAGAGGCCTGCATTTTTATGTGAAAAGCAGCTTTGAGACTTCCAGCAATTTCCAGGCCCCTTCTGTAACAGCAGTAGCTCCATACACAATATTTTGCTGCTTCTATATCTGCAAACCAAGAGAGGAATAACCCATGCTAAATCCAGGATATATTTATACTGAAGTTGAAACATACTTGCAGCTCAGGTTTTCCTACTGAGCTGGCTTTAAATGAGTGAACTTAGTATTGATAGTAATGCAGGCATCACAGACCAAGCTCAGCATTGATTAAACATCCGAGTTCAGGTTCCTAGAAGAGAGTTCTGTGCTGAATCCTGTGCTGTTGTATTTGGCTCCACTGTTATTAGTACCAAACCAGCTAGTTCAAAGCTAGCACAGGGATGTCTATATTAGCTCCAGGTCACATGGGTTTCCCCTTGAAGGCTGACAGAGTTCCAGCCTGCAAGGAGCTGGAGAAGGGGAGTGTAATCAGAGGCAGGGGGCACCATGTACATCTGCAGATGTACATGCATATGAAAGCTAGGAGCATATAATGGAGTCTGGGACTGCAGGTTGGGAGTGAGGGGCACCAACAGGGCAAGAGGGCTGTGGGTGAGAGGCCATGCTGAGGAAATGTTTGGAAAGTACTGCCCTAGAGATGATCACTGGGACAGCAGGAAAAAACTGGGAAGGGACAAATGATTAATTTGTTATCTCTAAATATACGAAAAGTTAAAAGGAGGAGTAAAAAGGACACATGGCCTAGCAGGAAGACAACCAAAACTGGGACATATAGGTCCTTTTAGTAGGAAGATGAAAAGAGGGAACTGGGAAGTTGCGAGTCCAGCTCAAACCTTCTCTGTTCAGATCCAAATAGAAAACCAGATAAGTTTTTGTTAGTTTTAGCCTTTGCTAAGAAATGGTTGCCTATATTCCCCCAAATCCAGTCAATCCTTTTAATTCATAGGATGCAACAGAAAGATTAGAAAAAGGAGAGAGCCCCATGTTCCTGGAATCCAGAGCTATATGCTTTATCTAAGCTTGGATGCTTGAATTATGGGATGAAAAGGGGATGGTGCAAATGGAGACCGACTTCTCTGCACTCGGCACTTCTGCTTTGATTTGACACTGTTAGCTATGGAAAGGTACAGTTTCTCTCTTCATGGGTCCACTGATTTGTTTAATGTAACTTCTTTCATGCTGCTGCAGTGGATTCTCTCTCAGGGGAAAGAAACAGAAGAGAAAAGATAAGTAGTATACTGCACAGCAACCTTTAAAGCTATTGATGTTTTAAGCATGTTCAGGATGTCACTGTGATTAAAGGCAAATGACACATGCATGCTGAAGTTTTCCCTTTCTGTTTTTGAAGGACACCTGTACTAGTCTAACTCTCTAGCAGTGCAACATTACCACCACAGAGGACCTATATTTTGATGGTGAGATCATTCATTTCTCCTTGGGTTGATAAGATTGTGAGGAAGGAAAGACCTTACAAAGCTTTCCATCTATCCCCTGTGGACAGGTTAAAGAGAAATCATTGGAGGAGAGTGAGATTGTCAGAGGAAGGAATGTTCCCTTGATATGGGTCATTTAAGCAATTTTAGGCTTTCATTTTCTACACCAGATATTTACTTGCGAGATTCTTTAAAAAAATTGACGATTAGTAAGGTTAAAAAGACCAATGAAGAAATAGAAGCATTAAGACATGCAAACCTAGTTCTTGCTGATTAAGCCCGTTAAAGAGTACCTTGAACTACTAAACAGTCCATAGAGCTGGAACTGTATTTTACGGAATCTTAAAGAAAGGTGTCTCTTCATAACATTTAGTTTTTAAAATAATGATGTATCAGGAAATGTAATGGTTTTACAGGTCATATTCTCTCCATATCCAGTGCTGATTGGTATCATCAGGTTTCTTTTCTACCGACACAACTTTAGTCCCAGTATGTATGTCACTATCATTGACCCCCAAAACAAGATCTGGTAATGCTATGACTATAATTTGTTGGTCTCTAAACTCAAACTTCTAAAGGTGACCTTTCTGAAACTGTTACCAGTTTTGGTTGAGTCTGGAAAAAAAAAAAAATTGCATTTAAGGATAGATAACACTGTAAATTTTACACATCAATGAATTCAATTACTCACAAAATAGTAGTGTGAGAAAGACAATTAGAAACTGTAGAATCTTGGTCAATGTATTGACCTGTGCTCTTACATTTAAAATAAATGATCAGGAGGACATAACCTAAGAAAATTCAAGCAGCAAAAATCTTTTATTGGACCAGCTGTATACTTAAAAGAGATGTTAGACAAGCTTTTGGGCCCAAAATGCCCTTCCTTAGGTGTGGAAAAAACCTGACCACAGTTACACTTCAATCCTACTATGAAGAAATAAACATGCATTTGTGGATAGAGAGAAGAATAGGGAGGGAGGAAATAAGCAGCAGCAAAAGAAAAGGACCAACAAACAGATGGAAAAATATTTAAGACAGTTCTCCAATGGCTCTCCAACTTTCCAGAGGAGAACAAAGAGTTAAAGACCACCTTTATTTTGGCTAGGTTTTGCCTCAATCTACTTTGAAAGCAGGAATCTTAAGGTTTGAGAGATTGGAAGTCCCAATTTATATGTAGTTCTGCATGTCTCTTCACCCCATGTTTTTAAATAAGTTATTCCAGTAAAATTTAGTTATTTAGATAATATGATATACAAAAACTCGGAACTCCAAGGAAATGTATGACTGCATCCTACAAATACAATAACATAGCTGTATTAGGTTTTGTCCACACTATGTCAATACATTTTCATATGACAGTTTGATTGTTTTGCATTTGATAACTTAGTATTTTGTTTCCTTTCTACCCCTTTTTTCTGTTCTTCTCTTTCCACTTTTGGTCATTTACCAATATCTATCATCCAGCCCTCACATTTCTCCCTGTTTTCCTTTGGCTAAGAAATACGTCTAAATAACTCTCAATTGTCCTTGACATCAAAGGCCTGAATTTTAAAGCCCAGGCTCACACCTACAATTTGCTGTGGTAGATAATGGGCACAATAAACTGTCCACAAAAGTCTTTGTTTACACCTTAAAATAATCATGCCTGTAACACTGCTCCTGCAGAAGGATGACAGTTAAGGATCCTTTAAAATTAAAGTAGAAATAATTAATTTTTCAGTTTAATTTAGCAGGAAACAAGATGTTAAAGGAAGTTGTACATCTAACTCCTTGTACATAGTTCTAAAAACTACTGTGTAGGGAAATGGTACTGGAAGTGTGACATTCTAGCTATGACTATCCAGAAATTATGCAAGAGGCAAGGGTTTATTAGGGTGATCTCTTTTATTAGATCAACTCCATAGCTGCAATAAAGTTAAACAAACTTTCAAATGCAAGACAAATTCCATAGGTCTCTCTGATCATGGGGAGCCAGGCACAACATAGTGAAAAACAGCAGAGGAGGGAGTAAAAGCAATTTGCAGGGGTAGCAGACAATTAGCAAAAGAAAAGAAGCTTATTACTGAAAGACCAAGGCCTATCAAAAAGGAAGGAGGTCATTCTCACCTTCCCTGTGGGGAAAGAATTTAGGAGTTGGGTAAAATATAATATGCCATAAACCAATATCAATGTTTAGTCATTGGTTCTTAGTGTTCAGTCAGCTTATGAATTTTTGTTCCCAAGTTTGCCATTAAAACATGTTAGGGTAGCTTTACCTTGAGCATGAGGATAGTAATGGATTGACAAACTTTAAAAAGGGATTCTCCTTTAAAGGAGAAAGGTGGGAGACTGTGGTTTTCCCTTGCAGGCTGACAGCATTCCAACTTGCAAGGGGCTGCTTGGGCCCCACCCCCCCATACACACCCTGCCCACAAAGTGGGGGACTGGGGGCAGGGGTCAGCAGGTCAGGAGCGAGGGGCACTCTGTTGGGATTGGCCATCAATGTTTACAAATGGGTTGGCTACACAAAAGGTTGAGAACCGCTGCTTTAGGGTGTGTTTGTTGTAGCTGTGTTGTTCTAAGGTTATAGGCAAACAAGGTTCTTTGGGTAAATGTGACATCTTTTTATTTTGTGCAAAGACACCCTTCTTCAGACATAGGGGCTCCTCTCTGCCTGAAGGGTTTGTGTGCCCAAAAGCTTGCAAACAACCATTTTTCCCCAACTATCTAGTTGGTCTAGTAAAAGATATCACATTTTCCCAAAGAACTTTGTCTACCTGTTCTTTATATTTTTTTCTGTGGGACTTGATTCTAGTCTGTAGTTACTGTTTAGTTTCACCTACATAGTGGTCATAAAGCACTTGATGCATTGGATTAAGTATATCATATTTTGCAAAAGTCTCCCATGGATCCTGATGGGGATTTTTTGTAGGGAAATAATTCAGCTGTTCTTAGAATAGCACAAGCTTGGTTAATATATAAAAATTTAGCTGAGTAAGAAATTGCAGGAGATGAGTAAGACACAAGAGAACAAGGTTTAGTATGATACGTGGATCTAACACAAAACTGCTTTGTCATCTTTTGTGCTACATTTATAGAATGTTTGCTGAACATTTGGACAAAGTATAACTGTTTTACCTGCACTTCTGGAATAATTCTGCAACTTCAAAAGAATTCTTGATCTGTGGCCTTTAAAGAATTATCATACTCATCAAAATTGGGAGAATTCTCTTGCCATTTATATTTATATTTCATGTACCAAGCATTTGTTAAGATGCGATTTTGAATGTGAATCACTGAAAAACATGTAAAAAACAACATGATAGTTTGGGGGAAAAACACCTAACAGCTCTTTATGGGTCAGAATTTTGTATGGAAAAATTAAGTGTTTTTTTTAAATATTCAGTTTTATTAAGGATATACTTCAGAAGGACTAGTAGCTAGAAGTATAGGTTACCATTCTTTATCAAAGGATTTTTTTCAGAGTAAAAACTGAAGGACTTGGATCAAAGTATAATATGGTCCACAGATACAACAATATCTTATAAAACAAATGGTGAAACTTTGAATCCACTGAAATGAATATCAACCATCCCATTGACTACAGTGCAGCCAGGATTTTGTCTCAGGACTCACCATTAAGTGACTAAGATTTTTAGTTGCCATCATATTAGAAATTCATTAATAGAGCCTCCTATATACAGCTGACACTTACAGTGAATGAAAGCCAATGTTATCAAACAGAATTCAGCTCTCATTGACATACCCATATTTACCCAAATCCAGGACAACTTTGAATTTAAGATGACCCCCCAATAATTAGGTTCCATATAGAGAACATTTATGAATTTGATATCATTTTCCATGTATAGAATCTAATTATTGGAGGGTCATCTTAAATTTGTCCCCCACACTGCTGCAACAGGGGAAGCAGCAACAAATGGGCAGGCAGTGGGCAGGCAGCAGGTAGCCTTCCTGTACCCCCACCTCTTATCCCCACTACAATCTGTGCCCCCTCTTCCCCCCGTGGTTCAGCATAGCCAGCTTCTGCCTGCCCCCATAGAGCCTTTGCCCTTCTGTTCTCTTCCCCCTCCCCTCCCATTGCTTGCTGTCAGGCATGTCTGGGCATGGAAGCTCTGGTCCTTGCCTAGTCACACAGCAGCTTCCCAGGGCCAGACCTGCTGCTGCCACCACCACCGTGTGACTGAGCAAGGGCTCTGTGCCCAGGAAGCAGTGGAGCAGTACCTGACAACAAGGTGCAAGGGGTGGAAGAGAGAGGGAAGGCAGGGAGGTGCTGCTGGGGACAAGCAAAGTGGGGATGATTGTGGATGCTTGTGGTTGACTCTGGCCCTGGCCCAGGTTTGGGACCAGAGTCAGAACCACAGCAGCTGCCTCCCCCTGACTCTGCCTCCAAGATGAGAGGCTTCCTTCTCAAAGCTCCCCAGTTCCCCCCTCTCTTTCTCTGCTCCCCCACTTCTCTTTGAAAGCAGGAATTGGCATAAATGTTTTTTTTCTCCATGTTGAATGGAGAAAAAAAAAAAAAAGTCTCATCTTGAATTCTAGTAAACATAGGAAATCGAATCCCATTCGCTTCAACCAGATCTGGCTCAGATCCTAGCTGAATAACCCTTCCAAGGTCTCCTTTTACAATTACATTTGAAGAATGCTATTTAAAACACCTATACAACACTGATTATCTGCTTTGCGTGCAGACTATGAATTTAAAGAGAGTGTGCCTTCTTAAAATAAAGAGATGCCTTTAAGGTACCTAAAGAGGGTGGCTTTCAGCTTAAAAAACTGTGCCTCAGTTCTACAAAATGCCAAGTCCTCTTGGCACAGATCCATACAAGCACCTAACTCTCCTACTTTTCCTTCTTGTACCCATCACCAACCACTACATAAGTTGTTCTAGTGGCTTAAGTTAAGCAGGAGATTGTAGGATCAAACCCACAGGTATTCAGCATTCATAATATGGATGGTTACAGAAAAGCAAACAGAAGATTATATAGTACATCTTGATTATTTAATTGTATAAAGGACTTTGTCTAGTTTATGGACAGCAAAAAAAAACAACAACTAAGGGTAACAAACACCTGGATTTCAACAAATTATTTTTCAGAGGGCCATGCGTCCATAAATCTTGAAAATAATATAAATATGTGGCTTGGAATATATAACAGACAAAGTCAGTCAGTGCCAGGCCGTGGCAGTGGGCAAGGTGTCCCCTCTTTGTATTCGTATCTCAGTAACTGTAGTGGAAGTTATCTTTGGCCAGCACTCCAAGCATGGCTTACTTCTCTCAGTTTGGCCTCTCTCTCACCTTCCTCAGACCTGAAGAGACCTGCAGGATGTCACATTGCCTCTTTCTCAGGAGGGTGCAATGCTCTGTAGTCACATTGTCCCCTGAAGAGTTTATGGACTAGCTAGAGCAATTCATACTGTAGGATCTGAGACAATGCAATAATCAAGCCCATAGACCAGACTTATTTGGACATGTTCTGGGATGATTTTTATGCAAGATGCCACATTTTGTTAATTTTAGAAATAGGTAATATTGTACACTACAGTTTATTTGCATCTGTGGTGACTTGTGGAGTGGTTTAATCTAAATGATTACTGCCAGACAGGACCACAAATAATCAGTGCATCTTTTATAATTGATTCTTTACCAATTGCAGCACTTTCAGCCTCCACTCCAACCTTTAAGAAAACAGTGCCATCTATTGCCATAATCAGTAAGTACAACCCCTGTCTGGAGTGTTATTGTTAACTGAACTTCTTCCAGCTTTCTCTAGATCTCTTCTGTTTTTGTAGCTCATTTCTTTCATTGTTTCTAGAAGCATTGGAATTATTCCTGTGCCAACCAGGGTTATTCCACTGATTTCAACAGAATTAAACCACTCCTAAACTGGAGCACTGCCTTGTAACTGGCCCAATATTTTTAAATAATTTCCATTATTAAGGATGTAATGGGCTTATGCAGCAGAACAAATGGTCTTTAACTTGTTGTGGAGGTCAGAACAAGCTTCTGTGTTTATTAGGGGTACTGAGAAAGATGGAATACATTTATTTGCTCGTCATTTTAGAAATCCTTCACTCTTGCACTCGAACAAAAATGAGAAATAGGTCTAATGAAACAGAAATTCTTTAAAGTCCACAACTAAAGAAATATTGGAGAGAAATAAGCTTATTGTTACTGGGTTTTTGCTTGACTTTCAATAACTATAGACATTATTCAAGTTTACTATTATATAAAGGTAACAAAGTTTTCCTGCCCTTTTTCTTTTCTTTAATATCTCATTGTGAATGCTATTAATGATTACTATATAATCTCTTCATTGCTAGAAAAAAATTACTTGACATTTGTGGACCCAGGCATCCTTTCTATTCCTTTATTCATGATGTTACAGTATATCCAAACCAATTTGTACATACTGGAACACGCAGGTTTGTTCATCAGTTTCTCCCTCAAATATAGCTTATATATTGTATGCGCTTTCAAAAAAAATATATAAATAATATTAATGTTAAAATTGCTGTAGAAATTGCTCTGCCTTTCAGTCAACTACTTCTCTCTCTCCTTCTTGATCATGACAATGGGTACAAACAAATGTTGCCCTTGGGTTGCCATAAATATATTTAGCTTTATAAATTATTTATAGTGGCACATGTTGTGAGCAAATAAATGTTCCTGCCCTTTGTTACACTCCAATTTCCCAAAAATGTTTGAGCATCCAAACCTAGGTCACAGTTTGTGATGCCATAAAGGAGACAGCTGTGTGCCCCAGAAATTCCCCTGCAGGGCACCCAGGGCTGCTGCCCTTCAGAATCAGGCCCCAGAAACCTGAAGTCCAAACCTGCAGGACAACGGCTCTAGTGACATCCATTTCTGCTGATCAATTGAATTAGCTGTGCAAGCTTCCTGGCACAGCTGATCCTGCAACAGAAGTGATGGCTGTTTCTATCCAACAGCAACAACAACTAAAGCATTATTCATTAGCATGCAATATATTCTGTAGTGAGACTATACCTATAAATGAATACTTTTTAGTTTATCTAGCTGAGGGTACCGAACGATTTGAAGGCAAACATCTCTTCATTGTCGTTAGTCCAAGTCTGATGAGTTGCAGTTCTAAGAGGGCCTGATCCAGTGCCCATTAAATATAAAAGAAAGATTCATATGGACGTCGGTGGTTGGGGAGCCAACTCACAGGGATCTATTTTTTCAGGTGCTAGCTGCCCAGTACACTGAAAGTTTATTTCTTGGCAATTCAATATTGCACCTATTTGGTTAAATTTTCATACTTGAAAATGAATGATTTTTAAAGCAGTTGCTTTCATTGTGGAGATGCGCAAAATTTCAAAGTTGCACAACAAAATGATTGATTTGGCAAAATTTAATGAAAATACGAAACACGAGGCAAAAAGCAATTTTGAAAGTGGTTTAAAAACACCTTGTATCTTCTAGTTACTGGTATTATTAATCCCTAGAATTTGAAATAGGAATGGCTAACACAAAATGGATACAATGAAGCAAAGATGCAGGAAGCAACACTGACATCAAAGGAAGTGACACTACTCAGAGGTGTGACAGAACAGCCAGGTACCAGGGACAGCAGAATGCATGGGGGCAGCAGTGACTTCTAGTTGTTGCTATGCTGCTGGTAGGATTATGCTGCTGCAGGGGCAGCTGATATTTTTTGTTCCCACCTCCCCCTATATCAGTGCCTCAGACAACTGGCCCGGTTACCCCACCATAGTTATGGTGCTGATACTACTTATGTTGGGAGAAATATAGCTATTACCAAAATGCTTTGAGAATAGCAGACTGAGAGCATATTATTTTTAATATGAACCTTCAAACTAGATCCAACTTGAAAACCTCACCCCTGGGTTGCAAGAATTAAACATAGAGGAGTGTAGCCACTCCAAGCCCACATAAGTCAGTCTCAAGGAGTTGAGCTGAACTTTGGCTTTCGACCTGCATAGGCCAGGCAGTTGCCACAAACCAGTAGGAAAGGGAATGGGCAGGGCTACAAGAAGCCTGCAAAAATGAAAAAAACAAACAAACCAGGGGACATTGGGTTGAACTATAGCCTTCAGGCTGCTTTGGGGGCTAGCAGGAGGGGAAGTGGGAAAAAGGAGCTGCAATGTGGGAGCTATTTCACCCAAAGCCCTAAGTCAATTCCTGGGGCAGCCATCCCAGACGCTCTGGGGTAACCAAACCTCTCCCCTGCTCTCTCTGGCCTCTTTTCGGAGCTGGGGTAGATGGAGTAGGGGAGAGGCCTTGTTCCTTGATAGGCTCCCGAAACCACTGACAGAAGCTCTAGGGAGATTGTAGAGAAGGAACCTGGTCTTGACTGTAGCTGGGAGGAAGATCAACTTCCCTACTGAGGAGAGACACCAGAGAGAATTTGACTGTGGCTACAGAGCAGGTCCCAATTGAGTTGTACTTAAAGGCTGAAGAAGTTAATATGGGCAGTGTGACTGTGGAGCAGTAAAAGTCCTTGTGCAATCTGGGGCATCTTAGGCTATGCTCAAGACAAAGATTCTCACTCCAAAGGGTTCCTGTTGGACTGTTGGAACTGGGATTTTAAGATGTACCAGGGTAATTTTGATATCAGGTTTCCATGCAGTATTTCATGGGTTACACTGCAGATCGTTGTTCTAATGGGTGTAAATAAATCAGATTTGTTTGTACTCTAACGTTAAACTGTTGGGGAACCCAAGTCACCACTGTCACATACCCACACCCCTCTTGAGAAGAGTTACAAACTTATAGCTTGTGTTTGCATGAGTGATGATGCAGTAGCTGTAACCCTCTTCACTTCTGTGCGTGTCATGATTAAGAAAAAAAACAAACCCACCAAACTGGCTTTGTAGAAGCCCAGTTTAAAGGCTGCAGTATATAACATTGCATTAAAATCAGCTATTCCCATCTCCAAGAAAGTGTCAAAAGGTCCTCATTTTTCTCTTTCACTTACTTCCTGCTCTAAATATTAAAATGCCTCAAATTCAACTAGCATTAGCTTTTAACAGTTCCCTGTAATAAAAAACCATAAATAATGGCTTCTCAAATTATGAACCACTGCATTTTCATTCTGATCATTTCAGCTACATTTCTTACTTTAAACCCAGGTGTCATTCAAATTTAAATATGTTACAAACAAACTGAACAGAAACTCAACTCAATCCAATTTAATCTTTTTGAAGATTTATACAATTTCTGCCAATGTTTTTCAAAGTTCACAGTTGTGTACATATACATTTTCTTACAGCCAAAACAGGAAGCAGGAACAGCAAATTATGACTGAAAAGGATAACGTATCAGCATTCGTAGTAGGCAACCACTGATCCTTTGGATCATGGTGTGTGTGTGACAGGCCACCAGTACCTTTGACACATACACATACCTATGCAGGAGTATGGAGTGGAAGCTGCCTAGATCTTTCATCCTGCCTTTAGACCATTGAGACAGAATCCAAAGGACAAACTGAGTCTGGACATTCAGTGCCTTGACAGCTGTAATTATGTGCACATCTGGGAAATGAACCCAGTTCTCCCATGTGGCAGACAAGGATTCTACCACTCTAAACTGCCAAAATGAGGATACAATTTAAACATGGTAAGAAAGCCTGTTCTGATGAGGCTTAAAGATTTATTTCCAGATTTGAATGACTTGCATTAGAGGAGTCAAGCATACAGCTCATAGGCTGGATAGGCCACAGAGCCATTCCATCTGGCCTGCCAGCCACTAACTAGCAGGCTACTGGGAGTTCTATTCTGGCCTGCCAGAGAACGAGAGGTCCCCATGCTCCATTACACATGGCACTGTGGCAGGGTTGAGCAAAGGTTGTGCTTTCACAGTATCTCTTGCCCTGCTGTCACTATTAGACCTCTGTCGCCATTACCAGACTCCTCCTGGCACTTCTATCAGAATCCCTCCCACCTCCACCCCCAAAACCACAAGAACTGTTATGCTTCAGCCCAAGTCTGAATTCGTTGCCCGGCATGCATGAGCCAATATATGAATGCCAGTTGGAAGTTTGAAAGAAAAAAAAGTTTTTAT
>JAGPOW010000304.1:92716590-92745691 GCA_030014935.1 Caiman crocodilus
TCCTAACAGCCCTCCTACACTCCCGAGCACAAGAAGAGTACTCCTCTTTGGAGGCTGCTCCCTTCTTCCATACATAGTAAGCCTCCCGCTTTGCCCTCAGGGACCCCCGAATATCCATATATTTATGAGACAGTTAATAGAACAGCCTTCACAATAAATGGGTATAGGAGTAACCCTTTTGGAGTAGCAGTTAATGTAATGTGGGGAATTGAAATGAATGCATTTCTCATGCAAAATCCAGTATTTTGGCTTGCAGCACTAGACTCAATATGAACAGATGTTGATTAGAATGGCAATACTTTTATAAAGTATAACAAATGTGTGTTTTGATGAGTTTGGGATGCGGTTTATGTATTTGACTGTATGGGTTACTTTAATTTTTCTGAAAACTGAGTTGTTGTATTATTCATTAATCTGTAAGGAGTAATGATCCCAAATTGAAGAAAAGGTGTGTAAGAAATTGGTGGTGTTAATGCCGATGCTTTTATTCCAGGTCTGCAGTATATAAGCCTGCAAAGAGTTAAAGTTACAAAGTTCATGTCTATATGGTGTAAAGTAGTGCTGTGCAGAGAGACCCCAAGCAAGCTCTGTACATACAGGCTCTTGGACAAGACTCAGAGTATTTGTATTATTAGGACTTTATGCCCAGGGTAATTTGCCACCAGTAGTACCACTGGGGCAGGGCAAATGGGGCAGCAGCCCCAAGCACTGACTTCAGGGGGCCATGCAAAAATATTAGCTGCCACCACAGCTGCACAATTTCCCTGGTTGGCATGGTGGCTTCTGGAAGTCACCATGCCCCCATGCATCTCAGTACTCTGAATGCCCAGGTGCTTTATTACATCTGCTTGCCCCACCAACCAGTTTATACACAATGCTATGCTAACATGACTACTCTGCTTCTCATCCTAGAACTAGTATGCACAGGAATAGTTTGGATATCTGTGCATGGCTCTGTTGTGCACTGTACAGACATACCCTCAATCCATTTGAGCTTCTCTTCCTGTCTATGCCTTGTAGCCCTTACCAAAATTTTCACATTGTGCCACTTACTTAAGCAACCAGCATCAAGATGCATCTCAGAATCCCTTACATGGCCCTTCTAAAATCAGTCACATAGTTCCTGTTTTTCCTTCTGCATTTGACTTTCACTGTAGATAGTCACCAGGTACAGGCTTTAGGAAGGCCTTTAATAGGTCAACCCTATTTATCACTGTAGACAGTGTACAGTGTTCCAATTGTATGGGAACAAAAGATTCTGAAGTAATGTTATTACTTTGAGTTTCTTCCTTATAAATTTTTTCTTACCAGTTGATCTCTTTCAAGGTCTTTCAAAATAAAGACTTCCATCCTCTTTTCAGTGAATAATCTTCGAGCAGCAATGCATAAATTCAATATGGTGGTACACCTTTAATAATGAAAAATAGACATACATACTCCATTTTTCATCAAGTTCACCTATGCTGGGAGCACTATTTTACTGATGCTGTAAACCATTAAAGCCCAGAATTTTTTGATTAAGTTACAAAGAATATTTTCAAAGCTAAACTAACGTAACATCAGACTGTTAAGTGATGTCATTTATAGATATACCGTATGTTTGGATAAATTTATGATTGAAAAAGAAAAACTGCATTTAAATTTTTACCTTTCTAAGAAATGCTGGAATTCTATTCTATATATATCCATTCCAGAGTCTTCATCAGGATGCATTTTCTGGTTCTCCTTTGTTTTCTGTCTCTTCTTTGCATTAATATTTCTAAAGCAAATAAATACCATTTTGATTGATACAGTGCATAAACTATCAGTTAAATAAGTGCAGTCTCAAAATTATCAAATCATCCACTTATGCATTTTTCATGCAACAAACAAAACAAAACAAAAATCCTCTCGATATATAATTTAGCAAAATTTAAGGAATTCTCAATCATACAATACACTTGTGAAAAGTTGATTTTTATCCATGGCTATCAATCAAATACAAAGCTTTTTACCTAATGGAATCTGGGGACATTTGAGACTTACAATCACATACAAGGAAACCTCATTAAATACACTGTTTATCATTAAACTGTTGCCAAAAGCAGCATGTGCTCAGTAATGGAAACCAAGTATGAAGATGATTAAATGAAGCCAACACTGAGCATGACTATAAAACACATGGCCCATACTGGGCAAACATACTGATATGAACCTTTTTATTATTTTTATGATGAAAGTATCAAAAACTTAAAAACCTGCATCCGCTTATATTGCAATATAAAAGAAAAGTTCATCAACTACAGGCCAACAAAACAAGATGTCAAAACTTAGGAACCTGCTTCTATCACTTCCAAAACTTCCGACAAATAAATCCAATCAAAAACACAAAACATTTATACAGGGCGTGTCTACATGAGATACTTAATGCGAAGTAGCCTAACAACACTGCACAGTCACATGCTGAGCAAAAACCATGCTAATACACTCCTGCTCAGTAATATTAGGTTACTGTGTAGTAAGTGTCACAAAAAAACATGTACCGGCACTACTGCACAGTTGGACTAGTGATAGACATTCAAAAAGCCAGAGCCTGAATTGATTCAATCTTTGCAGGTTAGTCTAACCTGGCTAGATTGAACCAATTTGCAAGTGAATAGGAATTCACAAAATGCAGGCACATGCCTGCAGTGGCTCAGGCCATGAGCTGGGGGGTGCCAGAGCAGCCCTTGGCTGCAGGGAAGCTGTGATGGGGAAGCTTGGCCAGCCCTGGCACTAGCCTGTAGTGAACTGGCCTGGGAGGGGGTTTAGTTTCCCCACTCCCTGTCCCCACCAGCAAGGACCTGAGCCGGGGTCTGCCAGGCACTCCCCACTTTGCTGCTGCTATGGTGGGGCTGGGGTGTGGCCAAACACCAGTCAGCATGGCCCCCTGAGGCAGAGGAGTTAGGGAGAGGGGTTACCCCTCTACCCCTACTGCCCCTGGGGGACTCCAACTGGAGTCTGTCCACCCCAACTGGCAGACTTTGGCTTGGGTCTGTGCCAGTAGGACAGGGAGAGAGTAAATCCCCTCCCCAGTCAGTTCACTCCAAGCTACACTGGGGCTGGTCAGGCCCCCCAGCATCTGGCCAGGCCCCCGCCCCTGCCTGTCCCTGCTTGGGCTAGAGGGGTGGGACCAGCCCTGCTCCAGTGGGGTAGAGAACACAGTCCAGAGAGCATGCTGGGATGCTGGGGGACTCTGGTTTATCTTAAGCCAGGAAGAGGTCTGGGACAGAAGTTGCATAAACCAGTTTGAGCTCAATCAGTTAAGTCTGATACCACATTCGACCAAGTTTATCTCAAACTGGTTTCAGTCATTTTGAAACTGACTTATGTGCACTGAACTTACATTCTGTTACAGGTTTAAACCGGTTTCTGATCACTTAAACCAGTTTATGTGTAACTTCTGTCCCTAGCCTAACTGGTGTTACTGTACATTTAGTTTGTACTTCATTAAGCAAGTACTAAACCAAATGTACAGTAACTAATGCACACAAATGAATGTGTCACTGTGCCCACATTGTCCAATGATTCCCTCCTTCCCCAAATTCCCATTAATCTGGGGGCCTGGGTGCTTTTGTTCCTTAATACTGCATTATACCCTGTTGCCTTTCAAGCTTGTCTATTAACACCTATCACCTTTTATCCCATATATGTTTGTCTTAACCCCTATCATACCATTTCATAGCCAATCCATGACCTGCGGCTACAGATTCACAACCTTCCAGGCCTCATCATCTTTTCACCCTCCTTGATGTACTAGGTATCTCCATTTTTCTCTTTTCCATAAATCCATTACCTGCTCCTTACCTAGTTCTCTTGTGTCTTGCCAGCAATACCACCCCAGTTTACTCAAGTCCAAACACAAGGTTTCTTCTGCTGAGAGTTCCAGTTGTTGCAAGACTAGTAAGTTTCTTGCCTTCTACAATGCTGCATGAAAGCTGACTACAGCTTTCCAGACTTTTCCTCCACCCTTCCTCTGGGTCCTAGCCTATACTTGGCAAAGAACCGCTTCTAGTGTGAGTTGGCTTTTAGCACCCAGCTGGTATAGAAGTTTCTCTGCCTTCCCACAGATTGTTCTGCTAAACTGATTCTCCCACCTCATCTGCCATTTATTTTCTTACTTGCAACATGTTTATTTGGAGCATTCACCTGCTCTACACAGTACCCAGCATGACAGCTGTAATGGAGCACACATACCAGCATGTGCTAGCAGCCAACTGAAGTCCTGATGCTGCTTTTGTTAGCTTTTTTTCAAACACCCTCTTCCAAATCATCCATGCTTTTCCCCTATAAACCTCCCCACTAAGGATATAATCTCTTTTCCCTGATTCAGGCCTTAATTTTTTTATGGTTCACCAACTCTGTTTTGGCTATTGTCTGCATCCTGTACCAATTCACAAATTTTACAGTCTTTTCTTACACTGGCAGTATTCCCTCTGTTGTTTGAATATTTCAGTCTACAGATCCAAAAATTAAGTCTATGCAGGATCATGAATGGACTACTACATCCACTCTAGTAAACTTCCTCTCAACTCCAGGCACTGCCTTTAGGGTGTCCTGTAGTTTATGTTCTGCTACCATCCTTGCCAGTATCCATGAGAACTTATCTAACCTTGAGGCATCACTTCCCATCCTATCCCTTTCCTCCAATATACAATTAAAATCTCAAACCAGTATTAGGGGCAGTGTTTCTGCTAGGATGATGGTTAGTTCCATTAAGAACAGTGTGTAAATGTTAAGTATTCTAACCTTTCCCCTCTCTTCCCCCCTTCTACAGCACTCTTTCCTCAGTTATTTCCTGGTAGCTTATTAGCTGCAGCCGCAGATCTTTAATTAGTACCACCATATCCACCTCCCTGTTCTCGTTACTGCCCAACTACATGGATAGGCCATGCTTCCATCTTCATGGGCATGTCTACATGTGCATTTACACCAACTTAAATTTACTATACAGTAAATTACTGCATAGTAAGCAGCAATAGACTGGTGCCTACACGTGCAGATCAGAGCAGCTTGCCATGTACCCTTGTGGCCATTGAGGGCACCTCCACATGGACCACTTCCACACAACATGCGTGGATGTTTGGTTCCCTGGGGACAAGTAGCAGTGACACACCTCATGCCACCAATTCTTGTCCTCGGGGAATGCCTGTGCCACATGGCAAGTAGCCCCGGCTGGCATAGGGGAGGCTGTGGCCAGCACAGTACTAGCCTCAGCACTCTTATCTGAGGTCCTGGGGGCCTCCTGCAGCTGCAGCCGTAGCAATCCTGCTGGGCACAGCCTGACTGGCAGCCGCAGCACAGCTCCAAACAACCCAGCTCTGCTTTTTAGCAGTGCATGCTGCCCAAGCATGTGCTGCTCTGGGTTTTTTTCTGTATTTTTTTTTTTTGACCCCTGGATATCCAAGGGTCAAAAAAAAACACAGGAAAAAAACCCAGAGCAGCACATTTGTATGAGTGCACAGGTTTGTGGGTGCAGTTTTTTTAACAAGAAAGGTTTTATCCTTTTGTGGTGTAATAGTTAGAGTATAGGTATATATAACTTTGTCTATAGAGAGACATATATTTAAAAAAACCCCCAAAAGTATCTCCTCCCACTTGAATTTAGCATCCATGTTTGAAAAGTTGGGTAGGAGAGGCTGGGTCCAGCAACTGTGCTGGCCGCAACAGGCTTACCTGCAGTCCTGGGGGCCTCTGGGAGCTGCAGCCACAGAACTCCTGCAGCAGGAAGCCTGGCCGGCCGCTGGAATGTGGCTCTAGCCAGCCAGGCTCTGGTTTTGGGTTGTGTACACTGCTATCATGTGCACTGCCCCACTTTTTTTGATGTGGCTTTTTTTGACCATGGAATCTCCCATGGGCAGAAAACCCACATGCACTACAAAGTAGCAGTGTGGGAAATGCCTGGATGTGTGGTGTGTGGCACCATAGACAGGTCTGCAGTACTACATACGCATATCCATGCTCATCTGAAAATGCCCAGAAAGTTCAAGAAGAATGTCTATGAGCATTTCTGATAAACTCTACAGCATATAGGACCAACAGCTATCATAATTAAAATACGAACATTTACCAAATTACTACAAAACCATGAAAACCAAAGCCATGAATTACTATTTCCTATTCTAAATGTAGGAAATTCCTGCAGTGTCGCTATAGAAACACTGGTGTGGTTGGTACTGGTAAGTGATGAAATACGCACAACATGTCTTGTTGCCAAACAACATGGTTAAACAAACAAATAAATAATGTGGTCCACATTATTTTGTGTGTGTACATGAATGCTGTAAGCTAAGCTGTGGCAAATAAAGTAGCAGACAATAAAAGTAATTCTGGATATTTCCCCATAAATGGAGGTTCCTTTGAAGGAGAGCAACACAGATCACATATCACTCATAAGACAGTCAGATATAGTTGCTAAACCAACAATAATACATGTAAGTAATACTGTGCTTGAGTCATAATGAAAGCATAACAGTAATGAAATTCTGTGTTAAGCCTAAAATATTCAGTAACCTTATTACTTGTAAATTATCACAACTGTACACAGGCTTTAACAAAAATGTAAGAAGACAAGTCCCTATTCTGAAAAGTTAATTCCTTTGCTTCCATCCATTGCTTATATACAGTATTTGTAACCCACACATCCCGAATCACCTATCTGAAATTCCCAGAGTTGATGTAAGTCAATGACCAAAGCAGTAAACTGTGAGTTTTCATTTCCTTGTCTTGTGAGATATTAACTTTTAAAGCCTACGACATTAATCAATTCATGTAAGTTTAGATTTCCAGAGGCCTGGTGGCTCATGAATTGGTTAGAAAGAACTATGCAGAGGGAGAGACACGGTTTTTAACTGTTGGCAGGCAGGGGAAGAATCTCAGAAAGAGCTTATCCTGATTTGTTTCCTCACACTGGAAAGTGTACCCTTCTTCAGTTTGTCACTCACAACATTTTTATTTAAATATGCATTACATGTAAATATTCGAGAGAGCCTTTTCAAAATATTTATGAGGTATTATCTAATATCAATGATCCTCCAGGGCCCCTTCCAGCCCAAATGTCTATGAAAACTGTCTCAGGGAGGGAGGGACAATACACTAAGTTTCAGAATGGTGTAATATATTATGAGACAAGTATGGCCCATGTCTTACAAATAATTCTGTGCATTCTTTATCTTGAATTTGTGAATAATCTCAGTGACTTACATAACTGTGAGAGCAACAGAAAACAGAAAAAAGGCTTCCTATTCTAAATGACCTTGTTGAGAAGGAAATTTAACAATGTTTAAAAAAAGTAAGCACTGTAATTTCAGGGCAGATAGAAATAAAAAAGGTGGGAAAGTTAGGACTAGTCATTAACTCTCTATGTAAAAAAAATTGAATTATTTTAAGAGCACTATACTCACATTTTAGATCTAGCAGAATGAACTAATTATGAAATGTATGCGTCAAAGATTTCAATTTCAGGCTTGACTTTACTTTGAAAATTAATTTTTTACTTTATCATTTTTGCAGGCATCTCAGTGGACAGCCTATCTAAATGCTACTCATTGTTCAATGATGTATGAAGTGTATTTAATCAATGTGAAGAAAGTAATATTAAACTATTATCAGAAGCATCAAATGTTCTAAAAACCTCAAAAGAAAGGTCAAAGGTAACATCTCTGCTAACAATATGAAAAACAATGTATTTAACTTATTCTTTACACCAAAACTTTACAATGATCTATGAATTACTATCTTTTTGTCATATGAAATGACATATGTTCCCTTTGTTTTAAATGCAGAATATTTTAAATAATATAAATGATTCGTGTACATATAAATAAGCAACATTTTTTTCAATATTTTGCTTGAGAGTATTTTGAATAATCATTTCAGTGGTAAACAATATTTTGAATAGCCAATTGCAGATTTTCATTGCAGATTTCATTGAATAGCAATTGCAGATATGATCTATGATTATTATTCAACCATTTACCATGTTAGAGACCTAACTGTAGTAAATGCCAACAGGAGCAATTATCCCACATTTAAATAGCTATATATTTTAAAGTCAGGTACAGGCAATCCTCGACTTACAATGTTTCAAGTTACAGTATTTTGCACTTACAACCTTAATAAATTGACACCCTTTTTCAACTTTCTAGGTGCATCCACACATGCAAGCACGTGCACTTGCAGCAGCTCAAATAGAAGTGGTGCAAATTTGATCCAGGGCTTTTTGTTTCAGCACACATGTTCAGACATGCACTTTGTCGTGGAGCAAATTGTGCCAGTTGGGGCAAAATAACACTGCTTGGCTCCTCCTGGATCTGTAGCCAGGGGGATCTACAGACCAAGGCCAGCAACTGTGCTTTCCCCAGCAAGATAAGCTGCTCTGTCTTGGCCCCAGCAGTACAAAAACCTGCCCTGGCCAGCAGCTCAGAGTTACTTGACCTCAGGAGCTTCTGGAGCCCAGGCAATTGTATCTGGGGACACTACCCCTTTTGTCAGCTAGACTTCTGAAGCAGCATCCCAAAATCACTTTTTAAAGTACCCCAAAATCCACATTCTTCCACAACTAGAACAAAAGGGAGAGGGAAAGGGGGCTTGATCAGATGGGCAATGTTTTATTGTTATATTTACAATGTTAAAGAAATTTGGAAGCCTATCAGTGCCTCTAGTATCATAATAAATAAATCCTAAATATCTATGTTTTAATGTTTGCTTTTGGTTTCCTTATCACATGGTGGGTGTATGATGGGGTTTGCAGGAGTGGGTAGGAAGGGAGGTAGGGGGATTTGGGTGGTGTGGAGGGATGTGGGAGGATATGAGTCACTGTGTGGGTAGGTATGGTGGGACTGTGGATGTGGGGGATGTTTAGGAGGGGTGGGTCCCCAGCATGAATGCTGCATGACCCCAGTGGCTAGTGGGGCAAAGCAGCCCTGGTGGCAGTGGGAACATGGTGGTAGTGGTTAGCAGGGAGCCCCTGCAGATGCTGCTGGCACTGTTGGCAGTGGGGGGGGGGGTGAGCAGCAAGCACCCAGAAACACCACTGGCAGCAACAGCCATGGCCAGCAGTGATTGCTGACTGCCCACAGACACCACTGGTGGCATGAGGTGGGGGGTGGGTGGGCGGCAAGTGGCAACCACATACGGGCTGGAGACTGGAGATGAGCAGGAGAACAAGGAGGAGGCTGGAGAGAATAGGAGACTGAACAGGAGGCTCATTCCCCCACCCCTGTTGGTTCCCCTGCTCCCCATTCATTCTCCCCATCCACCATTCATTCACCCAGCCCCCTGTTCATTTCCCCAGCTCCCCCCTTGCTCTCCCAGCCCTCCACACTCACCGGCGGTAGCAGAGAATGAGCAGGAAACTGGAGAGAGCAGGGGAAGTCTCCAGATTATCTCCAAGAGCTTGTCTCCAGCCTCCTGCTGGCCTCTAGCCCCCTGCTCCTTCCCCTGCTTGTCTCCAGCCTCAGGAGGGAGCAGGAGGCTGGAGACTGCCCCTGGAGACATTTCCCTGCTGTCTCCAGCCCCCTGCTCTTTCCCCTGCTCTCCGGAGGCTGGAGACAAGCAGAGGAAGAAGCAGGGGCTGAAGAAGTCGGTTTAAATTTTACAGTGCTTGATCTGATGTGACGCCACACCAATGAACAAGTTTGTTGCATTGCTCATCTCCCTGGAGAACATCTGTCCAAAGTTCCTTGGACATTTTTTTTAAGAAAGCGGACAAGACTTCAGAAAAACCTGCAGCCAAGACTCCTGAGAAGACTCCAGCCAAAAACATTCAAAAAGTTTAACCAAGAGCCTTTCAAAAAGTCCAGCAAAGTCACCTTAAAGAAGTCCTTCCCAATCAATATGATTGCTAATTACAATATAAATACAGTAATGTAGCTATATTACTCATCTATAATTGATTGAATACAAAATTCTGGGTTATTTTTGGTGAAAATAGGGTACTGGGCCTTGGTTCAGGAACCAATCCCCCATTTATAATATTGTTTCTTATGAGAAAATTGGTTCTGAGTTACAATGTTTTGACTTAAGACGTGGTTTTCAGGAACCAATTGTGTCATAAGTCCGAGGACTTCCTGTGTTTTAATCAATACTCACAAGCATTCAAATCTCTTCCACGTTGAATTCAATTCAAACATGATCATGACAAAACCCTTAATTACAGACCTCTGTTAACTCCTTGAACTTTCTCACTATTACTAATATAGGGTCATTTTCATGTGGTCTTTAAAATACCAGAACATACAGAATGATTTAGCACAATAGAAGGGGGCAATTTTTTTGGCAGATGTGCCATAAATTAGCCCCACAACCTCCCCTAATTTCACTTTACTCCTCTTCCACTGTCCAATCCCTGCCCTGTCCTGCTTTCCTGATCTGCTGCTTTGCTTCCTGCTTCCTTCCCTGTGCCTCCTGCTCAGTGTGCAGCTCTGTTTCTACTTCCTGCCCTATTTGCCACTGTGCTGCCTATCCCCTCCTTTGTACTCTACATGCCACATCCAAAGGTTGTCCCCCTACCATTTGTGGCATGTGTGCCACAAGGTAGCCACTCCGTCTCATAATATCAATAGAAAGAAATAGGCATTATTTTAAAGCAAGTGGTTCAAATTCTGTCATTCAATGACTATTCTGTTGAAAATTCATTAGAAGTTTTAGTCCATTTCCAAGCAGATCAATGTCAGTGAATTAAAGACATTTTCACAATGGGTCTCTTGGACGACAGTTTCAGCAGACTTGTGGTAGACTGAAATGGAGAACCTTCACTTTCCATTCTATCTTGTCTCTTTGACAAACAGGATTTTAATCTCTGTCTGTATCAGTGCTACTCTGTGGGTGTGGCTATATGAGTCGCATAATGGGAAATTAGTACAGTTTACTGTGAAATAATGCTTATCTCCCAGCCTGAGCTCTGGGGTCATGGGGCTCGGGCTGGGAGACCTTTATCTCCAAGCAGCAGCTCACTGAGAACAGGACCATGACTGGGAGATGTTTATCTCCCAGCCCAAGCCCTGTGACTGCAGAGCTCAGCCTGGAAGGTAAGCATCTCCCAGTGGCATCCTCTCAGTCATAGAGCCAGTGCTGGGAGCTCCCTGCTGACAAGGGCTAGGGAGCTGGGTGTGGAACAAGCTCCCCAGCCCCCACTCCACGATTCCACAATTGCAATTGCTATTGCAGAGCAGGGGCTGGGAGCTCCCTGCATGGGGACAGTTCCTTGCCCAACCTGGAGCGGACTGGGAGCTGCCCCTGACTGGGATAGTTCTCAGCCAGCCCCAGGCTGTTGCAGAGAAGCACGTACAGCCTAAAGATGGCACAGCAAATATAGGCTGAAATAAATGCATGTGTCAGTGTGCCTTGTCCATCATAATACAGACCTAAAACAGCATGTTAGTTTCCACCTTGTGTAGTTTTTACCTTGTTTATCAGGAAATATATCAGCTCAGGGTGTACACTAACTTCAAAAGAAAGAAGTGATGTCAAGAAGCTGCCTCTGAATCGGGTTCCTCTGCATAATAACATATTGTACTGCCAGCAACAGACTACAGGCAAGCAAGCTTTAGACAATTTAAGCTCATGCATCATAAATTAATGACCAAAGAATAATTCCCAGCAGCAATTAGAGTAAATTACTTAATAAATAGAGTGTAAATTGTCTGTATTATTTGAGAATGAGAAAAGTGGTTGCTTTGGGAGACTGCTGTGGCTTTTGAGTAGGATCCTGATTAAATTATTCATAACACATTCAATGCACTATATGCTAACTGAAGGTATACTCAAAGTAAAATATAAATCTTAAGACATTTTTAAGTTCATGACATTATTAAAATTAACTTCTATTTCCTTACTGTCTACTCAGTACAGTTGTAAGATCAGGTACAACAATGGTGAAAGCCCTACTTTTGTCCATGTCTCCATTGCGTAACACCTGTAGTCTCACAGGCATAAGCCAATCTGATTTCATACCAGCTGGTTTCTTTAATGACGGACTATTTGGAATCAGTAAACCTTCAATTGGCCAATCAAAAGCCTTTTAATATAAAAGCAAATGGTTAGTGGATTTTATATACATGGTTCAGGGAATAATCATACGTGCAATAATCATTGCAGTCTACCACATTATAGAAACATTTATAATTTTTATAGTTAACCACGATACAAGTAAGCATGTTGCAAGTGTTTGGAAACCACAGTGATAGTTGAGGTATAGGAACCTAGATAGAAGAGAGATCAACAGAAAAATAGGAAATATTACCACCAACCTTTGTGTAGATCTGCTGTCCCAGGAAAGAACATGACAAAAATCCATACAGTTTCCAGTAGAAAGAAAAAAAGGAAGGACAGTGCAGGAAACAGGCAATATTTTTAGACAGATACCCTTCAGCACTATATAATAAACTTCAGAGATGAGTGAACAAAGATCATCATTCTCTACATCAGGAGTCAGGATCCCCCAGCACACATGCCAAGCGTGACACTCAAGGCCATTTTGCTCAGCATGCCACTGCCAACCCGGGCTCTAGGCAGCTGCTGCCAGCCACAAAGCCCAGGTTGCTCCCAGCAGGTAGCTGGGAGGCTGCCAGCAGACTGGGCTCCTTGGGCTAGCTGTAGGCTGGAGGCTGCAAACAGCTGCTCTGGGCTCCAGCATGTTGGCACTCCAGCACTTTCCAAGGTAGACATTGTTTTATTCAGCACTCCGGCCAAAAAACGTTACCTACCCCTGCTCTACACTGTGGGTAGGATCAATACTGTTACAGTGTAGGTTCTTTTACTTTTTCCACAGTACATACCACATTTTAATAATCATGTCCCTGATCTGTAAACCTGTATGCATGTACTTTGCTTTACCTTATTACTGTAAATAGTTCCATTTGGTTCCAGCAGTATTGGGGTTTATATTATGTCAAAGAAAACCTCCCCTTCTAATTTCACAGTCACAAAAGTATTTGTTATTGAATGATATCTTTGTAACAAACAAATATCAAGGATGCAGGAAAGCATTAGTGGGAAGGTGTCCAAATATTTTGTCTTGAATGTGACAAGTGTTTTGCCTTTTTCATTAAAAGTACACATCATACTGTCTGCTTTCACTGTTCAATTCTCCCTCTCCTATCCAGTTTACTCTTTTACTTCTGCAAAGTGTACTGCCCAGCTGCTCGATTTCTTCTGTCCTTTTTATGCTTTTCATTTTGTATTGTTGACAGCTGATTACCCATTAATGGGCAGGTTTAACTGTTGCTATCAAGAACAGAGGCCCTTGAGAGATGCTTCTAGTTCCTCTCATTGGCTAGGGACAGAAATGACACATAAATTAGTATACGTGATCAGAAACCAGTTCAAATCTGTAACACAACAGAAGTTCAATACACATAAACCACTTTCAAAGTGGCTGAAATAGGTTTAAGATAAACCTGGATGGATGTGGTATCAGACTTAACTGATTTAGGGTAAGTCAGTTTATTGAATTTTGTCCCAGATCCTTTCCGCACACAAGTTAATTCATAGAGCCCCAGCATCCCAAGATGCTTTGCACCACCCCATAAGTGTAGTGTGTGATTGAATGAAGTTTTAGCAAGATGTAATGTAAGGCCAGAACATGGTAGCTTAAATGGCTTGGCATTTGACAAGGTTATATTTAGATTAAGTAATAAGGATATTATATTGATAGTAATAAGTTTAGTGGAGATATAATATAATATAATATAATATATATTATGTGTAATCATTTATATATGTAATTAAGCCGTGCATGAACTTTTTATATAATATGTTAAGGATAGTAGTGTGATTGATTGAATGATTGTAAAGTGTATGGAAAGTTTAAAGTGTGTCTGTGTAAGCATTAGGAGGTTTGCTAAGGAGCTGAATATGCAAGTTACCAGACAATGAACTGATTAATGGATGGCTGAAGAACCAGTCTGTGACCAAGTACAGAGGAGATAGGCTAAGCAACAGGATAAAGTATGAATTCTGCATGTCTTGCAATTTAGCCTAAACAACTTTCAAGGCTGGAAGACTGACTTTTATGACAGGAGTGACCCCGAGCTGAGATAACAAAGAGAATGATAAGAAACAACATCTGGATGAAGACGTATAGATAGAAAAGTACCTCAGCTTCAGACAAAGACTTAAAATCTCTATAAAAGTGGGATGCAGCAATGCCAGAGCATGAAATTTACACTCTGCAACATCAGGGAGCACAGGCATGTCTGTTCACCTCTGCTCCCATCACCCTCAATGAACCTGGGCTGGCCACCCAGTGCTAATATTGAGCAAGCAAGCTGGTAACTATAACATCTAAATAGAGTGTGTGTCTGTTTGTCTGCATGTGTGTTTGTGAGTGTGGTGTGTTTAGTGTACATCTCTGAATGTTTTTGTTTTATGTAATTAATAAATGTGGCACTTTGCCTTATTCCCCCTTATAAGGTCTCGCTCATGATTTCAGCAATTGGAAATTTGTGTAACATATGCCCCTCCTCACAGGGTGGATGGGCTAGCCTTGGCCCAAGTTGTCTGCTCGAGTCAAGCAGGGAAACATGCTCTAGAACCTCCTGGCTTCTGGCTCGGGCTACTGTAGGCATCTGGCTGCATTTCTAGTATCACTTTTGATTATCAGGTCAATCTATGAAGCTTAGACTAACCTGGAAAAGGTTGAATCAATTCAGCCTTGGGGTTTTTGGCTGCCTGTGCTTAGACATAAGGGACAGCCGCACTATTAGGGGCTAGCTGGTCACACTTCTTTGTTTACAATTATTTCTATGAGTACCCAGGCTCTGTTTTCTAATGAGGAAGAGCCTGGACAGCTAGAAAAGCTGAATTGGAACCAAAAGGGAGAGGAGCCAATATCATGTGACCTGCTTAGAGTCTGCAGATCTTCAGTGCCCCTGCACTGTAATTTGAAAACAGCATGTTAATGAATGAATATTAAAGAGGAATGGGATTTCTTAAACTTCACTGAAATCTGAGCCTCCTTACGTGAAAGGGTAGATTCGAGATCATGGCAGTGAATCATACCAGGTAAAGGAGGTTATCATGGATCAATCAAGAGTTGATAAAATACAGGATTATATGGATTAAATTGAGATTATAGCTAGCAAATGAGGAATTAAGGATATAAAGCAATGAGGGAGAAGCAAGAAGTTAGGTGATTTAAGCAACATAAATGTAATGTAGGCAAGTTAATGTTGGAGCAATTAAACAGTTAACTGCCAGAATGTCATGGTTTTTAGTGCATGATCTCACAAGTTAATGCTGAATAACCTATTTTCAGATATTTAATTTTCCATGTAATTTCTTTTTTAAATAAAAAAAAGAGAGAGAGAGAAAATATGAAGATAATTGGCTTGTGCAGGTTACAAATTGCCCTGGTTTTATTAGAATAGCTCGTAAAATTTTGGACTGACTAATTTTCACAGTGTAGCTGTTTAAGTGTACACTTGTTTTGACTAGTAGTGTCCCCAAAACTCTACTAACATTAACGCCATTTATTCAAACTATTTTATCCCTCTGAATTCAAGAAAACATTCATCTCTTCCTTCCCCTCAACTTGCCCAATGTCAGGTACTACTGAAATATTAAGTTGTAACATGTGTTGTGTGTATGTCGGGGGGGGGGGCGTGCCCAGCACATGTATAGGTGTCCAAAGGTACCAAATTAATGAGATATACTGGAAGCTAACAGGCCTGTGCAACCTGATCAATAACAGTGATTTACAGCAAATGTCAAGTTTCAACTCAATTCCTGTTTCATTTCTATTAATAAAAACTAATCTAATCTACTACGTGTAGTTTCTGCTATGGGTTCATCATTAAACAGTTCTATAAACCTAACCTACTTTGAATTTGTGCCTACTCTAATTAGTAACTTTGACAGACATGTTGCAGGAGTTAAAAGTGAACCTTTCTTTACTCATCAAAACAAGGAAAAGACCTGCTTTGCTATGATTTGGGTTGACTGAATATGTGTAAAACCAGAGAAAATTAGAAAAAAAATTACAAGCATATACTTCAAATTTGAAATGTAACCTAAGGAATATGCTCTGTGGGTGAAAATGTATGAAGACAATATGCCTTTTATTGCTAACTAATGTCTGAGTTACAGGAAAGCATGGTTGCAATAAGTTACAACAATATAATGGCAAAAAAAGAAAATAATAAATTATCTGCACATGAAAAGTAAAACACTGAATGGCATATCGCTCTGGAGAGTTACTCGAATCCAAGACAATGCTCTTTTTCTTTATCTAACATGGGAGAAAGCACCTCATCACGGTTTCACATACAACTGGGAAGACAGATGGCTGCTAAGGCTCTGACTCTAGGCCTGACCTGGATTTGGGGTTGGAGTTGGAACTGCAGCTGCTGAGCATCTCCTGCTGTTTCTGCCCTCTGCAGCCTTTGTCACCCCATCCTCCCTCCCTGTCACTGCCTCTATCCCCTCTGCCTGGCCCCCTGAATGACTGCACCCCCACCTCCTCTTCACCCCTACTTGTCTTCCTGTCACCTCTGGCTCCCTCCCCTTCATGATTGCCACTTACCCTCCGTTTCTAGCCTCCACTCCAGCCTGGGGCATGGTTGCCCCAACCAGGCAAAGCAGCAGTGGTAGGGGTACAGAAGCAGTAGGGGAAAAGGGAGGGGAGAGGTTGGGGAGCAGGCAATGCCAGGGAGAGGCAGCTGGGGGGCAACTGGCAGGTCAGAGGCAGTGGGGAGGTTGGCAGCAGGTGCCAGGAATCAGAGGAACAGTGGGAAGAGGAGGAAAGTATAGGAGGGAACAGGGAGTGGCAGGGAGGAGGAACTGTGTGGGGGCAGGGACAACAGGGCACAGCAAGTGGCAGGGGAGGCAGGCCCTGGGGCACACAGGCACAGTGGGGGAGGCAGCAGGGCAGACAAGTGCTGAGGGAGACAGGTGGCATTGGGAAAGTTTGTAGGCAGATTCATAGATTGTTTGGGGCTGGATGGGACCTTGCAGATCATCAGGTAACCTTGCATATAATGGGCAGGGGTCAAGCCACTTCACACCCTTACTGCCTTTACTCTTACTGCCTTGCCCACCACCTGTCCCCCCACCATCTTTCCCCTACTCCCTGGCACTGCTTGTCCTACTGCAGCAGTGGAGGGGACAAATTTAATTCAACCCTCTAATATTTAGATTCTACACCTGTAAAATTATAACTAATTTATACATTTTACAGGTATAGAATCTAATTATTGAAGGGTTATTGTAAATTCAGAGTTGTCCTAGATTTGGGTAAATATGGTATTGGTGATTCAGAGCTAAACACTAGTAGCGCAAATCTGACAATTCCAGTGAATTTGCAATAATTTATTAAAGCAAGTGATACCCTCTGCACTACTCCCAGCACTATTTACATTTCTAATTTTCCAAGTTGCAAGAATTGAATGACATACTTGCATAGTACATTACACTTTCTCTGCTTCACTTGAGAAAAAAAATTATTCAATCTGTTATTTCTTTTTTCCACTGAAATTACCTCATTAAGTTCTCCATTTGGAAGGACAGGCCACATGTATGTCAGCTTGTTCCACGAGGGATTCTCCACTTTGGAATGTTTCCATTGGCAAGGTTTAGTTGTTCCTTCATGCTTTATGGCCCACCTGAGAAAAGAAAGTGAAATCATTTTTATAATTACACTTTGATCTTGGAATAATTCTTAAACATTTAAATTGCAGCTTCCTGGGCAAAGCAAAATTATGGATCTGGTTTTGAACCTCCTACCTCTATAGCTGGGTAAGCTAAAGTCATGAATCCAGAAAAAAAGGGTAAACTTGGAAATCTATATTGCATTCAGAGCTTTCCCAAATGTAGAGGTATCTATTTCTTGGCTCACTACAGAGATTGATTCTGAGGTGTGAAACTGGGTGTTGATCCCATGATCAGCTATTTGTTGTTACACTTCTTCTATGATCTAGATTTAGGGTTCACCGACTTTCTTCCACACCTTTCTGGCGTATGGGCAGTCCCAGAAGAGGTGGTCAATTGTTTCTGGCTGCCAGCAGCAGGTCTGTCTCAGACAGTTTGATGGACTCCTCTGCCCTGCACTGTTTTTCAAAGCCTGCATGGGGAGTGCCTGGTGAGCTGCCTGCCAGTTCAGGTCTCGGTTCTTCTTCTACAGGTCTTTGTGGAAGATTTGATCCCACATGGTCTGGCAGCTGTCACCAGGTTGTAAGCCTACAGGCAATATGGTGTGTCTACCCTTATTACCTCCCGTATCTTGCGGGGGTTTACCAGGGTCGCTAGGGATGAATTGTGCACCTTGTATTTCTCTCAAAAGCACTTCAGGATCTCATAAAACAATGGAGAATCCATGGCCACAGGCTCCCATTTGTCATTGTGTGCACTTACCACTGTCAGAGCAACTGCCTTGCAAAATAGTTAATGAAGCTGGCTGTTTTAGATTCCACCTCTGTTTCCAGTTTGCTACCCTGGGTAGTGTATTTGGCCCAGAGGAAGAGAAGGACATTTGGCATCCCTCCACCTCTGGAGTATTTAGTTTTGTACAGCTTGATCTTCGCTACTTTCTCCCATGTGGAGTTCCAAAAGAAAACACAGATGGCTTTCTGGCTTCTGCAAAAACCTGTTCAGTGGATAGGGTGGAGACTAGGGTGGTGTGTAGCAGCATTGGCAGGAGCACCACCTTTACTAGTGCCACGTACCCCTCTATTGACAGACAGCGTGATTGTCATAGCTCTGTTCTCTTTCCAGTCTTGACCTCCAGCTTTTCCCATACCCTCTTTCCCACCAGCTCTGGGTCAAACTCCACCCCAAGGATCCTTAACCCTTCCTGGAGTGATAGGCCCCTGAACTTAGCCCCTTCTGCTGCTCTGTGTACCTGGGTGTGTTGTAGTGTTCTTTCCACTGACCTTTTGTCCTTGCATATGATATTTAGGTCATCCATGTACATGAGGACTTTTGGTCTCCTCCCCATTCCTCCCAGGAATTTTCATTCTCTTGACCTCCTCCCCTCTCTGAGTTGTTGTGCCCATTGAGTGCCCATTGAGTTCTGTCCTATTCTGATGCACAGTAAATTAGTTTACTCCAGCCTCATAGGGGCACATGTGTAACAGACAGAGACATTTACTGCATAACAAATTAGTCAACTGTGCAGTAAACATCTTGTGTAGACATGCCCACTAAGCAGTGCTGAGCTGTGTGGTCACCACGGCTTGAAATGCTATTGTTTCTGCTGGGGCCAATGAACTATTTTGTAAATCTTGAGTCTCTCGGTTTTGGATTAATATCATGCATAATTTGTACTATCTATAAGTACATGTTTTTATAAGTGTGTTTCTGGAGTACCTGTGCTAAAACTTGCAGTAAAATAAGTAAAATGTATCAATCATAGTTGAACTAAATCTATGGGTACTATATGCACATAACTTCAGGTATGTTTGTTTCAAGGTTAGTATTTTCAAATTTGCTTCTCATTTTTGTGTGTTCAGGGAGAGCAGTGTCTGACAATGGTGAGGGCCTACACGGGGAAGAAGTTGGCAGGTAGAGGGCATAGGAACTACTTGACTCCAGATTTACTTTCCCTGCTATAGCAGTAGGAGGGGGACAAATTCAAGGTTTACCCCAATGATTTGGTTCTATATCTGGAAAACGATAACAAAGATTCTATACATGGAAAATGGATAGATAATTATTGAGGTCAAAGGAGGATGTTTGGCCCTATACCAATGGTCACAGGCTACACTGAGGGATTGAGGGGGAATGTGCATTTACTAGGCTTTCACAAGTACCGGTTGGATCCAGTTGCTGCATTTTGCACACTTTCATGTTAAAGAGGTCCTATCAGTTGGAAATGAAACACTGAACAAAGCAGATGTGTATCAGGCTTCTGGGGTCTCAGGGATTTTTGAATAGCACACGGTGCCCAAAATAAAATAAGCTAAGAAAATAATGTGACTGGTAGAATAGAACAGTTAAAAACCTCACTATAGTTGAAACTCTTTAGAAATATGGAGGTCATCTGGAGAACAATGCTTCATTATCTGCAAACAATGGGTGCCAGTCAAAAAGATAGCAATCAGAGGGCAGATTTATTTACGACAATAGCAAGTTTTGAAGCCCTTGATGTTTTTAATACTATTCTGTTAACTCAGGTGGAAGAGCCCAATTATGATACAGGAATCTGAGTACTGCACTATGTGTAAAAACGAAGCTACAAAACACAGACTACAAAACAGTAACATAACTAGGGATAAGCAAGCAGGTGCTAATTTAGAGGGGATGCCAGAATGACATCTACTGAAGAGCTTGCACTGCTCCTGCAGCTACCCATGCCATTGCAATAATGGCCCTGGGCAGTTCCTTCATCTCCCTCCTGCCAAGTGCCATCTCTCACCTCAAGTGCCAAAATTCCTAATTACACCTCTGCTATAAAAAGGTGACCAGACAGAAAAAATTATAAATGATCTCAAATGGAAGAGTTAGTCTTCCATTTTGGAGGTTTAATGGACACATGCACCTCAAGGCACAGTTGTTAGTGCTGTTGTTTAGTACTTGCTTTAGGAAGTACTAAAGGATGGCACAATAACAGCCATTACTGCACTGGCCCAGTGGCGCATGGATGTTTTTAGATGCTACATCACCATAGTGATGCGCTATAGCAAGGTAGCTCATCACTACGGTGACATAATGTCAGCATCATGGTTTGTGCCCACCAGTGCTGTAGCATTACGTGTAGACATGCCCACAGTGTTCCTAATAAGAGACCAGATTATACCTGGCATCTGGGACAAAAGATAGAGAGATTATTGAAAGATCCAGAATTAATCTTTGAGGAAGCAATTAGAATTTGCTGAACAAAAAAATGTTATCCAATATAGAATGAAACTCATGGAGTTTTGATAGTATTCTGATATGGATATGATGGAAAGTTCAACATACTACAGGAAATAAAACTGAGGAAGAAAGCCATGCAAGGTCACTTTCCAGAACAAACTACTCATAATGGGGCAAATGATATGTGCCAAGACAGTGTCTGACTTTTGGAAAAAAGAGCTGAGAGCGTTTCATCATTATATCGTTTTGTAAGATTCTGTAAACCCAAATCAGCGTGCCCCTAATGCACAGGTATGAAAAATATTAACAGATCAGCATTTTACTACTGATGAGGACAAATTATATTTTTAGATGCTCTATAGTCACATATTAAGGAATGTGCACAGCTTGGGCAAAATTAGGCATGACAAAGCACCAGAAGCTCAGTGGAATTTAGGGTAGCAATGCACAATGTTGCAGTAGGTGATGGCTGGCCACAAGCCTGAAAGTAAATATGTCTAACTTAAATGTTCCAGAAACTGTGACATTACACAGAAAGAAAAGCCAGTCAGTCAAAATTAAATTGGTGAAACTTAGGACTTGCAGCGGCAATCTTATTCTCACTAAAAGAGGATGTGAATTAAATGTATGAGTAAACAACAAATTGAAAAGCTATCACTTGTAAGAATTCCGGGGAGGGGAAGTATCTTTTACCAGGTTAAAGCCACATCAAACCTGTGGTTTCCTCATTTGAGATACAGAGTACCAACATAATTGAGAAAGAAATGAAAGCTACCTTTCAAGATTTAGGGAACCTCTGAACAGAAATACAATACAGATGAAACAGTCCAACAGCCCTACAAGTCATGAAGCTAGAAAAGGTTTCCTCATTGTAAGGCAGAGTCTAAAGGAAGAGCAGGGTAATTTCCCTGCTTGGGAAGCAAGAGAGATTTTTTTCTGCTGGGCCTGCAAGGAAATATGTTGTCAGCTAAAAGGAAAAAGTGCTTTGGAAAGCACTGAATTGGAACAGTTTTGGTTTTAACTGATTTTGAGTAAAGACTTCGTAAATTTTATCTGGGGATTGTGGTTGAAATTTGCATTTATTGGTTGGAAACTGCTGGAGTGAAATTATAGTCCACAGTATGGAATTCTAGACTTTGCTCTCAGGTCTTTTCTCTCAGTTGTGCCTTGACACTAGGTTCCTCCTGATGCAGGGCAATGCATAAAAGGTATCATTCATATATTAATTTTTTTTTCTTTTCTGGGTTGATGTGTCCTTGTTCCTTTTTAAACTTTGTTCCTTTAGTTTTTAATGTTCATACCGGTATTGGAAAAGGAAGGAAAGGAACAAAACATGCTACTGACATCCACTTAAGCATCAGGCTTTTCTGGATTCAATAGCATATTTTGTGGGATTGTAAAGTTTCTGCCAGGTTTTCCATATTATTGTTAATGAACATTCACAGCATACACCAAAAGGTTTTCACAGAAAGTGCTATTAGGCTGCCAAATTTCAGCACAGTGTGAATTTTTATAGCAAAGTCATAAGCCCCTGAAAATTGTGTTTTATAAATGAAAAGCTGACAGACACTCAACTGTAATGGCATTAATGGGTGCAACTGTAATGACTATATATGTGCAAAAAATAAATTATATCCTTACAGCATTTCATGTTTGTAGTATCGCTTATCACTGAAGGTTTTGAAGTAATATCATCCTCCCTAATCACCACTAGGTGGGGACGGTGATTCATGCAATGCTGGCACATTATTTCATTTCCCTATTCAGTGTACTACATACTGATACCATCTTTTTAATAGGTACTTCAGAAAGTAAAACGAAATTACTCATGTTTGGTTGGTTATCAAATCTCTCCCTCTCTCTCTCTCTCACTCACTCACTCACTCACACACACACACCACACCTTGAGGCAAGTTTAAAGATAAGCTCCAAATTTCACTCCTAATTGTGTGAATTTTAATTATTACAAACAAAAACAAGGCACCCTATGATTTCTCTACAATTTCATTTGAAATTAAAAGTGGCAGCCTGATATGTTTCTAAATTTCCAGGTGCTGACATTTTACCAGTTTTGTGGCAAAGGTATATCCAGGCTTGATTAAAACCTCAATCTTTTTTTTTGTTCCAATAAGTCCTCCACACAAGCCCTGGAAATAAACTTTCCTTACTTGTTACTTCATTTTCTCCTGGTGAGGTCACTAGATTGGGCTGAGTAGTATAGCTGACTTTCCTTGTAATAGAACTATACCCTACCTAGCAGTGACAAAGGCAGTCCCCAGGATGTCAGTCATGAGTAATAACTGATATTATAGGCCCTTTTCCAATGGTTCCCCTCAAAACAAGTTGTTTCAAATGGTTTAGATGAATAACATAACATTTAAGATAAAAAGCCAACAGAGAAGCATAAAGCAGAGCAACAAAGCAAATGCGGGCACAAAGAGAAGGAGAGGCAAACTTTCAAATATTTAAGCTTAAATGTTAAAAATGATGAGTGATTAAAAAGGCCACAGCTTTTGAATGTTTATTTGAAATCCCATTTTGCTATCTATTTAGAAGAGTGGTTATGCATCACAGTCTGAAACCTGTTATAATTGAGTGTCCAGATTGTGATAACAGAAAGTTCAAAGCACCCAATAAATAGACATTTTTCTAAAAGTAGACCTTGTTGAGGAGAAGGGAAATTAATAAATAAGGTACTGTTACTAGCCTTTCATTATGATTCTCTGAAAGTCTTCTCCTGGCAGGATTCTCACCCTGGGGTCTCAGCTCTCTACTACACAGCATGTTTGTAGATTCAGTGTAGCTCTCTCCACATTTTGGAAATTTTTTTATTTCTAAAGTTAGTGGTGCCCAATCTTTTTGGGCTGCAGGCTGGTGTAGGATCTGATCTGGTGCATGGGCTAGTCCACGGGCCCAATCTAGCATGGGATCAGCACGTAGACACGATCCAGTATGTAGTCTACATGCATTAGAGTGGGCCTGCTAACCTGGGTCTGCCCCTGGTGCTGTGCGTGATCTAGCTCACAGGGCCAAGGCCATGTCATCTTGCCAAGGGGCTTGGAAATTTGGTGGCAGGGGAGCAGTGGTATTGTTAATTGCTACCACTGCCCTGCCACGAAACTTCTGGACCTGTGCGGAGCCCTGTTAGGCAGATGACATGACTTCATGGACTGTATATAGCCCATGGACCAGGGGTTGAGCACCAATATTTGAGGTCATATTTAACAGAATGGGATGGGGAGGAAGCTAATTTCACTACTGAGAACTTAAAATCATTCTCTTAGTTTAGCTAAAACTTTGAAATGAGTTAACAATTGAGCAAAATCTAAAAGCTCTCCAAAAAGAAATAAATAAAATGAATAAACAAAAATGACTGATATACAAAAAGTTAACAAAACAAAATGTTACACTCATAGCTGCCTCAATAGATTCAGTCCATAGTGGTGGTACGTAGATGGATGGATTTTGACGGAATGAGATCTTTGGAGAAGCAACACTACAAAAGGAAGCAAGAAGAAACTCCACGCTGTTCACAAACAAGAGAGGTTTTTTTAGTGACCTAAATGATGAGAAGAATGACATACTTTATAAAAATCTCAGCTCTTACACAGGCAAGCAAGAGACAAGCAAAGAGCAATATTAAAATCAAGGTGTCTTATTGAAGTAAAGGCAACAATTAAGGATAACAAAGATAAAGTAGACATAGCCTTCCTCTTCCCCATTATGCTGTGGAAGTTATTCAAGTTAAAGACGCTGAAAATGTTATCACTGATGCACTGCTATGAGAAGGTAGGCTCCAATTTCTGTAGAACCTTGGCCAGAGCAATCCCACTCTGTTAATGCTACAGAAAAGGGAGACTTGACAGAATGTGGTATCATTTTGTAATACTTCCACGATCATTGTATATGCCTCATTTTTCTAGGCTTGCTCATATACTGTCATACATTTGGAAAGAATAAGTTAGCTTTCTCTCTGGAGTAGGAGAGAATTTAATATTAGTTTCTACATGTAGCTGCCTAGTCTGCTAGAGAATACATGATCAGGAATTCAGGAAAAAAATCTACAAAAGGAACACCTTGGGAAATATAATGGAAGTGCTAAAGACTGGAGATTAATTTCCAAGAACTGGCATTCAGGAAGGGGATCATCAAAGTCCAGAAAAGGCAAATTGGTTTGAAGAAGGGACACATCATGAACCAGCATGTACCTCAAAGGGACATGCCCACTTAGGCCTGTCCCTTTTGCTGACATGGACTTTGCTTAGGCTTGGCTTAGTGATTCTGATCTCTGCTCCTGTATTCCACCTATTATGTACTGTTCTTTTTCAGAAAGACTTCCTTTCTTGATTCAGTTCACTCCTGTTTTGCAATCCTTCCTTGAAAGGGAAAAATCTTAAGCAGTTTTTTACTCACTGGAGTGATCATGGAGATAGCAAGGTTTGCTGTGACTTAAAGGCATAGTGTCAGAGTTTTAGGGGTGGCTTCAAGGGATAATCAGGCAGACTGAGGAAATGCTGAAGGTCCCAAGCAATAATTCCTATACAGAAACAGTGTTGCCCTAGTGTACTGGCATCCAACATAACAAAAAGGTTGACTGAAGTTTCTCAGAGCTTTAATTTGCATAGTTAGAACTCAAAGGATCTTTTGACATTGAGCATATGTTAAAAGGGCCTCAAAGGGATAGCTATATGGGGATATCCACTCAGGAAGAACCTGATAAACATCAACAGTGGCCATTGTACAAAGCCAGATGCTTTCCTTTAGCAGTGCCTTGATGGCTCCCAAGAGAACCATCTTGAATATTTACTTAACCAAATACTTATGCACCTCTTCAGAACCAAGAAAGCTGCAGCTCTTGTCATTTTGGGTGCATACAGACATTCAAAGAGTTTGGGGGAGTTAGATCGAGTTAAAAATGGGCACTCAATTTAGGTTAAGTCAGGATGGTGGACTAGTGGTGGAGGCTTTGGGGGACTGGAGGGACAAGTAGGTTGGGCAGGGGTGCTGAGAGGGTCAGGAGGGAAGGCAGGGTCCATGGGAGGATTGGGGAACTGGGAAGGCAGGCAGAGTCTGCAAGGAGGATTGGGGGGGTTGGTGGGATCGGGGGGGTTGGTGTTCGAAGGTACAGGTGGCATCTGCAGGGGCATTGCAGGGGATAGGCAGCACCCATAGAGGTTGGGATTCTGGGATCAGGGAGCAGTCAGGGTACACAGGGGGACTGAGGGGTCAGGCAAGGTCCATGGGGGGAGTTCCTGGGGTACAGAAGGGTTTTGCAGGAATGGGATGGGGGGAGGGCTTGTGGGATCCATGGGAGGGCTTGGGAAGGAGGGGGAGCTCTCTCCCTCATCCCCCTAGGACCAGGGGAAATTTTTAGTGCCCCCCTCCAAGACAAAAAAACTCTCCCCCCAGTAAACCACCCCCCCATCCCACCTGCCCCTCCCCTACCCCAACTTACTTGTTTGGCTCCCAGCACTGGTGAACACCAGTAAAAACAAGCACTGTGAGCATCTTGTTATATTGGGTGTTTGCTTGACCTGGTTGGTAATCGGGGGGGCGCCACTGCTCATCTGGGGGAGGGCCTGGGGGGCTAAAAATAGCCTGTTGATAGGGAAGGAGCAGCAAAAGTGCAGTCCTAGGGCTGGGGCCAGAGGTTGGGCTTTCCTGGTTCTGGGGTTGCACTGGGAACTGTTCAGAAGTTCAAGACAGTTAGACCCATCTAAAAATGGCTAACCCAGTCTAAGTTACATATACCTTGGAGGTGGGGTTAATTTTGACTGAGTCAGTCATTTTTAGATTGGCTTAACTGTCCTGAACTTCTGTACAGTTCACACTTAGATCCACCTAACTAGATTCACAGAATCATAGAAATTAAGGGCTGGAAGGGACCTCAAAAGACAATCAAGTCCAGCCCCTCCCCCTGCTTTGGGCATGAATACTGCTGAGATCAAATGATCCCAGCAAGGTGTCTGTCCAGTCTTCTCCTGAAGTCTTCCAAGGCTGGAGACTACACCACCTCCTTTGGAAGTCTAGTCCAGATTATGGTTACCCTTACTGGAAACATGTTTTTCCTTATATTAAACTTGAAATCATCCTCTAACAGTTTATTGCCATTCTTCCTTGTCCTCTCCTGTGCTGCCCTAGTGAACAGTTTTTCTTCCAGCTCCCAATATTCACCCCTTATATACCCATGGATGGCCACCATGTCCCGCCTCAGTCTTCTCTGACCCAGGCTCAACAGTCCCAGATCCCTTAGTCTTTCCTGATAAGGTTTGTCCTTCAGGCCCTTAATCATTCTTGTAGCCATTCTATGGACCCTTTCAAGTTTCTCCATGACTTTTTTGAAGTGCAGCGCCCAGAACTAGTGTAAGGTCCACACCTGGATGAATGAAGTTAGATAGGGTGGCCATTTTTAACATGATCAAGTCCCCCCCAACCTTCCTGAATGTCTGTACCGAGCCTCTGACTCCCAGAGAATGTCTGGAAAAAATAACTTCACCCTTTTCAACCATTTCTCTTCTATTTAGATTCTTAAACTACCCTAATTAGTATAGTATCTGAGTGCTGTTTAGTAGCGAGTTAAGTGAGTAGCACAGTGTTTTATTTTGGTAGGGTTTTGTTTTTTAAATGCACACATTTTTATGTATTTACCGTACTAAAGGCAATAGTCACTTGCTCTACACTTGCACTCAAAGGGGAAAGGGGGTATGTTTTGTGATGATTCCTTCCTTTATGTGTGAGTTTGTTTTTGGGATGAGGTTTATAAACCCTATAGACCAGGGGCAACCAACTATTTGGGCTGGAGGGCCACTTAAGGAGTTTTGGTGAGCTGTTGAACGCCGGGGAGTGAGCAATAATGACCTAGCCTTAGACCCCTGTCACAGTTTTTTACACAGAGCGGCACAGCAGGGAGGGGGAAAAATGCCAACAGGTCCTATCCAAGTCAATCTGCCCCACACCCAGCACTGGGGAAGCAGAACCAGTGCTTGCCACTGGGATGTGCAGGGAGCAGATCATATCTCTGCCCCAGGCCCCACATTGTCACCATCCCGTGATTACAACCATGGTCCGAGCCCTACCTGCCCGTCCTGTTCCTGGACACTGCTCTGCACCCACCTGTGGACCTATCCATTCTACCCAGCTGAGCATGTCCAGCTTGCAGGAGTCCCAGGTTGGTGTCCAAGGAGACCCCACCTGCCTGCTCCATCCAGCACGCTCAGCAGTGGGTGCAGGCCAGACAAGCTAGGTACTGGGTCCAGCAGCGGTGACACTGACAGCAGCAGCTGGAAGGAACCACCACCACAGGGGCTGCTGGGAAGTTAAGTCTAGCTGCTGCACTGCCCTGCCCCTCCACTGTGCTGTTCAGCCCCATAGCTGCCAGACCCACAGCTTCCAGAATGCCCAAGGCCAATATGCAGGGGAGGGTGAGCTGCGCTCCACACCAGGTGGCACCTTCACACCTGGGTGCAGCAGAACCAGCCACACACACCATGACCCAGGTTATCGCTCGCACTTGAGCCAGGCAAGGCCAAGGGCCCACCATGGGCTAGACAGAATTATTTGGTGGACCAGATTTGGCCTGAGAGCCAGATTTTGCCCACCCCTGCTATAGACCTATGTAACAGCTACAAAGTGGGGTTTTTTTGGACAGAAAACTACTTCCCATGTGTAGCTAACAATAGTCCATCAACAACTGGGATACAGGTGGCTGTCTAAGCTGGGTGGGTTGGCTGCTAGAGAGGCTGAGAAATTATCTCAAGGAGACTCCCTAAAGAACAGCTTAGCAAGAAACTACCTAGACAATAGATTAAAAAACCCTACAAGATGTAGTTTGTAGGGTTTTTGATAAAAGATTTTTAAAAGATAAAACTTTTTAAAGACCCACATTGTCAAACCTTGCAAAAATGAAAATGTATATAATGTGGGCTACAGAACTATGAAACTGGTATCCTAAAAAGATGGAGTGACAAATGTAAGGGGATTAATCTCCTCACAGTTCCACAATCTTGAACTAACCTCTAAGGATCTTTATCTTGTGCGCAGATAAGCTTCACACTTGGCATGAGGAAGTTTTATTGTGCTGAGAAATATAATAGTTGAGTCCAGTCCCCAGCTTGGAGTTTTAAGTATTTTTCTAGCTATATTAGTGTGGCAGGCTGGCCGGCAGGCTCACAAGTAGCCTGGCTTGTTAGCTTGAGTTTCATAGTTTCATAGTGTCTAGAGTCGGAAGGGACCTGGGCAGATCATCTAGTCCGACCCCCTGCCTTGGCAGGAAAGAGCACCGGGGTCAGAT
>JAGPOW010000304.1:92745791-92766759 GCA_030014935.1 Caiman crocodilus
CACACGCTTACCTTTGGGGGAAAGGTGGAGCCCATCCCATCCCAGCATGTCCCTCGTCGTGATGTGTCGGTCATGGTTGAGGAAGCCAAAGCCCGTCTTTGTTAAGATGGCTCAGGCTGAGTTAAGATGGCCATCTGAGTTAAGATGGCTCAGGCTGATTGGTGGAGGCATTTCCCTTCCCCACCTATCAGGAGAAGGCAGGAGGTAGGTTTGCCCTGCCTTGACCCAGGAGTGAGGTGAAGAAGAAGACCTGAGTGGGAACTAACCCCTTGGCCTTCCCCATTGGTCAATTTTCAGTCTGGGGGCAGAGCCTCTGGAAGGGATAAAAGCGAATTCAACAAGGGATGAGAAAGAAGGGCTGCAGAAGGGCTGATAGAGCTGACCACCACGGTGGAGCAGTTGCCCCAGAAGCACCCTGAGGACACCTCTGCTAAGCAGGAAGCAGTAAGTGGCTGCATCCCAGCCCTTCTGCTGAGGGAGCAGCAGTGTTGGTGCACAGAACAATGCAGGGGGGGTCTAAAGGAAGCTGAAGCAGCTAAAGCTGTGCAAGGCAGCACAGGTTCCCATCCCTACAAGAGGCAGGAGCCCATGGTTCACAGAGTGGTGCATGGGGCCTGAGAGGAGCCTCACAGTACACAGAGCAGTGCACAGGGCCTGGGAAAAGCTGAAGGAACCCTGCAGCTGCACAAGGCAGTGTGGGTCCCTATCCCTGCAACAGGCAGGAGCCCCATGGTGCACAGAGTAGTGCAGAGGGCCTGAGAGGAGTCCCACAGTGCACGAGGGATGCACAGGGCCTGAAAAGAACTGAAAGGACCCTGCGGCTGCAGGTCCCCCACCCCTAAAAGAGGCAGGAGCCCCCACAGTTCACAGGGCATTGCACAGGGCTCAGACGAAGCTGAAAGGACTCTGCAGCTGCACGAGGCAGCAAGAGTCCCCATCCCTGCAAGAGGCAGGATCCCCACAGTGCACAGAGCAGTGCACAGGGCCTGAGAGGGCTGCCAGGCCAGGGTAGCTGAACGAGGCAGCTTGGGCCTTCCTGCAGCAAGCAGCAGCAGGACAAAACAGCCGTCCCAGTGAGGGTGGAAGTCCTGCAGTCAACCCTGAGAGAGAGAGAGAGATGAGCCAAGCCCACATGAACTGCTGGGAGTTATGTCTCTACTACCCCTGACAAAATATCAATAAACTCTTTTACAAATAATGTATTCTTACTTCTGTAAATGAGAATATACCGTGATAGCTTTGTCTCTGGTTTCAACTGTAAAACTAACAAATTCAAATGCCTTGAATCTTATATGGATTAGATCAGGGGTAGGCAACCCCCAGCATGCATGCCAGGATGTGGCACGTGAAGGCATTTTGCTTGGCACATGTGCCTTGGAGCAGGCAGAAAGAGAGTTACGAGGGCCATGATCTTTGTTGTGGTGGTGCGACCTGGCCCCTTCCCCACCATCCACTTGAAGGTGCATATGCACTTGCCGCTGGCAAGAAGCCAAGCCAGGGCTCCATGGACCTCGGCGCAGCTGCTTACAGCCTTGCTGCCTCCTGCTGCAAGCAACCCAGGGTCCATTGCAGGTGTCAAGGACCTACTCAGAGCCCAGGCTGACTATGGTAGGCAGCCAGGAGGCTGAAAGTGGCTGCTCCAGGGTCCACAGAGCCCTGGCCCAGCTCATTGCTGGCAGGAAATGCATATGTGATTCGGGGTGGATGGTGGGGAAGGGGATGGAGCTGCACTGCCACAACAAGGATTGGACCTCTCCCTTGCCATCCTCCCCTGGCATGCCAACATCTTACAAGCTGAGATTGTGGGTGTTTTTGGCACTCTGCCCAAAAACGTTGCAGATCCCTGGACTAGATGTTTCCAAAGTGAAAACCTGCCTTTTAGTCCAATGTGGGTCTGTGATAGATTTGTTCGAGGAAACAATGATAAAGAAATGCTGTGAAAGGAAAGGATGTCTTACGGTGATATCAGGCATGTCTACATGAGATGCTAGTTTGCCAAACTGCCGAGCTATGGCAACATAGCTCATTATTATGGTGATGTAGTGTTGGTGGGCATGAACTGTGATGCTGATGCTGATGCTACTGCATAGCAGCAATGAGCTACCAAGATCAGAAGTGACCCATGAGCAACCAGGACTGTGCAGTTATAGCACATACTGCGCAGTCGTTTACTAAATGACTTCACAGTAACAACTGTGCAGTCAGGGGCATATGTAGACGCACCTACCTTTTATTGGACTGAGTAGTAGTTGGGATATTTAGACAAGCTTTCAAACACAAGACATTAATCCTCTGGTCAGAGAAATGCTTGTAGTTTTGCAATAAATCTAACACTGTTTCACTATATGTTTCAAAACAGAGTGTAAAAGATGTAAGGGACTCTGCAGATTTCAGGATTTGGTACTAAATCAAATAAACTATCTAAGACAGTTTCTGCAAAAATTGTGAAAAGAACAGATTTTCTTTGCATTAGCATGGTACTCCACCACACCGGAAATGTATTTTCCATTGGAGAAGTCCTAGCAGACAGACAATAGCTAGAAGCTGTTCTAGGTAAATTTGTTGCTCCTTCTCCATGCTCTTTAATGATTACCGCTGAACCCCCTCTGTGTCTGCTGACTTAAGTACCAAAAGGTTTTTTTTTTATTTTGGTTTTGTTTTGTTTGTTATTTTTGAGAGGCATTATTTTTATTACAGAGGGATGGTAGCACAGGCTTTTCCTTCAGATCTAAAATGTGCACAGTAGGAGCTGAATCAAACAGCATATAGCAAACAGAGAGTTAACAAAAAAGCATTTAAAGTTAAAAATGAAGAAGAGCTTTCCATCATCCATCAAGAAACAATTATATTGTTTTCAACAATATAATGAAGTAAAATGCAGTACGATGTATAATTTGAGTATGATACCGTATGTAATAATTACTTTGAACACCAGCCCAAATCAGCATGCCTTAATAAACAGGTATGAAAAAATTAACAGATTAGCATTCTATTACTGACAAGGACAAATGACATTTTTAGATGCTCTGCATTCACCTCCTGAGGACCATTTCCAATCTAAGAGAAAGGGAAAGAGAGACAGTGTATCTACTGTTCTACTTCCTTAGCTAAATATGGCCTAGAAATATATATTTTTAAATATTAAATGTATTTTGAGGGACTGGATACACTATCTTCATTCCTTATTTTATTCACTGTAGGTAATACACTAGTTTTAGAAATTAAGTATTTATCTGCTTTTGCTATCTGTGCATTGTTGTGCTTCCCAACAGTTTAACTGTTTAACTTCCAAATTAGTTTAACTGAACTTTTTCTTTGTGTCTACACTACAGAGAAGCTTTAGGAGAAAAATGAAAATAAAGGATTTTCAATGCACACAGAAACTATTTTAATTTTCTCATTTGTTTGGTAAACAATGGCATTCAGTTCCTGCAGTGCCTCCACCTGCTCACTCTCTAGGACCAGGAGCTGGAACTGGAACTCTCAGTCTGCCTGGTTCTTCTCACCCTCACTCTGGTCCCACATGTCCTCCCAGGTAACATTCCCTGCTCGCCACCCACCCCCACCACAAGGGTCTTCTCTAGGGAGGCATACCAGGGCCACCCTCACTCCATGCCACCACTGTGCCCCCAAGTGTGCCCCTGCTGCCTGTGCCCTGGGAAGTGCATGAGGAGATATCTGCATGGACCAAGGGGTGCCCAACCCACTATGCCCTGATGCTGCTGATGGCCATGGTGCCCCAGGTTTGCCTGCACCCCTGGCACATGATCCTGAGCTATGATGGCACAAGGGGCAAGCCCAGGCTGCCCCACAACCTCCACCACCACCTGAAGGGCTACCTGTGGCTGTGCTACACACTCCTGCCCCCCCCAGCTGAGGAGGACATTGCCACTGGCATATGAAAGGCCCATGCCCACCTAACTGTAGGGGCATAGGCTGCTCAATAAAGTTTTACACTGTTTCCTGCCTCCCTGTGTGCTGTGGGGGTAGCCTGGGGCCAAGGGACTACAGCAAGGCCAGGCAGGGATGAGGGGCAGGAGCAAGGGCAGGGGCAGGGAGGACCCTCTCCCCAGTGCAGGGCTTACCACATGGCTAGGGCTGGCAGGGCTAATGGCTCCATATGGTCATGGTTGTCAGCAATGGCATGCAGGTCTGGGTGCTGTCCTTGAATGGTGGGACACAGGAGGTTGGTGCCCAGTCAGGACTCCCCCCTGCTGGGAAATGGTACTGCTGGCAGCAGGCTGTGTCTTGGCAGTTACATCTCATGGTGGGAGCTGGGGCTGTGGAGCTGGCATGGCAGGCTCTGGACTGGGCTCCCAGACCTGCTGGTAGAGAGTGCAGACTGGAAGTTCAGTGGGATGGGCTGCTAGATGCCTGAGAGGCTGGATGCCTGAGGCGCTCTCCCCCAGTGATGTATCAGCATGGGTGCCAGGCCAAGGCAAGGGGCTAGAACAAGCTGCCCATGCTGTTGCACACTGCATGGCTGTGGCCTGGGTCCTGGGGCATACAGATGTCCATTAGTTGCCATATAAAAGTCATGGACCTACAGGCATCCCCTACCAATGATTGTGGTGAGTAATGGCAACCCACCATGTCCACAAGGCCTTGACCTTTATGCAGCACTGCTGTACTGACTGATTGTGCCCATGCTCCTACATCCAGCCTGACAGCCCCCCATAAACATACATGTTGGAGTCCTTGTCCCACTCAAACTGGCACTGCACCTTTGCCTTGCCCCACAGTGCCACAAGGTCTCCAGTCTCATCTTGCAACCAGTTGGGGCCCTGCATGGTGGACACAGGTGTGGTCATGGATGTTGGTGATGATAAGGCCATCGAGTGTCTTGCACTGGCTCTCTGGGCATCTGCACAGCTGTTCCTCTACTGCCAAGCCTGGGCAGCTCCCTGCAGCACTCAGTGCAGGGGCCCAGCATGGGACTGAGCTGAGGCAGTGACCCATTGCACTTGCAGACTCATGGCAGGCTGTTGGGGGAGGGTTGCAGGTAGCTGGAGCTGGGCCTGGCAGCCAGAACCTGCCTGCAGCTGGGGGCCAGGTGGCTGGCAGGCCTGGCTGGAGCCTCCAGCAGCCTGCAGCACCCCTCAGGCCTGGGCGTCATGGACCTCGCTGCCATGTGGCACTGTGGTGCCAGGATGCAAGCAGGCTGAGACAGCTGGCCTGTGGCCTGCGCAGAGGGACACAGGGGCCTGGAGTGCCCTCAGGCTCCCTGCTGGTATGCCCCAAGGCTCAAAATGCCTAAAGACTTGAGGTAGGGGCTGCCATAGAGGCAGCCCACCCCTGGGGCAAAAGAGGATCCCAGCCCGGAGTCCTGGGGCTAGCCTGAGGCCAGCCCATTAGTGGCAGGGCTGACCTAGGAACAAATTTGCTCCCAGGCTTCGTCTACATGTGCATTACTGCACAGTTACTAATCTCGAGTAAATTTGATACCTGCATTTGTGGATTTTACCACACAGTAAGCATGCACACATGTGAACACTACTGCACAGTTAAGCATCTCTTGTAGATATGCCCAATATGTTGGAAAATTTAGGATTTTCCCACTTCATAGACTGCTTCCTGTAGACATCATGTCAGCAGTAACAAAAGTCTGAGAGCAACATACAGAAAAAAGACAATGAATGTGTAGCAGTGTACTTGCCTGCAGTATAAGACAGCCACTTCATAGTCCTGACTAAGCCCCCTTTTTAAAGATGAGTGCTGGCCAGGGAGTGAAGCGCCGTCGCGCTCCCAGAAGCAGCCACAGCCACTTCTGGAAGCGGCCACAATGATCGCCGGCAGCGATCGCCTGGTCAGTGAGATCAGCCAAGGGAGGGTTTCACCATCCGGTTGGCGGGATCAGAACCCCCCCACCAGGGCGGAAGTGTTACATGTGTCCATATTCAGAAAGGAGTAAATATTGTCACCCTGTAGATATAGAGCAGTTGGTCAAGGAAAAGACTTTTCAAAACTGCACTCCTTAAAAACTATACAGTAGGAATATTTCAGAATTAAAGCTTTTGGGATTTTTTTTCAACAAAATTAAAGTGTTCATGAGAATATATCAACTTCTATAGAAAAGGTTCTGGTGCACAGGATACAGTGTCTGATCAAAAAGAGAAACAGGCATCACAGCCTTCTGGAATTAAAGTAATCTGTGAATGGACTAGAAAGCAGGGAGCTGAACCTGTGCATCCCATATCCCAGTCAAATACCCTCAATACATGGATATACAGACATTATTTTTCTGTGTTGCTCTCAGTCATTTCTGTTCATACTGACTACAACACGCTGGGGCCCCAGGGGTGGCTGTGATGCCCCCTGGTGGCTCTGCACCCCATTCTGCCTCAACATTACCCTCCCATCTGCCTTGCCCACTCTGCCTATCTAATTATCGGATTGAAAGGGAGGCTTCTTTGAGAGTCCTAGAGTAAGCCTTATTCTATCCACTAGCTAGCAGGTTCCTCCTAAATACTACTAGCCCTGACCCTGCTCCTGAGCTGAATGGGTGCTCTCCACCTGTCCATGCCCCAGGGCACCTATAAGCCTTAAGGGCTAATTACGTGGTTCCATCCACACCATGCCCCATGTCTCACAGGTGCCACTGTGCCATCATTCTTGCCTCTGGGCTCATGTCTCTGCCCTGCTCTCAGGCATTAGGCCCCTGGCCGCTGTCTGCCAGGTCCCTGGCCCATCTCTGCCCTGATCCAGGCTTTGCATTCACTCTGCCTTAAGTCTGCCCCAGCACTGTAACTGCACCCCTCTGGTGCTGGGCTCACTGCATCCCTGCAACTGCGCCGTCTCTGATGCTGGGCCCTCTGCAGCCCTGGATCTGCACCCTCCGCTGGTGTTCTACACAGTAGTGTGGCCTAATGAGGCCTCCTTCTCCCCTATTAGTCTCCTTCCAGTCCACTGGTATAGAAGACAACAGAAAAATGAGCCCCTGGGCTATAACATGACAATAATCAAAATGGAGGCCATACTCTGCCCCTTTAAAAAGGCAAACTTCTCCCTCATCGTTGTGTGCCTCCTAGCCTCAGGTACCTTTTGAGCTCTATTAATCTTGCAGGCAGCAGACAAGGCCATCAAACATCCCTAAGTAGTTCTTTCCTGCAAGAGCTCCTTCCATTGGTAGCTGCCAGAGAACTAACTCCTGCCAGCCCCAGGCCTGAGGCTTATAGGTGCCCAGGGCTCTGCCTCCTTCCAGTCAGCTGACCAGGTGTAGTCATTAGCTAATTCCCCCTGGCTATAACACAAACTCTCTCCTCCAGGCACAACAACATCAACAAAAGTGAAAACACCACACTGTCCCTTTAAAACAGAAAACTTTCCTCCACCTCTGGTACCAGCATAACCCCCCAGCTCAGGATTATATCTCTATAAACTCCCAAAGTCTCACTGGTAATCCAAGGCAGCTCAGCTGCTTCCCTTACAGCTTGCAGTGTTAGACTGCCTTGCTTCTGGCAGGATTACCAGGTCTTAAAAATGAAATAATTGTATTGGAAGGTCAAATTATTGTATTTTTTGAAAAACTATTGTACACGGAAAAAGCAAGTATGCAAATACACATGCAAAGAAGTATGCAAAGAAGCATTCTTTTTAAGTGACATCATCTTGCCTTATACCATTATCATCACATCCTGCACCACTCTACTTAGCATTGCCTACTCTGACATTTTGTTTAATTCTTTCTTTGACTGGTTAAACTGAATTTATTGCTATGATTATTCTTTTATCTTTGTTTTGCAGTTCAGGTCAACGTACTGTAAATCTTCCACACTTTATTTTGCAACTTAGTGTATTAGGCACATGCCTAGAATTTACAAGTGTGGCAAACACAAAATCCCTTTGACTTTCTATTGATTTCAGACTGTATATAGCATTTAAAATAAAGCTCTTAGTATTATTATACAATGAGATTTAGTTACGTGATTGTTATGAAGTTATTTTATATGGCTCACTGTAAGTCTCCAGTTAAAGATAAAGGGCAAATATTACTCGCCCTCACTTGAGTCCCTTGTCAAATTCTAATTTAATGTACGTGAGAATTGGATCATCAAAGTTGAAGCATTTCTTCATCAGTATGCCTATAGGCATTTTTGCTGTCTGTTGAATGAAGCAAAAACTGGCCGGCTTGTTTAGGCATGCACTTAATTACAGGCAAAGGGTCAAAGGTGACATCACTTATCCCACAGTGTATGATGGGATATCTATGATAGCAATGCTTTAACACTGTGGTGAGATCACATGATCAAGTAAGTTAGGTCCACTCTGATTGTCAGTGGTGTGACTTACGTGTTTGTTTTGTTCCCTGTTGCAACCTCAGTAGGCACTGTGACTATTCCTCCACTCTCCGGGATGGGCCTCCCCAACTCTCCTACCACGACTTGATGAATCTTAACTGAAAGGAGGGATCCAGTGGTGTTCCAAGCCCAGGGCCTGAAGGCAGGGGGTACTCACTGCCTTGTCGTGGTTGGTTTTGGGGATCTGCCTCCCCTGCACCCCGTCCACTTGCCAACTGTCAGAGTCATCATGCTTCTGTGCCAACCTGTGGTCCCAGCTTCTCTTCTTCAGCCAAGAGACCTCAACCTCTTTGGCCCTGGTTCATGGTGCATGCTAATGGCCGCAGCCTGTCCTTTGCTCCTGGTCATCGACCTTGCTTGACCCCAATGCAGGGCTTATAACTGCTGTGCCCTCCGCCAGTTTGGGGTTGAATGAACTCTGCCTGTGCGCTGGGGTTGTTGGCTGAACCTAGGCTTACTTTCATGGAGCATGGGGTTGACGAGCCCCATCAGGCTCCTAGACACTGCCCCCACTTATTCTCTGCGGGACAGAGTTGGCTGCTATTATTGCTCAGCCAGGCCACAGCCCAGTGAACTTTCCTTCCTGCCTCCTGCCTCCCTCCACTCTCCTGGCTTCTGCTGGCATTTTTAAATCCCCCGCAGCAGCAGCTGTGGCTGACATCATCAACTAGCTGCTGCCGAACTTAATTAAGAGTTGCTTGACAAGCCAGTGCAGCACCGGCTCCTGTGACCCTTCCAATGACCCAGCCTGCCTCTCTGGTAAGTTTTCAGGGACAGGGTCCCAAGGTCTATCTTCTGGAGCATCGGGGGTAGCCCCTGGCACTTCCAGTTCTCAGGAGCAGCTCCTGCTGCCACATTCCTCAAGTTTAATTACATGAAAAAATTATCATACATTTTGAACACTTTTAGTATTATCTATCATACATCATACAAGGGTTGAAATTATCATACACCTGGCAATTCTGGCCTCTGGTCAGGGCTTATGTGCCCACAGTCCTGCCCCCTTCTAATCAGATGACTCTCTAGGATTTGATGCAGGTGCCCGACATTTAGATTCACTGCTTAGTCTCCATGGCAACTCAATGTAGCAGTGCCTAGTAGAGCTGGGCAAAACAGCACCGCCTTGTTTCAACTTCCATTATGCCATTACAATGGGATAGTGTTTCATTTCGAGTTTTGTTTAAATTTGAAAGCACTGTTCCGTTTTGTTTTGTTGAAACTGTTTTGCTGTTTCAATGATGTTTCGAAGTTTGGCCCATAGGCTTTAATGGGGAAGCACAAAACTGCCTATAACTGTCATTTCGTGCTTGATTCAGATGAAACTTGCATGGTTAGTAGCCCCTCCTTCTGAGGCCATGAAGTCTGCTAAGTTTCAAGGAGATAGGTTCAGGGGCTTCTGGGAAATTGCATCTCAAAGTCTTGAAAGCAAAATTCATGTCATGTGTGTGTGTTAAGGCACAGTGGGGTGAAAACTGCAGGCATGGTAGCCCCTGCTGAGGGCACAAAGCCTGCCAAGTTTCAAGGAAATAGGTGCAGGGGTTTCTGGAAAACTGCACCTCAGCCTGCTGACAAGCAAAACTTGTGACGTGTGATTCAGTGTGTGTGTTAAGGCGCAACTGTTTTTCTGTCCCTCCCCCAGAGCACTGGGATTGGAAGGGACCTCACTTTCACTGACCAGCTACACAGTCAATATCAGAGCAGTCCTTCCCTACTCTTTCCCCTCCTTTTCCTTACTTTCTGTTTCCCTGCAAGCAAGACCAGCTTCAAAACTCAAAAATTTTTGGAAGTTTCAGACATTTTGAGTGTCCTTGTTTCATTTCAAGGTTGTTTTGAAGCCTTTTGTTTTGTTTCAATTTCACTGTTTCAAGCTTGAAATGAGTCAAAACAGTGTTAAAAGGAAACACTCAGTGAAATTTTGCACAGCCCTAGTGCCTCATCTCCCCTGCAGAGCTCCAGACTGCAGTCTTACTGTGGAGCAACCAACACTGCAACAGACTTCCTGCTGCTCAGGTAGGCCTCATCCTATAGTACTACTGCAGAGCAACTAGCTAAGCATTAAGCACTCATAGTCATTGTTTACTTAGGCCAGTTCTCCTGGAACTCCGCTCCCCTCCTTCCCCCCTGTAGTCTGCCCCCCACCTGGGGCTCTCCCTGGGCCCTTTCCCTTAAAGTAGCAGAGAGTCTGTAACACTGACAAAATAATTAATTATTAACTGGGATAGAGCAAAAGAGAATGAGAAAGGCTCTATAGTTTGATGTTAGAGCATTCATTTGAGATATGGGAGGTCCAGGTTCAAGTTCTTGCTCTACCTGATTCAGACCATGGACTTGAACATACATCTAACGCATTTCTGATTTAAGCTCTATAATCACTAGTGTTTGGAAAAGGAAGATGTCTCATTTTTAAGGTCTTGATTTTAACTCATGAGGAACAAGAACATTTTGTAAATATCCAATTTTTCATGAAATGGAAAAACTATTTTCTTCCCTGTTTTATTCACAACATCCATGCAGCCCTCCCCAGAAATATACTAAACTAATACATATTTCAGGCAGAGGAATTCTTATCCCTTGCCTACCCGTTCACCCTTGTCTGCTTACGTAGCAAATGCAACAACTCTCCTGCAACTATTATTGTCAATATTCAGATATTGCCTAGAGTAGCCTTTTGCCAAATAATAATGTGTAATTGCCTTTTCTATCTTTTTTAATGGTGCATATACATAATACCTAGTTCAGCAAAAATATTTGCAGATTCTGTGTTGCTCAAACTAAGCCCTGCTTAGAGGTAACTTCTGGCGATATAAGGCAACTCAAGCAACTTTTAATCATTTACTCCTAGTCCCCACTGCATGGACCACAGCCAAATTGACTCTTTCCTGGCAATCCCCTACTGCAAAACTGGCCTCTTTAGGGATCTGAGCAGCTGCAAAAGTGGAATTCGTGACAGGGACAGACTGGCAACCCTATGATCAAGCAGCTATGGAGATGGTTTAAAACTACGATTAATTCTCTTCAATCCAAACCTGCACCTACTGCAGTTCTGTATCCAAAAATATTTTTACTTGAGATATCACTTCCAGAGGAAGTGATACTAGAGACTATTACTAGAGATCGCTAGTACTCTCTATTACTCTATTACTAGAGTATCTCTCTAGAGATACTAGAGAGTATTAAAAGAGATGCAATAACAAATAAGAAGCCTTCTTTCTCTTCTCAGAGAATACTAATTCAGAATCAGTTTTAATTACACTTATATCATAGAAATTTTAAAGGCACAGCATGTTCTCCATAATTCAGCTCCTACCTTTTCTAAAGGCTTCTGTGTTTATATTTTAACAGGTTTCATCCTGTTAGTGATCCTATTAAAGCATGTTCAACTCTCAGATTTACCAAATGAAATGATGCAACCTTCCAAATGAAAAAATGTTTTGCCAGTAATCAGTCTAGTGGCATCATATCAAGTATGTGCCACACTGCTCTGCATGATCTACTACACATTTGGAAACATTTGGATGCTTATCTTGGTGGGATCCTTTGACCCTAGCTGACTTCCTGCCCCTTGGGAAGGGGGCTGGATCTGATGATCTTGCAAGGTTTCTTCCAGCCCAAACTTCTATGAAATCTATGAACATTTACCAGAATATTTTAAATTCTGTCTCTGTCTTGCTGCCACTTTGTTTCCCATAACTCAGATGTAGACTGAGGTACATCATACACATTAGATGTCACTTCAGCCTCTGCATAAAGAAGAGAAGTTCTGTGATAGCTGAACAATAATGTATGGCAGGCTCTGGACATGATCCTTCTCTTATGCTTTAATGCTACTGATTTCAATTAAATGATTCCAGTGGGCATGGGTATAACTGAGTACAGAATCAAGCTCACTGTCTTTAATCATGATTAAAAATAATAAATGATAATAAATGATTTTTGATACATTATAATCTGCCTGGCAACCGACTCCCCAGCCCAGTCTCTGGCTTCTTTACTTTTCATTCCATCCAGAAAGAGCACACACCAACTGCTGAAACTTCCTTAGCCTGACAAAGGGTTTTTGAACCCAAAAGCTTGCTTAATAACTATTCTTCAACTATTCAGGTTGGTCTAATAAAAGATATCAAATTCACCCAAGGAACCTTGTCTGCCTACATCCTTAGACCAACACGGCTACGACCTAAACCCATGCTGCTATGGCTTCATTCTTCCCTTATTCTGGGCTCCAAATGCAGAAATTGCCCAGGTGGGTGGTAGAAGTTTCAAGGAAAGGTAACACAATTTTTGAGGATGAATTCTCTTTTCCATATTGTTCTAACACCAGAGATGTGTCATGGCCAGGAGAGGCTCTACTTAGCATAGTGCTGATAGGTATCTGCCAATTTTAGGTAATAGAGCTCATGAACTATTCTGGGAGAGAAGAGGGCCATGGAGGTTGGTCCTAATAATGACAGGGAAGGAGCTAAACTACGTGTTCCTTATGGAAATTTCTTCCCCCACAATCCTTTCCTGCAGACCACAAAAGCTAAATAGGTTCACCTGACAAGTGCCAGCTAGTTCTCACTATTTATAATATTGTCACCATTTGTGGTTAGAGATATGTCTTTCACCACATGCCAAGAAAAATATTCTCAGTTACTATAAGCTACAAGAAAGGAGTTTTTTTATGCTTACAGAGTAAATGAATCCCTATACGCTTCAAAATCCCACAGAATTAAATGGTTTAAAGATTTTTAAAACCTACATCTAGACAACTATGTTCTGTATGTAAAAATCAATAAAATCTAGGCATAAAGCTCATGCTGGCTTATATCTCTTGCTCTCATAAACAATTTTTGAAACTTGGATGGAATTTTTCCAAGAAAAACCCAAGGCACTATATGAATTAGTGATGATGGTTAACAATATGGCTTTCTTCTCTGTGGTTGGAACCTTTCCTTAACATGAAAGTAAGGTATACTAGTATGCTGAAACAGAGACATTTAAGAAGGTAGCTGTGATAACTCTACTGATCAGACTTGCCCTAAAAGCAGGACTGAAATCCTTGTTTTTCTCACTTAACTAAATTTTCTACGGAAACTTTTAGAAAAATGCATTTTTATGTTGTTTTTTATCCCCAGAAGACATCTTACTTTTAAAAGAGGGAAACACTGAACGAGTCTTGCTTTTTAAAATTTTAGCTCTGAAAAAAATATGATTTTTTTTCTGTGTTCTCTAAATCAAAAATAGTTATATTCCTTTTGGAAAATCCCAATGTTCACAATATGCATGTGTTGTGTTTCACCCATTAGGCATCATTCCACTCATTTGCCATAACCTTATCAAAGGGATGTGTGAGGCGGTACCTTAAGCAGGCAGAAGGAATGACCTGAAATATGGGTAACATGTGAGGGACAGTGTTCTGAGCAGGAGAGTCACAAAAGATGACAGGGATAATTAACCCATGACTGCTTGAAGTGCTCTTTGGGGCAGTAATGCTAGCAGAGATGAAGGCCTTGTACCTAGGCACTGCCCCATCGAGGACTCTAGGATTCTCCACCAAGATGACATCTAAGCATGGGCAGCTCCTGCCATAGGAAGATCCTGGAGTTTAAAAAGGGGCATGACTAGCACTGCAGGGGTGGCTGCACATACCCCCAACCTACCCCTCCACACAAAGATCATACTGCAGGAACAGGAGGCAGGGCCTTTTTAAAAGTTACCAGCAAGTCAGAATTCCCCCCCCTGCTCCCCACTCTCAGCACCCTTTCCTTCCCATCTATGCTCATGGCACTTTCCCACTTGCCTCTCCACTTATGCCTTTGGGAGCAGGAATACATCAAGGAGATCTGCCTCCTGCCACTGCCATTGTCCCAGCCACTCCTGTCCTGCTCCAATCAGGGCTGTGGGGTACAGCTGTGCAGGCAGCTGTCCCTTCCCTCTGCCCCTGCTCCCAGGTTGCTGGAGAATGCCAGCTAGCCAGGGAACCTACCTGCTGACCCAGGCTTCACACAGCCTGGCTGGAGAGGGGCAGCAGCAGCTCTGGATTCCCACCCCTGGTTCCACCCAGGTCAACCAGAGACAGGGACAGAAGTGGGCAAGGGAGGAAGGGGGAAGGGGGAAGGGAAGGTGCCCCTGCACATGAAAGGCAAGGGGTGTCAACAGCAGGGAAGGGGGAATTTTTGCCTGCTTCTGGAACTCAAGAGTTTCTATTTGCAGGTCCTGTGACCCAAAAGGAATCACTGTGATCTGAGAGGGGGATACGACTGCAGCCTGGTTATCTGGTTACCCCGAAGGGTCGCCAAGGGAAACATGTTGCCTACCTCATACTACTTCCTACACCTCTACTCACCTTCTACACACCATGATGTAGCACCATGAAGGGATTTGTGGGTAGATGGAGAGATGGTTAGCGATGTAGGGAGCCTATGATGGCAACGGATGATGAGAAAGGGATTAAGACTTCCAACAGGAAGGCTTGGGGATGGCAGAAAGAGTTTGGAGAGGACATCAGTTTAGTCTGATCAAATCCTCAGTGAGTCTCTGAAGACACAATCCTCTCCACAGACAACAGCTGGTCTGTTATTTGGGCTCTAGGTCCTTGCAACCCCTATACTATCACTCTCCCATCTGCACCCAAATACCAGGCCCCTACTATACAATCCTCATTCCCATCCTGTTCCTCCTCCATACACTTTTACCATTTTATGTCCTCTACCATTCAAACCCCAATTCCATGGATTTTATCCCCAGGCTATGCACATGCACAACCTTGCATGCCACATGCTGGCCCACTAGCTGACTATCTGTGCATAAGATCTGAATGTTTCAGAGAAGTATAGGGACATGGTGGAGAGTGGAGATGTGGGAGGATTATATTTAGGTATGGGGCTGTAGGGTCAGATGAGGAAAATAATTGTATAGGGTAAAGCAAAATCAAATTCTGTGAAATCTCCACTACAAGATTAAAAATAAGGGACTAGATTCTTTGCTGTAACCTTTTGGAAGCCTTTGTGATTTTTTTGTGTAGTCCTTTTCTTTCATTTGCACATCTGTGAAATAGAACTAATACTAATTCTCTACCTTGCAGGGAAAATATAAAGATAAATTTATTAAAATGTGTGACATGCTCATATAATACAGTGGTGCCAAATCAATTTCTATCTTTTAATAAAAGATAAAACAAAATTAACATACTGCTGAGGTAAAAATGAAGTTTATACAGTTGAACTGTTACCACTTTGCTCTATTTTATGGTGGTTAAATTGGTCTGCAAGATACAACGTTTTTGAAAATTTATAGTAACATTCTTTTGTTTCATTTTATGCAGTTCTGGAGACCAAAGGAGACTTAGGAATTAATTGCAGCCTTCTAATAAACACAATGATGTAATGACGTATTTAACATTACTGTTTTTTGTTTGATTCCAAATAAATTGCAGATTTTTTTCTGGTGTGATACTAAAACAATTACCATTTTGAAAAAGGATAATTAATCTGCAATTTTTTCACATTAGATCATATATCTCTAAAGAGTGCCCACAGATTTGATAGTCTTCAGCTGCTGTGTATTTATTTTTCATTTTTTCTAGTGATGTACCGCCCCATCAGTGCTGACATTTAAATGAGTGAGTATTCAACACAAATGTGATCATTTGTACAGCATCCAATGCGGCACCATACTGAGATGATTGCTTCTGGGAGCCATCCATGGGTTCTTGAATAGGGGGGAAAAGCCAGGCAAAATTTTATCAATTTACATTTTTCTGTGATTAATTTTTATGCAAATAAGGGCCCGACCGTGCTCCCATCTCACCTGAATCATGCGGATCATCAAAGACAAATTGAGCATCACTTATTTAAAAAATAGGCTTTAAACTACTCTACAGCTGTGTTGGAAAATGCTAAGAGCAGGGCATGAACTTTTCTAATGTAACAGGAATACATAAGAAAATGCCTCTTTCTACATTTTTGTCCACACTGTGATAAATATGAATCTTAACAAAATCCTAAAAACTGTCTTTGTTTTGTATTCTGGATGTCCTTGTAAATATTTGACTAAGAACAAAGTGATATTAGGGATTTTTTTTTTCTATTTCAGAATACACAAATCAAAAGTTTTTGTAAATTAAAAATGTATTGGTTATTAATGATATTAAAGTTACATTGGCTATCTGCATGTAAAAAAAAAGAGTATGTTACATTTTTAGTAAAAATCAAACAGTTTGTTTACATTTTAGATCCACTCCAATATATTAAATAAAGATATGATCAAATTAATATGGATGAATAATTCATGATTAATCCCTGCATTTATTAAACATACATAAGCAATTATGTCTATACTTGTCTATTTGTATATATTTCTTTGTATACAGATGCAGAAACTGATTTTTTTTATAAACTGCAAGGCTGCATGGCAATACAGTTTAGCAGGTGTTATATTGAACAAGTTTTGGTCATTAAGAGTCACACTAAAGAATATTAAAATGTCCAAATTAAATCTTACTTTCATTTTTAAAGACATTTCCATTTCTCTCATAATTAATTCAATTAATTATCCTTTTCTGTTGGAATGCATCAAAATATCTCTTTATGATGTTCCAGATGTAGAGCAATGTTATTGCCTGGAATTGTGTTTTTTTGCAGCCACAAAATAAATGGTAAGTAGAAATCTGAATACTTCTGTATCTAAAGGTCCCTGACATGGGTTATATTCAAGATGTGATTAATGGGTTAATCAAATCTTAAATAGTAACCAGCCACATGTACAATTCAATTTAAGGCATGATAATATAGTAAACTAGCTACAATGATGTGGAATAACTTTGCAGCTCATTTGTGTCATGCTTTAAGATTGAATGTGTGGCTGGGACCTGTCAAAATCTTGTGTGCTGTGCAGCTGGGGCATTTATATAGCTCCCCATGTACAAGGTGTTGTAAAACCATGTGTGCTGCCTAGCTGGGCAATATATGTAGTTTTATAGCTCCCAGTGCATAAGGATCCCAGTACTGGGCTATTGCTGCCTGCCTGATACTTGGCTCCCCATGAGTTGAGCTCATTGTGAGCTGGGGCTTAGGATTCGTTTGATTCCTGGCTCCATTTGACAATCAACTGATTGGTTTCGTCTTGCTGGTGCTGAGAGAGGCTGAATTCTCCCTGTACCAGCAAGTAAGGTGTGACTGGGATCTAATCCCTGATCCTAAAATCATGCATCCTGCCATGCATATATGGCATGGCAGGACACACACTTGTTGGGATCAAGCATTAGATCCCAGCACATCTTAAGTTGAACATCTATCAGGGGTGATCTGCACCTGCAATTTGTATGTAAGCACAAACATAGGTAATAAATGTCCCCCATGTAGGGGGAGCTGTGCTTCTGAAAATGGATGATATTTTCATAACTGTATGCTCAGGAAATCATGCTATATTGTCAGAGCTCAAAGGCACATCTTATAAACCCTCACACATATAAATACTTACGAGTGCAGTCCCAATGCAGTGAGTAATATTGTTCACTTTATCTTTATTAGCAAGGTTTAGAAGATTAGTTCCCACGTATCAAACAATCCTGTACCTCAAAATACAGCAAAAGATAACTTCACACAGTATGTAAATTAAGGCTGTAATTTTATAAGATGCTTTCTGTTACAGAAACTTTCTATGAGATGCTGATTTATCAGACAGCATGAAATTCACATTATTCCATACACAGTGCAAAGTTTGCCCTGGTGCTCTTCCCCTGTCCTGGCTGCTTTACACAGCGCAAACCCTATCCTTGAAAAATGCAGCTACACTTCACCTATTCAAAATCGACAGAAGAGTTAAAATCCTAACACATCTGAAGTCAATGGGAGTTTGGATGTTGACCTCAATAGGACCAGAATTTCATCCATGGTCCCCTAGGATCAAGGAAACTTAAAAATCAAGACACCGTAAATAGACACCCCAAAACCTCTCCTCCATTTCCTGAGTTGAGGGTGACTCTGACCTGCTGTTTTTAATACAGTATGTTTATAACTATTCCTCACTCTGTTTCTTCTGATTGAGAAACACTGTGCCATGAGTAGCTTGGATCAAAATACAGAATACACTGAATTGCCCCTGAGACTCCTAGAATATATCACATTTTGAGTGGGGGCAGTCACTTTTTTGAGCCAAAAACCTCCTTCTAGGACAAATAACCCTTTCTAAGGTCAACATATCTGATGAGAAAACAGTTACTATATTAAAAAAAAAAACTTATCGCCCTTTACCATGCATATTCATATTCCAGAACAGTTCTGATAACAACAAAATCAAAAAACCACTATGCAGCAACATCCAAACCTGTACTCCAAATCTCCCTTAAATTTAAAGGGTATTTATAAACATGCTCCAGGAGGCTGGGAGGGCTGTGCTTTAATTAGTGCAGCTCCAATGCTATGCTAATTAAAAGAATCTGGAGTGTCACATGTATCAGCGTCCCCGTGCTGAAAAACGGCAGTAGGGCACCACTGTTGTTGTTGAACAAGCTTTAGTTTAAAGCACTCTGCCAACATTTTTCAGCACAGGGATGGTGACACGTGATGCTGGAGTCTTCTGGAGTGAGGTAATTTCCACGATCCAGCAGACTCGATTAATCAGGTCTGCTCTGACACACTGGAATTACAGTACATCAGAGCAGCCTCCCTGCATGTGTGTAAGTGCCCTAAGAGTCAAATCCTATAACTATTAAACACGTAAGTGGACTTATCCACCTAAATGCAATTCTATTCCACCCTGTTTGAGTCCATAAAAATTGAAGCAAAAACATTTTCAGTATACCTTAGCACTAAGCAAGCAGCTCATACTTTTCTTTTCCTAAAAAGTCTAAAACTTCACAAGCCATATTAAATACTATTTTGATAAGTTAGCAGGAAAATTAACTTACAATAAATAGTTTGAAAAATATGATGTATAGGTTGGCTCTGTCCAGCAAAATATGTAAGCATAGGCTTAACTTTAAACATGAGTAGGCCTAATGGCTTCACATGTATATTTTATTAAATTAGTCTTTTACACCTCTAGAAATTGCATTGAAAACTGAACACAGATTATTTAACGCCTGTAGGCATCAATACGGCTGCCAGCTGACCTGGTTTCAATTGGCACAGCTATTGTTTAAAGTCATTAACAGTTGCCAATTTAACGTAAAATAATTCTACATCCCATCATAGGAGCAAACTAGGAACTTCTCACTACTAAGAAATGGTATTCCTACAGTTGCTGACATAATTGGAGGAAATAGGATTATGGGTAGAAGGGGAAACCTTGAAAAATCATCTTGAAAAAACATTTTAACAGCAGAAGAGAACAGAAGCCTGGTTGAAAACCAATGAAGAGATAGAGAGTGAAACACAAAAGAAAAGCAAAGCAAGGCAAGGACAAAAGGAAAAGAAAATTCTGCCTATGACATGTACCACATGATATGTCCCTTCTTCCTAAAGTCACATGGCCAGTTTGATTTTTGCTGGTGAGGTACCATCCTTTAGGGCTCTGTATTAAAAGTAGAATGCTCCAAGGGAAATGTTGCACAGAAGGCAATAACATTCTTTCCTTCCTGGATGTGAGTGTAGTGACCCAGAAGCAGAGGATTAGATTTAAATGTCCTGTAATATTTTTGATGGTGAATGATGCAGAGGTTAAGGTTTTATTCCTAAATATATGAGAAAAAAACTTCTGGGATTAAGATAGCAGAAAATTTGTTGAGAAAATAAACAGGAACAAATGACTTGGAAATTAATCTGGACAAAAATTAATAGTAATTAATAATTAATCTGGACAAAAATATTAATAAATATTAATTCTATATTTAGTTAATATTAATTATATAATATTAATTAATTAATAATTAATCTGGACAAAAATTACATGACTGTACTAAATAACTGCCAAAAAATGTTCCTCTTTTTCTTCTCTTTCACATTTTTGAGATCCTTATGTGATTACCGCAGAGATTTCTTAAGAGTTTAAATTGGGGAAAGTACTGCTATATTTGACAGAATTTTTCACCATGTAGTTATAAAAATTCTCATTGATCTAGCAAGGCCAGCAGAAAGAACTAATTAAGACTGGCTGCATATCAGTGATTTTACCTCTTGGAGAAGATTGTCAGTAATGATTAGAGCTGTATGATTAATGATTTTTTTGGTGGCCAAGCAAAAAATGTAAAATATTTTAGGCTGATCTAAAACAATTTAATTTAGATGCAAAAAAAATCACATCAACCTGAAACATTTAACCAGAAATGAAATGTTTTGTTTTATTTTAGGCTATTTAAGTCTTTTTTACTTTTAAAAAAAAGAATTTCAATTTCAAAATGAAAATGTCATTTAAATCAAAAAGTCAAAACATTGACTTTTGAAAATGTCAAAACAAAACTATTTCTCAAATTCAACACAAATCCATGAATAGCTTCTGTCCCTCCAAAGCTGCTTTTTTGTTGAATTTAAAATTTCTAGTTAAAATGTCTAAAAATTCCCCTGACTCCAATGTTGACCCAGGATTAGCATACATTCCAAGTACTGCACAAGTATTCTCTCTGGAAAGCTGGGACCACTGGGGATAATGTACACATGCTAAATTATGGAATCAACCCTTTAGGCAAGGGGCTGCAGCCCCAATACCTGTATAATTCCACTTAACTGGAGCCCTAAAAGACTTCAAAGAGT
>JAGPOW010000304.1:92775360-92812930 GCA_030014935.1 Caiman crocodilus
GGCTCCCAGCCGGGTCAGCTATCAGCAATCTGGGAGGCTCCCCTCCAGATCAGCTGCAGCTGCCGGCACAACTGCACTCACCAGTTCGCTGCCGCTGTCACTGTCTGTCCTCAGCTGCTGCTCCTCTTGCTCTCTGCTCTGCAAGGGCTCACGTGTGACCGAGACCACACATGAACCTTCTCTGGAGTCTTAGAGTCGCCCTGCTCCGCTCCCAACTGCCAATCAAAAGTGAATGTCTGTTCACTTGCTTATTGGTTCAATCTAAGCGGTTTAGACTAACCTGCAAATATTGACTTGACTGAGCCACAGGCGTTTTTACTGTCTGTACTTAGCCCTTATGCTATGTTTTATAAACATATAGTAAATGAAAATACCTACTTCAAAGAAGTAACCTAATTCATCCACCACTTAAAAAATCATGCAAATTAATATGAGTAGATACTTCTTTATGACATATTTATTAAAGAAGGCCATTCTTTACAAGGTTACTGGTATATGGCTGAATACAACAGAACTGTGACAGTGTATTGAATAATAAAAGTGATTGCAAAGATTCAATGTTTAAGCTAAGAAAAATGCAAAAAATAAGCAAAAATGGAGAAAACATTAAATTCTTTTAATTTGAATATTAAATATTATTGTTAATAAAATGGGCAACTCTTAATAACAAGGATAAGGATATAGGAATTTAGAAACATACAAATTGCTTAACTGAATTAAACTAGGGGTCCCATTAGGTTCAGACTCCTGTCACTGCTAGTGGCTAGTACCAGCTGCTTCAGAGAAAGGTACAAGGCACCCTGCAGTAGACAATTTCAAAGTAAAATTCCAAAAGGAAAGTTTGCTTCCTTTGTGAGAGGTTGGCATGGTCATATAAACATACCCCTTCAAAAGTACATAATTAATTTAAATTAAAAACAACTATGTTAAATCCTTTTTACAGCGTGTAGATTTTATCTTGGCAATTTCTCCTACTTTATAGGAAAAAAATGGTGTTGATGGCAAATTATGGACTGTGACTCAGATCAAATGTTAATAGCCATCTAGAATATGTAAAAAAAAAAAAAAAAAATTATTTTGTTTGGATGGCCAGGTCCCAGTTCCAGTACACAGCTTAAATGATAACTTAGAGGTGCAGTCAAAATAATGGTTTTAGGAATGATCATAAAACTGCTTCTGATAAAAGTTCAGTTTCTTCTTCTTGAATCACTGCTTTGTTCTTTCTTTAGTGTAAAACTTATTTTTCCCTTCTCTCTTTTTCTTGGAAATAAACCTTTTAGGATGGATCCTGTAGTTTTAAGACTTCTATGGCAGCCTTGACCTGGGAAGAATTACAATTATTCATTACAAATGACAGGAGTTGCTGATGATGCCACACACACTATATTTTGGCCAAGAGGCTGCCACTTATTGTAATTTTAAACAGGATAACTGTAAAGGCAACTTGTTCTGGCAGCAGTGAGAATAGGAAATAGAACAAGTACCCCATATCATCATCAGACTATCCTTGCCCCTACCCCTAACTCCCTTCTATGTTGATATCCAAAGCAACTTACCTATTTGAGTGCTCAGGGCTGACAAAGGTGTTGTCAGGCTAGGCTGGCCATATGGAAATCCTGGAAATTCAGGACATCATCTGGAAAATCTGGGACACTTCCCCTTTCCCCCACAATTCCCCCCACTCTCAGAAATTGGCAGGGATGGGGCTGCATGCTGGGCAGGCAGCAGTGCCTGCTTGCCTACCTGGAAGGCTCTGTCTGCCACTCTGACTCCCAGTCAGACTGCAGTCTGTGCCTCTGCATTTCCAAGACACCCATTATAATTCTCAAGAGCTGGCTGAGACCAACCTCTGAAATCCAGGTCTGTGCCAGATAGGGTGACCATTTGTCTCAGTTTATCTCAGGCCTACATATTACCAAAAACTAAATAAGGCCCTAACTGCCAGGCAGATTATCTCCTGAAGTTCCTCATAACAAATCAGGCTGCCTTGCAAATCCACTCTCTCACAGTTGTGTTGGCAGGTTAATGTCTACTGTGCAGGAAAGGATAATAGTCTTTCTTCCAACCTTTGGCATGGCTGGTAAACTCACTCATGACCATATATTCAGCCCCAATTATTCTAACCCTACCAACAAAAATCTAATCCCCGCTGCCACAATAAACTTAAAAGCCTATGAATTAAATTAGCACTGTCCAACTGGTAGCTTGCAGAATGCATTTGCCATTAGCATACGAGAGGTTATCATGCAGCTTTTGGGCTCCCACCTGGCTACCACTGCCTCCTACAGCAGCTGAGGACTCTGGGCTCCCCCTTTCTTTTCCAGTTTTCACTTCCTGCTCCTGCTCCTGCCCTTGTATTTTAGCATATGTCATTAATGTAGCCCCTTAGACAGCTGGAAAGGCATGCTTGTATAGGGAAAAATAAATTATTTCCATTAAATGAGTCAAAGGAAGCCTAATCACTTAAGCTAGGGACAGACGTTACACATAAAGCAGTTTAAGGGATCAGAAACTGGTTTAAACCTGTAACAGAACAGATATTCAGTGCACATAAACCAGTTTGAAAATGGCTGAAACCAGTCTAAGGCAAACCTGATTGAATGTAGTATCAGACTTAACTGATTTGGCTCAAACCAAGTTACGCAATGTCTGTCCCAGAAACCTGGCTGGTTTAAATTAAATCAGAGTCCCCCAGCATCCTGGCATGCTCTCTGGGCTGAGTAGGGCTCTCTGCTCCACAACATAGCTGACCCCACCCCCCTGCTCCCTGCCTGCAGCTTCGGAAGAGACTTGCAGGCACAGAGCACCTGCCTGCTCCCCCTATCCCCTCCCCACTCTCTGCTAAGCATGCATTCCTCCATCTCTCACAGACACCTCTCAGCATTAGCTACCAGACCACATGCTGGCTACCTCCAAGCTGTGGGATAGGGGACAAAGGCAGAATCAAGGGATAGCTGGTAATGTCCCTGTGTTTTCTTAATGGGGTGATAAACATTCCTTGCTGTTCGGGAGGTGGGGAACCCCTCCCTAATCACAGCTTCCTGCCAGGGCCTGGCTACAACCCCCTCAGCTCAGCACTGTGGAAGGAAGGGAGGGCTGCTCTAGCACCTCCTGGCTTCTAGCCTGAGCCACTGAAGTCATGTGCCTGCATTTCTGGGATGTTTGGCATTTATAGACCTGCTCCAGGAGTGTGGGGAGGGTGGTTGCCTTAATTAGAGCAGTTCTGAGAGCCGCTCTAATTAAAGTGCCCAGTGTGTCACATGTATCAGCGTCCCATGCTGAAAAATGGCAGCACTGTATTTACAGTGTGTCAGAGCAGCCTCACTCCATGTGTATAGGCGCCTTTATGGACCTAAAATAAATGGATGTAGTTGAAAGAAGGACAGAATTCTTATTACTTGATATTCAAAGTAATAATTAGTATTAAATGAGAGTTTCTTCAAAATTATGTCTACACATTTTGAGAAACTTGAAGTCAGGCCTTCAAACACTTCACCTTCTGTAGGAAAGGAGTTGTTTCATCTAGAAGAAGAAGAATGACAAACATGAATAAACTCTGCAGTTTAGAAACTCCTGTCTGTGTGCATTATTCATTCACAGCACAGAATCTCTCTTTTGCTCTGTACACAAGGCTGCAGCTAATTACAAGAAGAGACAGGTGCTGAGTAGCCTTAAGGCTTTCTCTGCCACCACAGTGAGTCTGTGCTCTAGTCAACAAGCAGGTAGTGAGTGAACTCAGATATTATCTGACAAGGCAGCAGATCCCATCACCTAGGGTTAAAAAACAGACAAGCCATTCCGTGTTCAAAAGTAAAGACAGAAAAATTTCAAGCAGATTGTTTCTGACAGAAATCATATCAGAGCCGCACTTTCTGACAAAGTCTGCGTGAATGAAACTATACACTTTCTGTTTCCCATCTTCCCCTTTAAGAAAAAGCCAGTATTTCAAAGTTACATTGAAGGTGACAGCTCAATGCACAATGGTTAGCAAGTTCTTATAAGCTTGTTTCCCTTTGGAGGTATTAAAGAAACAGCTACAGCTTATACGTTCGGTTGCAGAAGGTTACCCCAGTTTAACCTAATGAATTCCCAGTTTCCTAAATACTTGACTCATTTTTATACATGTGAATTGTTAACTCCAACATGACACACTTGTTGTATAAATCTGTCAAAACCTAAGCAGTACTTTATTAAACAAATCTAACTTTTATACTATCCACTATACAAAGGTAAACATATAAAGACTACATGAAATGGTCTCAAATAAGGCAATACAACCTGGACTGTAAAACTAACACATGAAATGTTGCTCTCGTATGCACCAATTGAATGCAAGAGGAAATCTGGCTGTTAATATTGGGAATTTTTAATTGGATTTTTCCCCTTCCATCATAATATCTATGAACTCCAGATGAAAGGGAGTTTGTATGTATGTATGTTTGCCTACCTAGCAAATCTAGATAATCTCCTCTAAATAACAGATTTGAGGCTTCTACCTACATTTAGAGAATACTGAATGGACTAGATCAGCATGGCTGGTTCACTGCATTCAGCGTCAAAACAAGACAAGAAAAACAGTGCCCAATGAAGTACATCTATTTAGGGGCATTTGCCCCATGTGGCCTCTGAAACTAAGAAAGGTTTCTAATTTCTTGCTGGCTGGCATTTTTAATACCCTTCTTCTGGAGTTTGAGAGATATATCTGTCATGGTGCCACCAGTACACTGATAATGAAGACATTTGTTTCTAAATCCTACTTTCAGCAGATATGGGGAAAGCAGATCGATAATTAATCCATATCAGATGGAACTGATGTTACCTCTAATGGGTGAGCAAGTGAAAAAATTATTGAAGCTTGCAAATACTCCATCTATTAGAGGAATATGTTCACCTTTTGTCAAAATGCTTTGTAGCTAAGGGTTATTTTTGACGTTGGTTTCCTCTTGAATACCCGAGAAAGTGCAAGAATTTGTACAAATTGTTTTGGGGGGGGGGGGTTGCCTCGTATATTTTTGATAAAGAGGTACTTCCTTACTGTCATCCATACCTTTGCCATCTCCAAGCTGACTGCTACAGTGAGCTCCATTTAGACTATTGTAGAAAAATAATCACATATTTGCTCATCTTCTCATTGAAAAGGATGAGTGTGATCACATCACCTGACTATTTCTACTCTATACTTCCTTAATTAATTCTATTCAAGATGATGGTTTCAATCTATTAAACCATACCAGGCTTGGGATGAGACTTCTAGACTGTATCATAACAATAATTTAGATCTTTTAAGCCAATTTTGGTGACAGTCCAAGATGTGTATTCTTGAGGATCAAAGAGAAGATGTGACTCCTGATTGTGTAACTGCTAGAGGCTTGGTTTATTAGGCTCTAGATCAGTGGTTCTACTCCCCAGGGAGTACTTGAAGCCTAATTAGGGGGTATGTGAGATATATTTCATACATTGTCTAACACAGGTTGAAGGGCCTAAAAAATTAATTTCCCATCGAAAGCAGGTATGTGAAGTGTCACTCAGAGACCAAGGGGTACATCGACTGAAAATGGTTCAGATCTGCTGCTCTAGATCATCAGATGAGATAAATTTGTATGGCCCAATTTTGTCCACTCTAAAATTTCATCTTTCTGTCACCTCCGTTGTTTTTCTGTATTACAAACAAGTTTGTTTATACCTAAAGTGTTCACAGATGATGTTATATACATTCAGATAATTCATAGATTCATAAATTCATAAAATCATAGATTTTAGGGATGGAAGGAACTTATTAAATCATCGAGTCTGACTCCCTGCCCTGGGCAGGAAAGCGTGCTGGGTTCAGATGACCCAACAAGGTGTTTATCCAATCTCTTAAATACCTCCAAGGAAGGGGACAGCACCACCTCCCCTGGAAGCTATTCCATACTTTGGCAACGCTCACAGTAAACATTTTTTTCCTGATGTCCATTCTAAATTTGCTCTCCTTTAGTCTGTGGCCATTGTTTCTAGTTACCCCAATGGGTGCCCTGGTAAACATCATACCCCCTATTTCCTGCTGTCCCCCCGATGGGTTTGTAGATGGCCACAAGATTACCTCTCAGCTGTTCTCTTGTGAAAGCTGAAGAGATTCAGGTCCCTCAAGCAGTCCTTTCAGGGTTTTTCCTGTAGGCCTTCAATAAGAGAGGTGGCCCTCCTCTAAACCCTTTCCAGGTTATTTACAGTCCTCCTGAAGTGTGACACCCAAAACTGGATGCAGTACTCCAGCTACAGCCTGACCAATGCTGCACAGATGTGAAGTATCACCTCGTAGACCTCTTTGTGATGCACCTACTTATGCAAGAAAGAGTGCAGTTAGCTTTACTTTGAGTCACATTGGTGACTCATGTTCATTTTGGAGTTGACTACAAGTCCAAGATACCTTTCCGCAGTTGTGCTACTTAGAATGGTACCTCCCAGGCTACAGTAGCGTTGATGAGTCTTCCTCCCTAGGTGTAACAGATGGCACTTATCTTTGTTAAACTGCATACTATTCTGTTCCGCCCACTTCCCTGGCCTGTCCAAATCTGCCTGGATTCACTCCCTGCCCTCTAGTTTTTTTACCTCGCCCCATAGTTTGGTGTTGTCTGCAAACTTGGACAGGGTGTTTTCTACTCCCTCATCCAAGTCACTAATGAAGATATTGAACAGTCCCAGTCCCAGGACAGACCCTTGGGGGACTCCACTGCCCACATTCCTCTAGGTAGAAACCAACCCATCCATCACCGCTCTCTGGGTGTGTCCCATAAGCCAATTTTCCACCCACCTGACTGTAATAATCTACATTTAAACTGTTTAGTGTATTTCTAAGAATTGGGTGTGACACTGGGATTTTTTAATCTAAATAAATAACATCTACCTCTATTCCTTCATCCAAGCATTTTGGGATCCAGTCATAAAAAGCAACCAGGTTAGTCAGGCAGGATCTGCCTGCTATGAGCCCATGTTGATTGCCCCTTACCATCATTTTACCTGCTGGCCCCCCACAAATGTGATCCTTAACAATTTTCTCAAAGGTCTTGCCAGGGGTAGAGACGAAGCTAACCGACCTATAGTCACCTGGTTCCTCCTTCCTCCCCTTCTTGAAAATAAGGACTATATTGGCCCTTTTCCAGTCCTCCAGGACCGGTCCTGAGCACCACGAGTGCACAAACTCATGATGCTCAGGACATAATGTTGCAAACCAAAAGGAATCCCTAGATATACCTAACTGTATGTTATTGTTATAATAGTAACAAATAATTTATTAATTGTAACAATATATTTTTCAGTAGCCAAAGATTAGAACCTTTTTCTTTTGGTAAGAAGAACTGCCAAAAAGGGCACAAGCCAAAATGCCCTTTTTAATTATAGCTTTAAAAATTATAACTATCTCTGGACATTAACTTATATTCAGTTAAGAATTTAAGGGAAGGAAATCAAATATTGTACTCAAAGACAGAAGTATTTCTTGGCTAACAAGAGGAAGGCCTTGTCCAGCAGCATGAAGGCAGGAGGGACTTCTTGTTTAGGTAAAGGAGCAAAGGTCTTATAATCTGACCCTTAGAAAATATTATGCTGATAGTCAGTGCATCTACATGCATTAATGTGCTGTTTCTACTATGCATTAAGTTTAGTACCTCTAATATGAAGTACTAACTAAATGCTCAGTCCCCAGTAGTACTATGCAGCTATCCTATACCAGGGGTCATCAAGCTATGCTACTACACAGTAGCAAAGGTGCATGGTCTTTTTGTGACACTTAATGCACAGTACACTAATTCTACTGTACATTAGCATGGTTTTGCTGTGACATGCTAATGTGCAGTAGAATTAGTCTACTAAGCTGGAAACAGATGCCCCTTCTCTGTATGAAAGTAAGCAATATTAGCCTCAGAGACTTTACTAAGAATGGTAGCTATCTTGTACCAGGAGTCATCAGCCTACTGATAGCTTAGAAAGAGCATTTAAGGGTCTGCTTTTTAGGAATTGGCTTAAAGATATATGCATTACAAGGGTTCAAGACAGGCAGCAGAGATTAACTGATTTATAAGAGCCTGGGTTTCACACACACAGTTCCAGACAGCCCTGGAGGCAGACAGGCTGTCTAGCACAATAAGGCCAACGGATGGACACAGCCTGAGAATTGAGGGGGAGGCATGCCATAACATGAGATCACAGCCTTCAAGGCAGACAGGTTGTCTAACACAACAAGGACACAAAGCCTGGGAACCAAGGAAGTATGTACCATACTGTCCCATAACACAAGATAAGTGACACCAGCTACAAAGCCCTGGGGGGGAGGGGGTTGTGAGTTCCAGTTTAGGAGGAACAGACCAAATTAGGAAAAGGCCTAGAAGGCTACATGGATGTGTGACCACAGAGAAACAACCAACAAGAGATAGCCTGAATGAAGAACCATTAGGAGTCATCAAGGGGGAAGGAAAATACAAAAGCAGAGACTTGAATTAATAAAGGGTTTCTCCCTTTTTCTCATCCATCCCTCCGTTTTTTCTCATCCCTCCCTATCCCTCCACTTGCCGTCTCTCCCTTTGTCCTGTCCTTCCCTGTCTCTTCTCATCCCTTCCTGTCCCTCCTTCTCTTCCTTGAGAGGGGTCCCCATCCCTGTCTCCTGGGGAGGATCCCCAAGACCACCATGGACCAAGAGCATATCAGCAGTCCATCTCATGCACCCCACTCACTGGAAGGGGGCTGTGGGCCTCGGCATCCCACCTCCAGACTGCTGACACCTAAGAGAAAGAGCCTCAGAGTGGAGCCTGTGTCCTGACCAGATGTACTTTGATCAGCCTTAGGATTGATAGATATCAGCCTTAGGATCTATCAGCCTTAGGATTGATAGATATAGAATTGCTTGATTGTTTGTGTTGGTTTTTTTTCTGTTATCCCTCTGTATCAGTAAACTCACCTATTATCAACTGGCAGGTGTTGTAGTTGGTCTGAGGGTTGTGCTCATCTGGAACAAAGGTATAGGGACTGGGTCCAAATCCAGTGATAATACCTATGGCCCATTGGCTGGATCTGGCCCGCATAGCCATTGGATCTCATCTGTGGGCATGGGGCTTCAGTGGCATTCTGCAGCAGGAACTTCCCTCACTCTGTGGCAGGGAGAAATGGCAGCAATGGTAGCTGGTTCCTATCAACCACCCACTCATCTTCTTCTGACCTGGATCATTCTGGCCAGAAGCCTGAAAAGTTTGCCAAACACAATTCTACTCTGATAAGAATTAGGCAAAACTGAAACTCTGCATTCCAGCTACAAAGCAAACAAATGATTCAGTATAATATATGACTATTCCTTGATCTGACGTTAGGAATGCAAATTCAGCTGTAAGCTTCTCAAACAAGCCTTGGATATGAGTCCCAGAGAAGTATATGTACCAGTTTTCTTCATTCCGAGGAGTACATCACAGCTGGCATTCCCCAAGATTATGGCTGCTGGTTATATGAAGAACACAGAGTTGTTTGACTTGCTTAGGCCAGTAAGTGTTTTGGAATTCATTGGGCACAGTTCCTTAGAGATTCTGAAAATTTTGACTTTAAAGAGAATAAAAAAATACTGAAGATTGGAGATGGTGCATGCCATCAGATTCTTCAGTGTCTGATTGGACACCTTCTAAACAATCATATAAGAATGTTCAAAACCTGAATGTTAAAGGGCCCTGGCACACATTAATTTAATAGTGTAATAAGATTTTATCCCCAATCCCAACAATCATACCTCCTACCATGCCACACATGCATAGCAGGTCATATGATTCTGGGATTAGGGTTCAAATACCAATGACAACATTATTACTTACCAGTGCAGAAGGAGCCTGAGCCCTGCACTCATTGAAAGCTGGGTGCCTGCAGCCTGGCTGAATATGAATGGCTCAAGGGCTGAGACATATAATCAGTAAATTGTCTGTTCCAGTCCCAGGAATGCACCAGATCTGGGTCCATGTGCTCCCAAAACTGGGATTGACAATCAGCCAGTGCAAGACTCTCATGTGGTCCCAGGGCTAGGACCATTTTTTCATGCCATTATTTCCTTGAAAGGGTGGCAGGGTTAATATTTACAGCATGATTAACAGGTTAATCACACCTGTCAGGAGCCTAAGATTAACGCTCTCCATATGACAATTGTGACCTTTGTCCCTTGCTCATCTCATCTCCAAAGGATGAAGGGACAAAGAACTCTGGGAGAAAAATGCCCTTCTTCCAGGTACTACAAGTATCTGGAGTCCATCAAAAATATATATAATATTTGAATGATAAATCTCTGTCTGTATCTATGCCACCTTGTGATCCAAAAGAGAGAAAGAGAAAGTGCTACATTTTAAAATGATGTAACTGCCAGCAGTACTGTAAATAAGAAGTAGAGACAGTTCTGAGAAATAATGTGAGGATTCATTCTATTGGCAATAGTAGGTCACAGAGTCAGAGCATGCTGCACTCTCTAGGGTCTGCAGGTGTTTTTGGAACCCTGGGAAAAAGAATATTCATAGCTACAATCTGTGCATGTGTGCAACCCTGATAGCTAACTGCTTTAAACAGTTCCAGGATTTGTGGTATCTGATCTATTCAATATGGATCAGAAAAGGCATGCATTCCTAAAGGTTTTCTGGCAGTATTCCTTAATCAGATACTCTTTAAATGAAGAAATTTTGCCTGCATTGTTTGTATTTTAACCCTACTTTCTATTAGTTATTTGTACAGCTTATTTTAGTACACAACCTAATTTATATTATCTATATTATCCTAGTTTAGAATGTACACTTTATTTTTTCTAGGTCTGATAGGCTTGTGAGTCCATAATACAGAGTCATAGTTACTTACATCAGTGCTAGGTAAGCAACTGCTTCAGACTGCATTATGCCACTTTGTAAGTAGTTTATTATGGCTACCTCCATACTACTAGGGGGAAAAAAGCCTAAGTCCTATTGCATAAAGCTCAGATACTTATTTTACTTTCCATGGACAGTAAAATGTCTGTGTGGAAATAATCCTTTTCTACTCAGCATGTGCTTTCCCACTTTCTTTAATAATAAAATTAAGTCACTAATCCTTTCTTTTTTTGCTAGACCTTCATTGAGAGAATGAGCTTCTCCATTCTATTTCACCTTATATACCTTCAACCAAATGGTTTACTAGCTTTGACTTTTTTACACTAATGCAAAAAGGATAGCTTGGACATTGAGAATCTCATTAAGCTTGTTAAACTTTATTACCCACGTGATGATGCCTAAGAAGGAAAAATCCCAGCTTGATTCCAAATCTCAAGCTGAATTTTTAGGTAAAAAAAAGAAAAACATTTTTATTTGCATTGTACAATGCAGTGACTTGCAATTCATTACTAAACTTGAAATCCCAAGAAAACAATTTTTACAGACTCATTTTACAGAGTGGAGATATTCTCTTGTGTGGCCTATTAAACACTGTTGCAAACATAAGAATATTGTAAAGAAGAATTTCTGTTTGATGAGATTTGATGTTAACAAGGTTTAGAGAGACTTCAAGTAATCATTTTTGAGGGAAAGGTATTCAGGACCAACCCTGGAACATAGACAGGCTGGTAGTCCTGAAATAATTTTTTTAGTCCAAGTTATTTGAGTATTGTGTGACCAGCTAACAATGGTTTCCAATGGCTGCAGGCTTGCTGGATAATTGCAACAGTGCAAGGTATTTGCACAACAGTCTTCAGTTGTCACCAAAAAGTATTTTTGGGGTTATCAGGAGAAGTGCAAGAGACAGTTACATCAGCTTTATGCCAACTAAGAATTCTCCAGTGCCAGAGGCATTTTCAGTTGGTCAGATTAAGCTGCTTTATTGATCTTTGTACCATTTTGTTGGCCCAAAGGCACAAGGGAGTTTCTACAAAAAAATCTTTGAGGTGTCTTGAAGATTCCCCCCACCACTCCTAAACCTAACTACACACATATACAGAGCAGAATAACAAGGTTTAGTTTGTCATATGAACACCAACATCTTTCACCATCAGTCATGTCATTTCTTTGACTTTCTTAATTTGGCAATTCATGCTATTTTTAATTAGATATGAAACTAAGATAGGGTTTATAGATTTTCATTTTCCCCTTATCTTTCTTTTTCTTTTTCTAAAACTTACAAAACCTAAATTGAACTTGTTTTGTAACTGTAATCTTAATTTTAGTTTACTCTATCTATGTGTTGCACTTGCCTATTGTGAATTTGTTTCCATGGATCCAAAGCAGATTTGAATTGTTCAGAGCTGAAATGACAGCAGCAAGGTGAATTCTACACAATTTAGCAGGTAAGAAGATTATTACAGTTCTGAGAATGAAAAAGTAGGGGTAACATGGGGACCAGATTTTTTAAAGAAAATATTTACAGTGTAATCTTAAATTTATGTTACTGATATACTACCTGATGGATGAGCAGATTAACTATGGTGGCATTTTGAGAGGAAAATGAAAATGAATAAAAAGTATGTTATGACTTTTGTGATATGTAGCATTAATTAATTAAAAGGTAAGCACATACAGCTGTTTTCAAGATCAGGGTAACTTTTTCAACAAATATTGCTTGACTCTTTACACTCAGTGTACTTCAAACATAAACTTTTTGTATAATTACATGCCACCTTCAAACTCAAGATAGCAGTGGGTTCAATTTGACTATTTTTGCTGCCTGAAGGGTTTCATTGTCTCTGGTGAATAGGGAGAAATTATGTTTTTAAAGGTAAAGAGATCAGAAGTGATACTTACATACAGATTTCTGTGTAAAATAATAGGACCAGTGTTAAATTACAGTTTGCACAGGTATACCTTCTTAATGTGATTTTTAAAAGAAAAACAAAGCAGATTACCTCACTTTTCAGTTTCAAAACATCTTCCATGCAGCACTGGCTTTCCTTGGAGAAGGCTTGTTATGAAGCTCATTGAGGTGACTACATGTTGGATTAGGCTCTAAAACTAGATATCCTTGAAAATGACATTTTTTGACCTCACGCATACCACAGATAGCAAAAGAGGCCTTGGTATATGTGCTGCCACATTCTGGAACAGGACTGAAAGGGTCTCTCAGAGGGGGAAAAAAAATCTACAACACTTTTCTACTGAATATACTAACTTGACTTTTCATTTTTGCTTTATGGTCCATGTTTAAAGCTAAAAACAAGTCATACTACTTGACGAGAAATTTGATGATAAGAAATAAATTTGCTTGCCTGATTTATCAGTTTAACCTTTTTTCATGCATGATTTATATTGTGGTGGCCTTTTGCTTATAATTCAATGGTGATCAAGTATGTGTTTGTCTGTTTCTACTCAAACCATTCTAGGTAACGTTGGATATTTAGCATTGTGGCTGTATCACAGGGCAGAATAAGAAGTTTGATCAATAGGTTAGACCAAGGGCCGGCATCTTTACCAGCTGTGAGCCAGAACAACCCAGCTTTAGTCTGATGTGGGCTAGGGGGCTTTGGCAGCACATCAGGGGCAGAGGGATTTCTCTGCACCTGTGCCAGGGCCAAGCAGTTGGGAGCTGTACCTGAGCCACCACTGCTTTTTCCAGCCCTATACTCCCTGGCTGGAACACATACAGGGTTTCTGACTGGTTGGGGAATGTGGCAGAACTGGGCAGCTGGAAGCTGCCAATTCTTCCCAACCCCCTGCCTCCTGGCTGTAGCACGGAGTTTGCTGGAAGATGCCCAGCCCCAGTGCAGCTCCGCAGCAGCTGGGGGCTATGCCCACACTGCAACTTTGGGTGGCAGGGAGATGCAGGACAAGGTGGAGAGGGGCTAGTAGAAATGTGGACATAGTTGGGAGTTGCCTGGCTCCAGGGCAGATCCTTCCTGCTTGGTGCAGACACAGATAATGCCTTCCAGCTCCATCGGCAGCATCCAATAGCTCCGCAGGCAGGATCTGGCCAGTAGGCCATTTGCTGACCTGCTTTAAACAAACACTTTTATGAGATGATATGTATAGGGATGATCCTGCCTTGAGCAGGTGGATAGATTGAATGACCTGAGATCTGTTCCCACCCTACTTTTCTATGATTGTATGATTCAATATACAGGAGTCATTCTGTTTTTTTTAATAATCTGTTTAAATATGTTCCTATATATGTTCTTTGTTCATATAAATTTTTGAAGGCACAGCACTATGTTTATTCCCAAATTTGCATAAAATCATTAGCACAAATTTGGTCCTGTGACTTCCTGGAGGCTGTGTACATTACAATTATACTTTGGGTAACGCTCTTCCCTCCTTCTACAAATAAACTGCAATTTACAAAAAAATAAGGAAGAGCTTGTCCCCTCAGCAGGTAAATTCCTGGTAGGGACTGGGCTGGAGAAAAACTTTTTTAAAGATCTCGTTATAAATTGTCTTCTAAATCATATCACAGGATTTGGAGAATAAAACCTGGCTGCACCTTCCTGGGAATTCATATGAAGATGACATTTCTCCACTCCAGAGGTAATATATCTCAAGCTAATTCAAAAAGTATATCACACTTTTAAAGTGGGAAATACTAAATTTAAGATGTTGGGTGCTTATGCCCTAATTAGGGACTTCTCAGGAAACAAACCCTATTGTCAGTGAGGATAAATATTTGTTTCTATTTCTGGACTGGCTGAGGGCCTAGGGTTGATCTCTGACAGAAGTTATGAAACAACTCAGCTAGATCAGCAGTGGTACCATAACTATCAACATTAACATATGTATTTGTGTGTACACACACACACACAAATACGCATATATATATACACAGTACATACATACGATCCTATGCCATAGTACATTACTGAGTCTCTTAGCTTAAGGTGTGTTTTCACAAATGATTCACTCAGGCTGTTATCCATAAACACGAAAACATGCAGGGACTGTTTCAGTTGGTGGGTGAAATCCTTGTTGCATGGAAGTCATTGGTTAAATTCCCATTGATGTTTATAAAGAACCAGATTTCCCCTCTATATGCATATGACAGTAAACAATGAGGTCCCATATTACTGCTGTTATTTATATGTGTTAGCTTCAGTGTTGGTAATGAAAAAAATAATAATTTTTTCTGGCTCTGCTACTTTCACATAGTCTATTGCTAATCGATCTATACAACAAAGGGATTCTTCTGTGCACTTAGTACTTTGCCTTAATACACATTTTGTAAAACGCCATGTGAATTTATGGTGCTTTAATAAACAAGAATAGGGTGCCTCATTTACCATTTAAAAATATTTCCCCCTATGTACAGTCACATCAGTAAAAAAGTATACTGCACAAAAACAGCAAGTGGCACAAATGAACTGAGACACTCCTTTTCCCATCATACAATTGTCTGCTATAGTCTTGATCATACATAAACATATCAGTAAAAAACAAACAGAAAACAAAACCTCACCAAATACTATCCATATATGTTGTATCTCAATATACCTGCCTGTATAAACATCCTGTGGGGGTACATGCTGGACAAATCATCACTTCCACAGCACACTTTCTACAGATTCTTTAGCTCCCCCTGTAGTCGTACCCGCTGACACTATGTGCTAGCGTGTATTGCATTCTCATCCAGGACATGATCGATTGGCAGCAATTTATCATTCATTTAATGAGTATAAGTGCTTCTATGTAGCTTATTCTAAGGGAAGTTTGATCATCTTTATGGTTGTCCTGCTACTCTTAAAACAAGCTGAAAGTACATGAAGGGCAGGCAACTTACAAATAAAAAAAGCCATTTGCACAAATTGTGGCCACAGATTCTCAGAATATATGATAATTGTTTAAGAGAACTACCAAAGCTGTCTTGATTACTGCCAGTTACACCAGAATTTTCAAGTTTCTGGTTTAGAATGAGAACCTAGATCAGAGGCAGGAAATTATCTGAGCCTGCGGTTCACATAGGTAGTTTGGGGAGTTGCCACTGGCCAGTAAAGCACCCTCCCACATATACAACAGCCTGGAGTCCATGCACCCTGAGGCTTCTCCCCATCACCACCAGCAGCAGCTGAGCACACAGCCTAGGACTTGGACTTGCCCCAGTTGGAGTGGGGGGCCAGCTGGGACCTACACACACAGCCCTGACGCCAGCCTGCCCCATGTCTGCTCCAGACCCACCCACTCATGACGAGCAACAGCAGCAGCTGAGCAGAAGCTGCTGCACATGGGGGAAAAGCACCTGGCCCCCTGTTGCCACTGCCAAGCCCTTCTTGCTGCAGGAGCCCAGAGACTGTGCCCAGGCTATCCTGTGGCTACTTTCTACCACCACTGCTGCTCCACTGTATGGCCTGGAGGTGGCAATGGTGGCAGCGGTGATGGCAATGGAGAGGAGCAGCAGGGCAGCCTGAGTACAGGTTCTGGGCAGCTGCAGCAAGGGCCCAGCAGCGGTAAGGGGGAAGCGGTTGCTTTTCCCCCTGCATCCAGCCAACAGCTGCTGCCACTGCCACCACTGCTTAACATGGAAGGATGGGTTCAGAGGAGGTGTGGGGCATCCTGGAGTTAAGGCTGCGTGCTTAGGACCCAGCTGGTTCACAGCTGGTCCATTCTGGCTGGGGCAAGTGGAGTGAATGTAGACCAGACCAAAGCCAGGGCCATGGCTGTGCTTGTGGGTCCCCCGTCAGTCTCCATGGGGCTTGGGCCAGTGGTGCTCGCAGCTGGAAGGAGCCACCACCACCTGGCTGCCTAGAATTAGAGTACAGCTGCAGGCTTCCCCAGCCCTGCTGTATGCCCAGGGGCAATAAGATGTGATATGGGCTAAACAGTGCCTGGGCCAGAAGGAATTGAGGGACCCACCATTGGCTGGACAAAGTCCCTCTATTGGCCAGATGTACCCCATGGGTGGTACTTTTGCCCATCCTTGACCTAGATACTTTCCCTTGCCATCACTCCTGTCTATAGGCTAATATCCTGCTTCAGGCTACCATTTCCCTGGAGAAATCCATCTATTTGGTCATTCTGTTAACCAGCTGTTTGTAGGAGATCAGGTTGTCCTATGGTCCTAGTAAAGAAACTTTGTGTTTCAAATAAAATCCATGAACATGAATGAATGAATGAATTAATAGGATGGAATGCTGCATAAAAAGCACTTCTATGATGCAAGTCTAAGACTCCCTCATCAAACTGCCCATAATGAGACAGCAGGAAGAAAAATGTATCTTGCATAACCAAGTACTAAATGACTGTACAGTAACAAGTGTTGCAGCACAGTAGCATCTCCGCATGGCTTCCTCATAATGCTGACTGTGCAGTAGCTTGCATGCAATAGCTTTTTAGTACTGCACAGTTGAATCACATCATAGTTTGTGCCATGTGACGCTACTGTGCAGTAGTAATGAGCTACTGCACAGAAAGTGCCTAGTGTAGACAGGCTGCTGAGCACATCTACATGTATAAATGTTGCTGGATAGGTTTATTCTGAAGTAAACCCACCCTGAGCAGGCATCTACACAAGTGAGCATTTGGGAGCAGATTTGCTCCCACCCTGCTTTGCCCCCCTGAAGCTGCAAGGGAGAGCTCCAAGCTCCTCCTGGGTGCTAACCCAAGGACTGGAAGGGAGCATGGGGCCAGGAGACAGCTGTCTCCTGGCAGGGGAGGGGAAATTGTCCCCTACATTTGGGAGCTGCCTGCCGCTGGGGAAGGCTCCAATGACAAAGCTTTGGCTGGGACAATGTCCCCCTGCCCTGACAGCAAGGAGCTCCCAGCCTGACTCCCCGATTGGGGCCAGGCGACTTGGAAAGAGCTGTGGGGGAGCGGCAGATCCCAGCTAGCAGGGGTAGCTAGCAGTAAGTCCATGGGGACTCCCCGCCCAGCTAGGGGCTTGCTGCTAATTGCCCCACTGGCAGATCAGAGCAGAAGGCTGGGACCTGCTCCTCTACCACAGTTCTTTCCAAGCCCTGTGCCTCAAATGCCTGATTGGGGGCACAGGGTTGGGAAAGAGCTGTGGGGCTGAGACCTGCCTCAGACTGCTGTTTAGGGCAGTTCCAGTCAGCTCCGGCTGCATACACATACTTCCCTGTGCAGCCCTGAGCTGGCCAGGAACTATCCCAGTCTGGGGCAGGTCCCATCCAGCCGCAGGCTGGGCAGGAAACTCTCCTTGTGCAGGGTCCCAGTCCCTACTCCACAACTGCAAAGCAGGGGCTGGGAGATTGCTCCCTCCCCCGGGAGCTGCCCGGTGCCCAGGCGGGCTCCAGTGCCACAGCCTAGATGGGGATAATGTCCCCTTGCCCTAGCAGCAGACAGTTCTCCAGGGGCAGGAAGCGATCTCTCAGACCCTGCTCCAGGATCACAGAATCAAGACCAGAAGCTCTCTAATGCTGGGGCAGGGGGACATTGTTTCCACCCAGGCTCTAGCACTGGAGCCTGCCCTGGTAGCAGGGAGCTCCTGGTGGCAGGGCGCAATCTCTCACCCTCTTCTGCCCAGCTAACTGGGAGTAAATTTGCTCCAGATGGCCATCTACATGTGACTTACTGTGCAATAACTATTAGGCAGTTAATTTGTCACCGACCAGCCATGTCTACATAAGTGGTGGACTGTGCAGTTGTTAGTGCACAGTCAGTTAGCACTTGCATAACTAAGTACCAAATGACTGTACAGTAACCAGCTGGCATTACTGTGCCAAACTGTCCCCACACAGTTTTTTTCTGATGCTACCACACAGTGAGATCTCGTCTAGACATGCCCGCATTTGCAGGTAGCAAATTAAGTGCTAGGTAGAGCAAATTACTGCTCAGTAAGTGTCTGCACATGTAGATGGTGACGTTTACGGTGCAGTAATTTACCTACTGTGTAGTAAAGTGACTCAGGTAGACCACTAATATTTGTTTTCTAAAGCTCTCTTTACTAAATTTCTCTTGAGAAATGTAGACATATCTTGAAAACCAAACGTAAAAATCTTAGACCACTACATCAAGGATAGGCAACCCCTGGCATGGTGCCAGAGTGTGGCAGGCAAAGGCATTTTGGTGGGCATGCATACCTCAGAGTACATGGTGGGGAAGGACTGGGGCTGCGCTGCTACAACAAGGATTGGGCTCTTCATGGTTCCTCTGCCATCCACCGCTGGCTTGCCAGCATCTTACAAGTTGAGGTTGTGGATGTTTTTGGCACTCTGCCCAAAAACAATGCCAACCCCTGAACTAGATGCAGTTTGGTATTAGGGAAGTACGTCCCAGTACATGCATAATAAAAATGTTTTTTCTACACTGATTCAATGGTTAGAAACCATTTGTTCTATTTTTAATGCCCAGCGTATTTCAATTTAATCATTCAAATTTGTCTTTGTTAAGTAAAATGTTCCTATGTAAACAATTAACATTTTCTGTAAAAATAAATTAGGGTATGTGATTTACCTTGAAGGAATAGTGGCAAAACCCTTAAGAAGTTTAAAAATATATATTTAAAATCCCAATCCTGTATCAAGCAGCATTCTGGTAAGCCTTCTGTGCCCAAAGGGAGCCACTTCATTGGACAAGCATAGCAATTGAGGCACATGTTATATGTTATAGAACTAGAGTTTAATTTTATAAGATGCTCAGATCCCATGCTGATGAGCTCATTATTAACTGACAGACTTATAGATAGGTAACTACAGAAGAATGAGCAGATTGAGTATACTGTTATTTCTCTTGACTATTGTTTCAATCCTCTAATGGGAATACAGAAACAATTCAATAAGTGATATTTTATTGAATCAGAATCCACGTATATTTCAGAGGTAATTGTATTTGATGTCTTTTTATGGGCGAGGAAAGCTGTTTCTTCACCTCTCTTCAGCCTCCATGATTACCTACATTCTATCTACTGTATTGCAACTATATTTAAACCTTTGTTTGAAATACCAAGAAAGGTTTATTTCAATTTTTTACAACCTAATATAGAAGAAAAAAGCAAAATATTTTTAAAAATTCTCCCCAATTTTCATATATAAGAAATGCAGTGTGTAGCTCTTGTGTATTTTTTTATAATGAATTAAGCCTTGTTTTTGTTGTTAAACATGCTTTTTTAGCCACATTAAAAATTGTTTCTTGGTAATAACAGGTTTTCAGCAAAACGCTTCATTTTTTCTTTTCTTCCTCTCATCAGCTGCTATTCTGTTTCTCTTTTTGCCTCCAGCTGCTCATGTTATTACTTGCTTAATTTTTCCTTTTCTCTTGTTGATCTTCCCTCCCTCCAGGTGTTTCCATGCTAGTTTTCAACTATTCTATTTTATGATAGATTTATTTTTTTAAACGGGATTTTACTCTATCATGTTGGTAGATTTTGCCTATATATCATTACCATTCTAATCAACTAATCTTATCAGATCATTGTCACTCCTTTTAGTAGTGATGGTTGTTGCATGAATAAACATGAGACTAACTGTGTGGATGAACTTGGCTTCATTTTACAGTATAATTTCAACATTCTAGTTATTGTAACGATCTTAGGAAAATACAATATGCTTATATAAATTGTTTTGTATAGTTGTAGCATACAGAATAAATGTACCAACTTCTGAGAAAATCAACGAACATTATTATTTATTTTTATACCAGGGTTTGCTTGTGAGCATCAAAAATGCCAATATTTTGACACATATACTGTCTTTATCAGTGCCCTCAATTGGGTGATCTTAGGACTCAAGCTATATTAATGTGAAGTAAACTTCATGAAAAAATAACCTCAGAACATGGCCTGAGAAGCTGAGTCAAACATGGGACAGATAGAGCTGTTTCTTTACATGGAGCCATATTTTTGAATAACTGTGGGAGGATGGGAGGAGCTGATCCTTTGGCCTAAATCTAACCTGATTCATGTGAACAAGCACTTCTTGCATGTGCATCATTATCTAGTAAATTATTAAGTACTAATTAGTATTATAGTGATTGCCTCGCAGAATTTTTGTTGTTTTATCAAACTCAAAGTGATAGTGTCCACTGGATTAAAATGAAGCACTTCTTAATTACATCACAATTGCCCTGAAATCCCATGGATTGTTCTATATGCCTCATGATAAACAATTCTTTTTCAGACTTATGTTCATAACGTACTGTTTTTCTGTATAGAAAAAATGTGATCCTCTAATATGTCTTTATGTTGATTTTGTTGCATAATCTAAAAAAGAAGTAATGATTTCAAACTTCACCTCATAAAATATCATCCTACCACCAAAATATGTTAAACTTCATTTAGAAATGCACATATATATTCCAGGATGTAAAGTGGCCCATGTGATTTAAAGTACTGATTTAATCTACATAAAATAATTTCATATTAATAATTTCCTAATAAAAAATGTGAAATGATAATTTAACTAAACGGTCTTCTTATTACTCAAAGATAAACATTATCAAAGATACATTATCAAAGAAACATCAATGATTATTTGGATCTTCACACTAATTCATTATACTAATAGCATACTGTTTTCTAATAATGTAACACATACTATACATTGCCAGCCATGTAAAAGATCTTCTATGATCGTCATGTTTTTATTTCACTATAAAATGTATTTCTATTATTATTATTTTGTAGATGCATTGCATTTCTTGTATTCTCTTCTTAGATGTCCATTGATCTATACCATTTTTCTCTCTTTAGACCAGTGGTTTTCAACATTTTGGACTCAAAGCACCCCTTGTTGGACTCAGGGCACCCCTCAGTAAATGCTAGCTCTTAGCTTTCTTGACTACAGAAAAATAATAGGGCATTTCTTCTGTTGCAAAGAACTTAGCAAGACTACAACAGGTTAGAATGCTGTTGATTCTATGGGTTCCTATTTGAAATCTCTAGGTTTATCTTTTGAATCCTAGAGAGGTGTCTGCACACTGAACAGTATTAGTATTATGTGGTACTCCACAGCAACATTATAAGGATCTCACAGCATCTCATGACTGGGATCTCACAGCATCCCATAACTGCCAGCCCAGCTCAACATGGTGCAGACAGGCTGCCTGGGGCATGAGGGTGCCTACAGAGCTGGGCTAGCCAGCATGCAGCCCTCACGCTGTAGCACCCTCATGCCCCAGCTAGCCCCACTGACCATCTACACATGCATCATGGCAAAGTAAATAGCTCTGCCATAGGATAGTACTTGTCTCAGGCAGTCCTAATCTTCAGTGGAGTTAATCAATTTATTCCTGCCTACTAGGGGCACACATGTAGATGGTGGTACTTTACTGTGGAGCTACTTAGTCGACTTCAGTAAAGTGTCTCACGTAGATGCACCCTGCATCAGTCAGATGAAGAATAGGGTTACCCAAAATGGATGCAAAAATATGAAATATATAAAAAAGTTGATACCATAAACTGTATGTCTGTACTGGTAAGCATCAAGTAACCTAGAATAGTGGTCAGCAACCTTTTCATGCAGTGGGCTGGACCAGCCTGGTTCCAAGGAGAGCTGAAGACCCAGCTTCTGCTGCCACTGCTTCTCCCTATCACATAGCCTCAGCACTGGCAAAGTGTTTTCTGCCCAGCAGCAGCAGAGAAAAGGCCACAGCCATCAAACACCAACAATGACTGAACACCTTGGAGGCTCCCCATGACCATATGCTGCCAAAAACTGTGGCTCTGCATGCCAGATCCAATTTGCCAACTATAATCTCTTGACCATAGTCCAGATTTTTGACATATCAAATATGCTCTTTGGGCCAAATCCTCTAAACAGCAGTTTTACAAATCATGTTTCCATCTCAAAGTAGACGCCTTCTCTTTTTCATAGATGTATTTATTTTTATTTTTGGTCCAAATATTCATAAAAAAGTTGCATGAGTAAAAACCAATCCTGGTATGGATGATTAGACTCAAAAAGTAAGGGCCAGGTCCCAATTAAGGAATACCATGTCAGTGTTAACATATCCACAGAAGCTCTGGCCCTGTTTCAGAATTAAATGAAGTCCATGGAATTGAATTGGTATGTTCAAGTGTTATAAGTGATAAGGAAATGTTATAAGTGATAGTTCAGGCTCTCTAAATATGTATTGTTCCTCTCTGAAGAGGTCATATTTCCATGCAAGTGTTATTATTGCACTGCCTACAATACGAAGATTTTCTAATATCAGTCTGAAAATGTTTCCCCTGAAAGGTTTTTGAACTCCCACATTCAGAAGGTTGTGCTAATAGTGTGCAAGACTCCCTTTTCTGCTGAAACTGCCACGCCTTGGGGCTGACAGTTCATACAGAAAAAGGTTCTCTTAGTTACAAACACGCCTTGATTTGATTAATGAGACTAGAAATCCAGTGAGGTCACGCTAACTGAAAATTATTTTCTTTAAAAAATTATGTTAAATACTGATTGTCTCTGCATCTGTCTCATCAGTTTTTAATGGACCAGGATTCACACTACAAAAGATATAGCAGCTACAGTGTTCACTGCATAAGAACTGTCTTCAATGATGGGTATTTCTTGGTGCCTCACTAGAGGGCTCCTGGTTAGAGTTGGGGACTGGTACAGAAATAAAAAAGGCAGGCTTAATTCTGCCATTAATATATACTGGACTGAATACAAATATATTTATGTTCTTGCCATATGCAATTCTTAATATCTTTTCCTTCATGGGCATTCAGAGGACATGAGGTATCCTTTACTACAAAGGCTACATGTAATGATAATATATTTATCAAATTTAAATGGTTCAATAATTTTACATCCCACTAGCTTTATGAGAGAGAAAAAGTATAAAACTCCAGGAAAGGATATAACTCTTAGGAATTATTATAATGCTTGTGCAGTACTAATAATTCTACCCTATTAGATAATACTATATATTTTCATAATGAAGATTAAATGCAGCAGAAATTATATAATGGCAATACGGCTGTAGATCAAATTGAGTCTACCATAAGAAAAGTGATCACTGATCCCAAGACGTTATGGAATAGTAAACTCAAGAAATTGTGCTGCTTTTCAAGTTTATGTGACTATGATTATTTAATTTTCTTTTGTGCGTGCTCAAGTATAGCTGTTATGTGACTACACATGAAAGAACCTGAAATTAATTTGTCTGTATAAGATCAGTGACTGTACAAATTCTTATGAAAACTAACATGCCATGACAATAGTAATTTTGATAAAATTACAGCAAGAACTGCAATTCTCTGCCATCTGGCTGTCTCATCATAACTACTTTGATGTGCTTTTTATTACTTATTTACTTACCTCAACTACTTTATCAGTTGTTATAGAGCTTAGAAATGTTAACTGCAGAACAATAAAGTATTAGAAACATGGTACCTTCAAAGTTTAACATATTCATTCTTTACAAAGATCTAATATAATCAGTAATTATTTTTTAAATAAATATACTTAAACATAATGCATCCAATCTGGACAAAACAGATACTTTCCTTTTTTTCAAAAATTAAATAAATATACATTTTTCAAGGTACTGTAGTCATGGTTTGTATGGATGATTATCTCTCCTTTCAGATATCTAAATAAAAGGTTTTTAATTACATTTTGGAATTGAATTACATATTTTTTTAATATAAACACACAGTTACACAGTAATGAAGAAGTCTAAGTATACTTAAATGCATTTTAACAAAAAAGAAACCCATTTATTTGGGGTCAAGGTATAAGTGCTGTGCATTTCTAATTCAATCATATTTATTCCAAGGGAAACCATCTCACTTTGGTGACTTCTTATGAACACTAACTAGCCAGCATCATTTTTTTTTCTTTATAAGGGGTGAAGAATGGGGAGGAGGTCAAATGCTTCCTTATCCTTCTGAAAACTCATTTATCTCATTAAGGTGATGATCTGAAAACTTAGAACTTAACTCTTGTCATTTCATACTATAATGTTTATCTGAATCTGAGTCTATAACATGTCCAAAGCTCAAGATATTTCTGCTGTTTGCAAATAGGTAGCAGTGCTTTTATTTCCTCTTTTGTATTCCTTTTAACAGTTAGGAATTATTACATCACAAGTCATGTTACCACGTGTTAAGAATAATCTTTCAAAAATACATGGTATTTCTAGATTTCATAAAAATTCCATAACAACCATCTTTGAAAAGATAGTTTAGCTGAGGGAGATAGTAAAGGATGACTGTAAACATTTGAACTCCAGTTCAAATCTAATTGTCATGGGTGTTGATTAAAGTAATTAGCAGTATATGTATATGATATAAATTGTTACTGTTTTCTCTTTTCAAACACTTGGGAGGTACTCCGATGCTGTAGGCAGGGGAGTTATTTAACTACATGGAATGGACTGGATTAGAGTTATTAGCCTATGTGAAATGAAATGGAGATACCAGTGCATTTTCTGGAGAACAAATATCTTATATCACAACATCCACCATCACACCTGGCACTAATTGATTTCCTCCTTAATGGTCTCAGCAGAAGGACTATTATACAATTATGAAGGGTGAAAAACCATGGCCTCACTGAAGTCAATGGTAAAAGTGCCACTGACTTCAATGAGACCAGAATTTCATTTCGAGTCCCATAATGTCTTTATCCCTTTGAGGTGCTGGGTCAGATCCTCAGCAGGTGTTGATTTTCATAGCCTTATTAAATCCATTGACTTTAACAGAACTATAACAATTTGCATCATCTGAGGATCTCCCTTCCCCCCTCTCCATCCCCTCACATGCTCCAGTCAGGACTATGGTGTATGACTAAGAAAAACTTCAGTGCTGATACCCTATTGTATTAGTTCTGTGAAGCTTTAAAACTCCAAGGCTGTCAAATCCAGCATCTTTCATGAGCTCTAAATGCTCAGAGAATTAAATTAAAAAAAAAAAAACAGACTCTGCTGCCATCAAAAACTCCATGCAGATGGCATAAAATAGCTTAACTGTAATTCACTGGGAGCTAATTTCAGTCATTGCTAATACATGCTGGGTTGAAAATTAGTGTCAAACAACAAAATGGCATGATTCTTAAAAGCATTTGAATTCAAGTTTCAGATGCCCTAAATTTACCAGTATTCAAGTTTCCAGAATTCATATCTCAACAATACAATAACATATTGCCAATCAATTCTCTATCTTCAATTTTTAAGACAATGAAAGGTATAAAATCTAAATTTTTTATGTATTTGTTAGCTGTCTATGACCAGAAACAATAGCAATCATAAATGGTGTAAATGGTTTCCCTGACTGAAGCAATGATATGATTACAGATATTTTAAATGAAAATATAATAGATAAATCTATTATCTGGGACTAAATGAACCCCAAACAACTTTTCCTTTCAGCTGAAATAATTTCATATGTCATCCTTCTTACTAACTGAAAAAGTGGAATGTTTCTGAGCATGATATAATATGCTTTTTTGGTAGACATGCTGCCTTTGCTATTTTATTAGATGCATCCAGAAATGATTAAGACAGAACCACCACTGACCATGTTGGCAGATCTGTCTGAATAGGGATGTGAGAGTGGGGCCTATAGATATAAATCCGATAGTGTAGGTTTTGCTTTCCAATGTCTGTTTTTAGCTTTTTTATTTAAAGATCTAAACTTGGAGAAAGAACTGACCACAGGTTTAACAAATGAAGGTCAATATCTGGAATAATTTTGAAAACAAGTGTACCATAAATGTATAACAGAAAGGTTTCAGGAAAAACATGAAGCTCACTGCTTTTGTATCAATAAGCCAATTAAGAGTCTACTTTTTGCATTATACTTTAATCCAAAGTTAAACAACACTGTATACCTCATCCCTTCACAGTATTTATGGTATATTTTGGAATTAATAGAAAATAAATTGCAGTTTGTACCTACACAATCTTCCAAAAGCTGTAATAGAATGAATTATATAGACTTTCTAATTGAAGGCCAAGATAAAGCTATCTTTTATAGCAGTAAGTAAAACTAGTAATTTTGGGAACCTAATTACAAAGGTGGATTTCTTTTTTGATCATTCAGCATAACATATTTCCTTCTGAAAACTGTTACGGAATGTTACTAATATTTGTGGGTGCACCAACAAGACTAAAGCAATTATGGGAAGAGTGAGTGGGGGCAGAGGGAACGGGGCAGGAACCTAACACAGGAAGAGTATATATTACTTACTATTCTATGCATAGTCAAAGCTGTGTAAAATGAAAAAAATGCTTTCTGATCTACACCCCATTTATATGGCTTCCTAAACCTTGGTCTTCTTTCACTTATATTAGTTAAGGAGTGTACAACAAATGTATTGAAGGATTTTTAACCCTGATGCCAAAGAAAGCTTAAGGAATTGATAGCCAATTCGTCTGCAATGTCCTAAGATCCTCTGGGTGTGGAATCATTTAAATTGCCTTTACTGCAAACACTTCTATTCCAAATATAAAACTATCCAAAGGCATCCTTAATTCCAAATGTTATCAGTTGAAACCTCTACTATGCCTTTTATTTTGTTCCAAGTAAATTGCTGAAGGATAAATATTCATAATGCAGGAATTTGACAGCATACTGACTCTAAATACTATATATTATTTGTAATGTGATTTTTCTGTTATGAAAATAACAAATGCAAGATAAAAACATCTAAACAATTATGCTGGGACAAGACTATAATGTATTAAGACATAATGGAGGTAGCCAGCAGGGATTTCTTGGTCATTTACTCATTGGAAGACTTAGAAATCAGTTTATTCATGAGAAAAAAATATTGCTATCCGTCCTCCATCGTAAAACAAAAACAGCTTCAAATACTGGTGGCACTATGAAAAGGGATAAATGGGCATGCCATCAGCTCTACCCTTAGTAGTCACTTTGGTAATCAGGAGCATTCAATGTACAGCAAGAATAATGGGACCACCATATTTTGACAGAAGAAAAAAAATCAGCAAAATGTACAGAAAAAGCTGAGTGCAAGTAAATAATTTTACTGGGAAGTTGTTATGTACCTAGAACATGAAGGGCATGCTTTCCTTTTAACTCAATTCATTCTTTTAGATTCTTAGTAAACCCAGTAGCCCTTAAGATGCAAGGGGAGCGCCAAGTGACTGTCTACAAAAAGGATGCATTAGATGACTACCTCTTACAATCAAAATCCTGAAGAAAAATCATTTTTCTTACACATCTATATCAGAAATTTTATTCAAAGAGTTTCCACCTGAGAGAAACCTAACAAAATGAAGCAACCTTTCTGAACAAGATAGTAATTTTCATAAAACACACAGTCAAACTGGTAAAAGCAAAATCATCTAAATTCTCCAATTTTTACTTCAATTTAAAATAAAATAATGTGCAATACAGTTATTGCAGGGTACTTCTTAAAAAAAAGAAACATTTTACAGATACTAAGACCAATAAGTAATGTGCATGAATCATTTTTCTGGCAATTTTGAACTGCTTGTCTTTCATAGGATTTCTTATGGCTATTTACATTTTCACTCAGTGAAAATCAATTACCTTCCTGCAATAAGCCTCATTTGCTACCTTTGAGTATAATAGAAACACCATTAGGATGATGACATTACCCAAAAGAAGGGCACCACACAGTTGGTAGACATAAATTAAGGACCCTTTCACATATGCATTAGAAATACTGCTGTGACTGAAATATGCATAAAATCTGTATCTATTAGAGCTATTAGTGTGTGGTGGTGATGATTTTGAAGGAGGAGGGGGAGATTGTGATCTACTACTTTGACAAAATTATGTATTTCCTTTTTTTCTCAGTATGTGCCACTGATGCAATAAGCACAGGCCCCCAGCTGAGCTGCATTTGGAAATGCCACTGAGCATGGTATACGCGCTTCACTTCCCTTTGCTGAAGCAAGACACTGTCAGGAATAGAGTGCATGTGTGCCGCCAAGCCCGCTCCTCCTTCATCACCCTGACCTCCACTGTTCTGCGGATGTATGCCTGGGTGAAGATACCACTCATGTGGAAAACAGCTCCTGCAGATCAATTCATAGGATTTAGGGACATTTAACTTCCATCAAGCCCACATCATCTTATTGATATTTGAAGACTAACTTATTACTGCACATTAATGGGACTAACATAAACGTCTGTGTATTTACCAGCAAGAAAAAAAAGCCCACCTAATTTGGAGATTTCCTCCTCCAAGTCTGTTAAGCAGGGAAAACTGCTCCTAAGCACAGTTATTTTTACCTAGGTTCTTATGAGAAAAAAAAATTATAACGCAGTGTGACAAAACAGGTTATACTTAGAATGTATTTAAGGTATAAAATATGCCTGCCTCCTTCCTATTTCCAAATTAATTTGATATTCCTACAAGCCCATTAATGAATAAAGAATATATCAGGACCCTATCTCTTTCCTAAAAGGATTACTTAACACAATGCTCATATAGGAGATAAAAGAAAACCTCCTGTAACATTTTAGCAGGTAGTAAAAGGATTGCAGGCATTTATGACATGCAAAAGAACATTTTAAAAGCAAAAAGCTTCTGCATTATACCAATTTAGCAAAAAGTAGTAATTTATTGACAAGATTTAACTATTCCATCTTGAAAATCCATGTGTAATCTGTCCTGAAAAGGTAGAGGGGTCTTGCTGAAGTCAATAAACGCATGACTAGGGATTTATCAGACATAATCCTGGTTACTAATATGCTACCATTACAACAAACAATAATTTCCCAGTTATCTTAAAATACTGATTTTCTGTGTAAAATAGGAAGTCAGAGAACACATTGCTCAGTACAGGCTTTGAGAGAAGACTATTTATTATATTTATTCTAAATAATTTCTGCAACACTGTCATACTTCCTTTTCTCTAGTATATCTGGCACAGTGCATCGAAGTTGTATAAAATGCTTTGCTAACTTCTATAATTGTTCAGAAAATCTGTTCAATTTTAATGGCAAAATAAAGTTAATCTGATGACAACTGCAGTCAATAATGCAGGGATGGATCTAGTACTCCCCTACCTTATCCCAGATCAAATTCATCAAGAACAATTCCATGGGTATAGGTGAGAGAACAAGAAGATCCAGAAACTGTTATATGTGGCCACACATTTTGCATCATTTAAGTCTCCCTGTATGTTATACATCTGCATGCTAACAAGTCAAGAATTGTATTCCCACACAGAGTGCTTGATCCTGCACAATGCTGAGCTGACTGGCGCAATCCAACAAAGCAGTAAGCATATGTTTAACTATAAGGATGTTAAAAAGTCTCACTGAAGTCATATCCTCACATTCTGAAATGAATCATAGCAGAAGTGCTTAGCTGAATTTGGCTACAGTGCTTGGAGTGTTCAGGATGATATCCCCAGTTAGACGTCCATAGCAAGGATCACCATTACTAGCTTCTCAGGATCAAGAGAAACCCATGTATGATAAAATATTCTTTCTTACAATCAACATTATTTGCAGTGCTATTATTATTTATTAAACTCCTGTTAAACCTTGAGCTATCATGATAATGAACCATATTAAAAATGTATATTAGAGCTGCATACAATAGCAGCTCTTGCAGGTCATGTTTTTTTGTTCTACTTGTTTATTTTTGCTGTTTCGCTATTCCTAACAAAACTGATTATCGTATGTGTCAGTTACTCTCTGCATTGCAATTCTGACACTGTGTCTGACGGATGCTATGCTAATCTTAACTGTAGTTCATTGTATACAGAATAGTTACTACAAACTAACCAAAAATACAGAGAAATAAATTATGAATAAAAGAATGCAGATCACTTCAGAGCAATGCAAGAAGGGACTTGTGGTTTTTTTATGCAACATTTTTCTTCCTAGAAGCAGATACTGTATCTATGGCACATATCATGTATGAACAAATTGTTCAATGTGTACTACATATTTGATAAATAAATCCAACGACAGGCACAGTAAAGTTCAAGTATCTCTCTAGCTAGACATTTACACCACTATCATGTACAATAAGACGCATGCAGATGGAATGTGGCTTCAGATTAATCATTTAGACACTATACATTTCATAAGGATAAAGGTCATAACAGTTGGGCAAACAATTTCCATCAACATTTTAAATAAGATTATACAATATGCCGTATTTTCATTGGAACTAGCAGCAGTGACTTTATGCAACATATTGTAGTAATTCTCATTCGTATTAAATTACCAGACTAAATAAAACCATATAAATACTGTACATTCCTGTTAATACATAAATTAAAAAATTAAAATGATAAGCATTCAGAATACATTATTTTTTCAATATCACAAATATAGAAAATATATAATTTTAACAGTTTGATACTTCCATCCTAGGTATCTATGTACACTTTAATTATTGTGAAAGAACAGATTCCATTTGATCTTATTATTAACAAGCCTTCCAAAAATCTATTAACAAAGAAATTATGTATTTAAGTGCCAGGCCCTATATGAATTTAGTGTTAAAATGCAGACTTTAAAAATCATCTCTCATTCAGATTAAATTACAGTTTAGTATCAAGTCCATTCAAACATTTGCTAATTATTTATTTGTAAATGCTCACTTATGTTTATATTTTCCTGGAACTGAATACCAGTAGCATACAAATACTAAATTATGCTACTTCCCAATTGGGGATGAGTAGAATACGTCTATAAATGACAATGAGTATGGAAGATTTACTGCTACAGTTAAATGAAATGTGAAGTAAAAGTTGTTTAACACTTTTAACTCAATTTGAAATACAAATTCTAAAAAGCTAGAATTATGGGTCATTCTGCATTGTTTATGCAGGTTTTTTGTATCTAGCTGCAAAACTACAAAATGCATCTCTTTCAAAGTGAACTAGTTTTCTTCTTTAGTTACTCAGCTAGTTTGCTCTGATCTTTAGGACTGATCTTGAGAGATGTTAAGTATGATCAAATTAGGTGGAAGTGAAATTACTTACTTTCCTTGCTTTTCTGTTCTTTCAGCATCTAATAATCACAGCTTCATGAAGAAATGCACAACAGATTTATGCCAATAGCCATAATACTACCTATAGTTTGTCAGTTATGATATTAAAATTGTCTTAATTTTCAACTTATAAAAGCAAAGATAAAAACTACCTTCTTCCTAAGTTGCTGGTGGATATGAATTCATTTTTATGGTAAGCCCACAAAAAGGGAGGGTGAGGTTATAAGAGACAAAATTCACCAACATCCAAAAAACAGGAACTGTAGCACAAGTATTCCTCCATGAAAGCGTGGCCATAAGACTCAAGTCTGACAAAAATAAGGACCTAAAAGTATTTTATAACCACTTTTATAACCTATAAATCCAGAGACAAGAGGATGGACCAAGATGGTCTCCAGTACACCAGAACAGCCTGGAGGGGTCATTTTGGCATTGAGGAATCTCTGAGGAATATACTGATCTTGCCACCTTTCTTCTATAATTTTCTCTGTCCCTCAGGTGGGAGAAGGAGGAGGATGCTGGTACATCCCTGAAGAATCTTTAGGGGCTACTTCTGTTGGCTTTACAGTTGCTTTGTGACACCAGTATGTAACAAAGGAGAAGGATCAATCCCAAGAGCTGACCCAAAGTCTTTAACAGTCAGCTTGACATGAAACTATCCAATCCACTACCCTACTCAGTTTTTTTGTTTCTCATCTTTTCATTTCCCCTTACTAAAACCTAAGCCCGTATTTCCCCAATTAGCTGAACTGTTTGGTTATAGTGATGCCTAGTGAAAATTAAAGCAGTCTTCACCTACCTTGCCACACAGCCAAGAACTCGCTACAGGCAGGGAAATTTTCAGTGGACCAAATCCTCCAGCTTTATGCTTGCTTTGCAGCGCCAGAGTGGTACAAAACAACTGCAGAAGGACAAAGCTCCATAGTTTTTACTGTGCTCCCAACAAGGAACCTTGCAGACTGATGATTATTTTTGAATGATTAAAACAATAAAGCATATTGATATAAAATGCTATATAACTCAACAATCAACAGGAAATTGGAGTCTCACAGATGAAGTGTCTAACCCAGGGGTGGGCAAAATGCAGCCTGCAGACTGGATATAGCCTGCCAGGCCATTCTATCTGGCCCGCAGGGCCCCTCAAAAATTTAGAAAATGTATATTTATCTGCCCCTAGCTGCCTGTCATGTGGCCCTCGATGGTTTGCCAACACTCAGTAAGTGGCCCTCTGCCCAAAATAATTGCCCACCCCTCGTCTAACCTAAGGTCTTCCACCATTCATTATGACATAGAGCTGTATTTACTGCAGGAGCCAGAAAACACAATGCCACTGATATCTGCTGAATCGTGACTATGATATTTAATCATACATTGCTTTCATTTATATAATGACATGGTCTCTTTTTTTTACACAACTTTAAACCAGCCTTTAAGAGCTAGTGAATCCCATTTCACTGTAGTTATCTCTTAACTCTAAAGTTGTCACTTGGAGGATCTATAAAAATGCAAAGATTCTCATAGTATTACTCTCATCCCCTTAATTTGTACCTCTTAGCAGCATCCAGTGGGAATAACTACAGAGATATCAACACAGAGGTTGAGTTTGTTCAGCACAGTGTGTTCATCCCCTGGACAACCTGTCAGGAAAGACATAATCTGCTCTTCAATAAGGCCTAGGTTTCTGAGCCCTGACCTCTTCATTGTGAACCATACTATAGGCCTGGAAAGCCCTGCTTGGTCAGAGGAATGCCATGAATGGTGCAAGTGCATGTGAATAAGTTAAGCAAGTACTGGATTGCCAGGCAGAGCTGGCATTTTGCAACCAAAAAGGAAACAAGAAAGCAGGCACTGATTGGATGCAGAGCTAGGTTAACCAAATATGAAATGGTGTATGTGACTAATAACACAGAGTTAAAAATATTAAAAAGTTGCATAGCCACAAGGAATTGACTCACTCAAGACTCCATCGAGCAACTTTGACCATCATGAATCCCTGAGGAAATGACAATGCCTGGCCGGCTGACCCACCTTCTCTCAACTCCAAGACTATGTAAGCATTATCATTATTGCATTAAATAGGTCAGTGCTTAAGCACATCCCTATAAAACTTTTGATATATGACTAGAATAGTTTAACTGATCATTATTAATCTCAGTTTCCACCCCAATTAAAATTTAACATAACAATGCAATTGGAAGAAGAGCTCATGAAAACATTTTCCCGTTAGACATGTAACATTTTCAACTCTATATATCTGTTACTGCTAAATAAAACAACAAAATTAACAATATATATACATGCAGAGCTGACCACCATCTTTTGGGATATTGGCAAAGAGCTCATTCAAAAGGCATTATTGTTTAATCTCACCCACCCACTGAAATGATGCATTCCAGTGTCCTGGTAGGATTGGCGGGGTGGTGAGGGAAGGAATTGGCAAATAAGGCAAAAGGTGGTCTGAGGGGGAGGGGCTGATGGTTGGCAGTTCACAGGGAGCACAGGGACAGGGGTGGTCTGAGTCTGGGGTGGGGAGGGATTGGCGTCTCTGGGATGACAGGGGCAAGCTGTCCTGGAAGTGGGGCAGGCGTTGAGGGATCCCAGGGACAGCAGGGTTGGAAAATGGGTGGGGGCAGAGGTTAAGGGAGCTCTAAGATGGTTGGATCAAAGGTGGGCCAGGGTCCAGGTGCAGGGACAGGGGTTAAGGGAGCTAAGATGGGGGCAAGTTGGGATCCAGTGTTACAGGGTGGCTTAACCCTACCACCATTAGTTGGGGGTTAACAGTTTCACAGCTTCTGGGCAGCATAGTGGGGCTGGGCTTCTTAGCGCCTAAGGTATTGGGGGGGGTGAGCACTTTGTCATTTGGGTCACAGCAGCTAAGTGCAGTTCAAGACACACATACCCGACTCACACAAGTGTACACACACACACACACACACACACATTATTTTCCCTCATAACAGTTTTTATAACTCGTTCCCTGTGGGAGAGCTCTCTGAGCCACTTTTGCTGCTCTCAGTATTCCCAACATCCTCAAAACATGACCATACAGACTTATTTTTTACTTTTAGTTCTCCATCTTTTCTGCACACTCCCCCTCTTTATAGTGATGAGAGATGCTTTCTTTTTGACTTGAATGTGGAATTCCTCCACAAAAGCCTAGTCCCAGCTGGTTCATCAAATCATGTTTTGAACACTAATCACCTTTTATAGTAGCACATTGTGATCCTCCTATAACACACTATTACCTATCAATTTTCATGAAGCTAAAATATCAACAACCATAATTCTTCTTCATTAATGGGACAACTGCCAAACTATTCTCATCAGGATAGGATAGGTTTTAAAAATCTGCTTACATGCCAATATGCTGATAAATGAAGTAGTTTCTTTCAGTAATAAGACACAGACACAGAAACACACCAAACATGGAGGTTTTTAGGTATATTATTTTTTTCATTTTGCTGAATAACTTCCACTGTACTTCTTGTAGATTAATTATGTTTGCACAGAAAATTTATTCTGAAGCATTTTAAATGGATTGGAATAATCACAATTGTTTTCATGCACAAAACACCTCTCAAAAACAAACAAAAAAATTATGCTCTGATTTCCACAAATGTAAGCTGTAGTTCAAGATGCTATAGGGATATAATTAGCGCAGGCTAAGGATAATAGCATAGGTATACTAATTTCTGGGTCAGTGAATATGGTAAAACTGCCTAAAATAAGACTTTAGATTCAAGCCAAAATTTTGTAAGTTTTGCAGTTGTTAACAGTAAAATGTACAAAATCGTTAGGTTTGACCTGTTCCGTTTACTTCTTCTGCTTTGCGTAGTCAGTGTTCTCTTTGTCAGCATTGCTGCCTTGATAATATTGTTGTCTCTGGGCCAGAAGGTCATAAGGTTGTGGGTCCACATGAAGACTTAGGCTCAAACTCAGTACTGACACTGCAGAGCAGTACTTGCAAGGGAGAGGGTAACTACACTGTCAGAGGTGCCTCCTGTGGATGAAGCATTACACTGAGGTCCCTTTTGGCAAAGTCAAATGGAAAAGAGAAAGCTTCACTGTGAAAAAATATTTTTCTTTTTAAACAATTCTCACAGAACTCACAAAGAGAAGTTGGTATAAACGTGTTACAAGTCTATAACATGGCTGTACACTATTGCACATCACCCAACTACCTCTGTTATACTGAGTTAGAAGGAAGCATTTCTGGTTCCAATTTCATGTATTATTATTAAGGTTTTAGGACATAAACTCTATAGTGTTATTAAAATCATGATGTACTTTAATAAAAGTTAAGTCTTACGATTTTGAGTCAGCCTGAAAGTATTTTACTTTTATTTTTAACTTTTTGGAATGCATTAGAAAAGATTTCCATCCACAAAGTTTCTGTAGGTTATTAGCGAGCCATTGCTCTTGCTTTTTTTTACGTGTTCTTTTAGAAAGGTCAATTACAGCGTAAATAAAGAGTAAGTATAAAATGTATAAATACACTAAAAATCAGTGCAGTTTTAAAGGTGTTCATCTGAACAAGGCATTTAGGAATATTTTGGTATTGAGTAATATCCTGGAAGGAAAAAGACAGGTGAGATATACAAGCAGTAAAGACACAAGTATGAATTCTTGCAAATATATGTTGGAAAATTTGTGCAGGTGGCATAATGAATAATGATTTTTTAAAAAATAATAAGCTAAAGCAAAAGTTTAAGCAGATATTTGAGATTAGGCAAAAGTGAACACCCCAAACAGAGAGTACCCCTAATGGATACCAAAGTGTAACTGAAAGATCTTTCAACTTGGGGAACAAGGAGGACTAGACTGTTATAATGAATATCCTATAAAATAAGAAAGTCTCCAGGGTACAAATCCATGGAGAGCTACAAAATCCAAAAGGAAAATCATAAAGTTGATGTAGTGAATGACTGCAAAGTGTGAGAGGATCACGGGTAATATGGCCCTACCTTTTGGGATGCAGATTAATTTTGAGAGTAAATCTGAAAAAGAAGCTAAAAAAAGCCTTAAGTGTAGGAGCTCCACTAATCAAGGCATGAAGGCTTTAAGTTACTCAAAAGTACTTCATCAGAAAAAGGGTCACAGTAAGGATATATTTGAGCTCTCTATAGAGGTAATAACCACCAGGACAGTTACATATGAAATAGGGATTTCCCTTCTTTGTTTTAAATTCATGCTATATATTTTCTTGGAAAATCTGCACTTCATTTTCAAGCACTATCTTGACATTTTTTAAATGTCCCTCTGGGTACCTTGAATAGACACAAATTTCAGTTAGTTTATATTAAATAGTAGCAGTATTAAGGCCAAAATTTCAAAGGCCTAAGCAGCAAATAATATCTGCAAAACGTGCATATACCCATTCTGCCCCTTCCTGCCAACTGCTCCCTCCAAGCCTCAGAGTCTCTTGAGGCATGCAGCATGCAGCTGCTGCATGCCTCCCCAGATGGCCATGCTCCCAACTAACCCTGGTGTCTCCCAGTGCATGTAAATAGCTGGCTGGGAAGCAAAGTCTTCCAGGGAGTCCAGCTACTAGGCCCTCCCTGGCTGACCACACGCCCTCCAAACTTTGGAGTCTCCCAGGACACTTAAATTGCTGGGCACTCCCTGTGCTGGTGGCCATCATAGAAGACAGTCCAGTTGTTTTCTGTCTTCTATTGATACAAAACCAGATGCCTTTTGTCAGGTAGAAGTGTATGATATGCTCATGACACAGTAACCAGACACAGTCCTAAAAGACAGCTTGAATTATTGCCTAACTAACAGAGCCTTCAGCAGTGCTCCAGCTACTAACGA
>JAGPOW010000304.1:92813030-92833021 GCA_030014935.1 Caiman crocodilus
ACGCGAACCCAGGTATATGTAACCCACCGCGGAACAGGAAGGCAGAGAGACCCTCCGAGTGACAATCCAGTCACTTCCTCGTCTCATAAAAAAGGCCTTTGTGCATTTGCGGTAGCTTGCCATAACGTGGTTTCTGTAATGCCGTGTTCCTGCAGCCGCTCATTATAGTCTGCATTTGTGGTTCCTCATAATAAAACTTCACTCTGCTAAAATCAACAGCAGAGTAAGTACCTTTCTTCACAACTGATATGCATGGTTAACCCAGCCAGCTCATCCCGCCTTGCACTCAGCAACAGGAAAGTGCAACACCTTTATGTCCTCTATTTTTCTCTTGAACAGAAAAATAGAGGACATAAAGGTGTTGGATTTCATATCAGTAGAGGACAGAGGACAAAGTAGCAGAAAACTGGAATGTCCTCTATGATGGCCACCCTATCCCTGCCTGGCCATGCTCCCACCAGCTCCAGAATCTCCTGGGGCATTTAAATGGCTAGCAGAGGAGTGCCCATCAGCTGTATATCCCAAGAGACTTTACTCCCTGGCTGACTATTTAAATGCTCTGGGAGACTTCAGGACCAGGGGAGAGTGTAACCACTCAAGTTGCAGAATCTCCCAGGGCGTGCAGCTGCCAGGTGCTCCCCAGCCAGCCCCACTCCCACCAGCCTTGGGTATGTAACCTGGGGTCTGGGTCTGGGTCTGGATCTAGAGGGTTCAAGACAGAGGCCTAAGGATGAGGGGCACAGTTGCTTCAGCCCCCATGTCCACCTGGAACCTTGTACTGAGGAGCTGAGCATACTATTGCCTCAATGCTAACAGAGAGAGCGGCTTGCTTTATACCAGGCCGAAGCATTAGAGTACAGCCCAAGTCACAGAGTGTCCCCCTATGGGGAGAAGGGAGCAGTTTGTAAGCAATAAACTATGGGATTGCGGAGGTCAATGCAATGCCTGCAATCGATTGAGATGATGTACAAGTGCTCATTCAAGTACTTGCACCCTAATTGATTATCACTTTAACCTTATCCAACACAGTGAAGATTTCCACTGTGTAGGCCATTTTCAGAAGTAACTGAAGTGCTTTGAACACATTGTTGAACACAGTGCTTGTACACATTGCCTTCCAACTGCTGAAACTGCAAATCCATGGGTTGAAATGTCACATTTGTATGTACCCTAAGAACAAATCACCAAGCTATAGGTTGAATGGAAACAGCAAATGTAATTTCCCGTACTTGACTCTATTAAAGAATTTGGTACAAATTCTCATGGAAACCTGCATGAACAATAGATTAAAATGTGCTTGTGTATGAGCATTGCCAAATGGAACAAAAACTGATTGTTGTCTGGAGCATGAATGATCTTTGTTTTATTTGTGTGAATAGCGCTTATCACATTGGGGTCCTGATCCCAGTATGGGACTTCTAAGCAATACCACAATGAAATAATATCAGTGCTTCTGATGAAAACTATTTAAAATGTACTGATAGACAACAACAAGAAAAGATTCCAGGATATTCAGTAGTGGAGAGGCAACTAAGTGTGATGTTTCATGGACCAATATTATATCTAGTATTACTCAACATTTTGGAAGAAGTAGTAACCGCAACATTAACTGTATTTTTAGATTTCACTGCATTAGGTGAAATGACAAGAATGCAATGATATAGTACTACTGGAGTGATGCTGTAGCCATGATGGTATTTTTAAAAGTACTAATATGCATTAAAAAGCAATGAGATGTTGTCACATTTTTGTTAAGTATCTATACTGAATAGGAGCCTTGGATCCATTTTCAGAAGTGTTTTTGGCATTGGAAACCAAAGTCCCAAGGAAGTCAATAAGATTTGGGGCTTGGTGTGTTTAAGCCACTTCTACACCTTTTGAAAATTTGGCCACAAATATTCTTGAAAGGAAATGTCTCACTTTTGAAACTGGGATTTCCTGTATGAAACAGCAGGGAAAAAAGCTTTGTGATTTGGATTACATTAGAAGATATGGGGTACATTATTAACCATGAAAATGATGTGTTTTCTGTAAAGCTCAGAATATGCCTGAATATGATTCTAAGCACTTTCAGCATTGGAAATATGTCCACAAACTTGGAGTAAGATAAATAGCTATCCACTACATCTGAAAGGTGCACTGTGGTACAAAAGAGAATGATGGGAGGAAATTGAGCAAAGGATATTTTTTTGCTTAGTGTCAGAAAAATATTCCTAAGAGAGAGGAATAAGGGAAAAGTCTCCCCCCCCCCCCAAAGGGAAATGATAAAAATCCCATTGCTTTAATCCTCTGAAGATGTATGAGGCAATACACTATAAAGATATACTGTAGAAAACACAGATCTACATTGGCTGGAATATGGACAAAATGACCTATTAGGTCTTTCCCACCTCTAATTTCTACGATTGTATGAATATGAATGGAAAAGAACAGACCATGCATAGCAAGGAGGGAAAATCCAATCTGTCATTGGTTTCCCTCCCTGCTAGCCTCCCCGTTTCTTGCCATTCACAACCACTTTCCACCATCTGCAGATGGCTAGAGGAGCAGGGGGCAACACACAATTACAAATTAATTGCTATTATTGTTGCTGGAGCCTAGAGTTGCACTCCAGTAGCATACAAAGCTAATTTTCCCATCTCTGAAATGCATTTTCTTGGAAGTGGGGGTTATTTTGTTTGTTTGTTACTTAACCATTGGGTTTGTACACACAACACAGAGAAATGGAGGAGGTAGGGGTGGAAACCAACAAAGATGCATAAATTGGGGGGGGATAAGGAGGGGAAAACAAAGTACCCTTTGGTTCTGGATTAGCATGAATATTTTCTTTGAGGTACTTCCTTCACTCTGCTACATTATGAAACCTATCTGTTCCTCTCTATTTCATATCATGTTTGTTGTTGATATAAAAGGGGTTAACATACAGCTCTGAGCTATCTGTGGGTTTCACAGATAAGTTTAAAAATAGTTCGACTTGTCCCATTTAAAGAACACTCTCAAAAACATGGTCAAGCAAGTCCCACAGTGAAAATAAAATTGTTATATATAAAAGTGTACAGCCAGCTAAAGAATTCATCGGATCATGGAAGAAAATAATCTGATCAGTTAAATACTGATTGATAGTGATATAGGCCACTGTCATTTATACAATAAAAGAAGCAGCTGCTTTGAAAGGAGAAAAAAGATATTTTAGAGAGAAACTAGGATTTTGTAACTGTTCTTCAGTCTAATATCAGGAAGTGTTTTCTGTTATTCAGAATATATGCTGCTTTCTTGCTTCCATTTATTTATTGATATTTTACATCCTTTTTTGATGAGCCACAGTGGTAGAGCAATCAAGAAGTCAGAACTGATATGGTTTCAGAGGTGTGAGTGCCAGCTCCACAATGGACTTGAAATGAATGGCTCTCTGGTGGTAACCCAGCTGTAAAACAGTATGTGGCCTTTTGGACTGAGGAGTCAAAAGATGCTGGATATTAGGGCTGTGTGAAGCTTCGGCCTCTGATTCAATTTGGTGGAGATTCGGCCCGATTCGATGGCTGAATCTCCCAATCAAAATCAAATCAGAGGACCCTTTAATCTCTCCAAATTGAATCCAAACCCTGCAAATAGATTCCGAGAGATATGGAAAGATTCAGCGATTCAGATAGAGACAGTTTTAAATGTTTTTTCTACTTGCCTCTAGGTAGCAGGGGCTCATGAATGCTGCAACGCTGGGGTGCATGGAGTGTCCCACAGAAACACAAGGGGCTCCCCAGCGTGCTTGGCAGCAGACCCAGAAGTGGACCAGAAGCACTTCTACTTCCAGGTCTGCTGGGGAGCGTGCAGGGAGCCCCCTGGTGCCTCCTGAGTCTGGGAGGGGCACCCGGGGTCCCCCTGTGGCTGATTGCCAAGTTAGGAAGGCACAGGGGGGTATGCAGCACACTCCCTGGCAGACCCAGAAGTGGACTGGAGGTATTTCTGGTCCACTTCCAGGTTCACTGCTAAGCATGTGGAGGGCCCCCTCTACACTCCTGTGGAACGCTTCAAAGTGCCCCACCATCACAGTTATCATGAGCCTTACCTGCTACCTTAAGGTATGTGAAAACAAAAATTTAAAGCTGTGTCTATGTGTCGACTATGCATGGCTGCCCAGGAGCCATGGTAAGTCCGACTGGGCAGACCTGGGCCAAGGTGGCCACAGAACAAACCCTGTCCCATCCCCACTTGCTCCCCTGAGACCAGTGGGCTGCTGGGTGCAGGCAACCTGCCTCCCTTACCCCTTTCCCAGGGTGGAACAGGTGAGGCTCCTGGCAGCACCTGCTGCTGTAGTTCCAGACCTTGCTGCCCCACCCCCACCCTGAAGGCCAACCACTCTGCTGTGCTGCTACCCAGCCCATGGCTTCTGGGCTCGAGGCATGCAGGTCTCCCAGACAACTGGGGTGAGAGGCTGGCCACACCACTGCCCTCCCCACTGGGGGCCACTCCAGGGAGATGCTCTGGAGTCAGCTCCCCTCCCCCTATGCCACCACTGTACCCCAAGCATGCCCCTACTATGAGTACCCTGGGTGGTACACAATGAATTGTTCATGCAGGCTGAGGGGTGCCTTAGCCACTATGCCATATGGCTGCTGATCCTCCTGGCGCCCTGGTCACACCTGAGCTCCTGGTTCAGGACCCTGAGCTACAATGGCATGGGGGGCAATCCTGGCCTGCCTCACAATCCCTGCCAATGCCTGGAGGGCTACCCATGGCAGCATTACATGTCCCTGCCCCTGCTGTTGCAGAGGACATAACCACCAGCATCAATGCCTTTCTTGGGGTGTGAGAGGCCCATGGCCACCTGGCTGTGGGGACAGTTTTGAACTGTGTCCCTGCCTCTGCACGCTGTAAGGGAGGGGGCCAGGGGAGTGCAGCTGGGCCAGACTAGAAGAGAAGGCAGGGGCTGGAACTGGAGGCAGCAGTGTGGGGTTTGAGGTCCTTTCCGCCAATGCAGGACTTATCACGTGGCCAGGACTGGTGAAGCAGGCAGCTCAGCATGGGCCTCCCTGCCGGTGATGGTGGCCAGTTGCACTTGGTGTCTTTGGCCCATGGTCACCAGAAGGGCCAGGGTGAGGCAAGGGCTTGGCAGATCACCCGTGCTGTTGACCACTCTAGGAGTGAAGCCTGGGTCCTGGGTCGCTAAAATCTGGGTCAGCTGCCACATGAAGGACATGGTCTTAAGGGCACGACCAGACCAATGACTGTGGTTGGTCACAGCCACCCACTGTGCCCGCAAGGCCCTGACCTTTATGCAGCACTGCCATGCTGTCTGTGGCTGCAGTCCTTGGATGCAGTTATTGAGGTGGATGTCATCTACCTGGATTTCAAGAAGGCCTTTGCCACTATTTCTCACCCCACTCTCATAAAAAAAAAACTAGGCGACTGTGGCATTGATGCCTACGCAGTCAGATATGTGGCAAAATGGTTTGATGGTCACACCCAGAGAGTGGTAATTGATGGGTCATTTTTGACCTGGAGGGATGTGGGCAGTGGAGACCCTCAAGACTCAGTTCTGGGGCCTGTACTGTTCAACATCTTTATAAGTGATCTGAATGTGGGTGTGGAAAGCAGGGACAGAATCCAGCTAGATCTAGACAGGTTACAGCGGTGGGTGGATGAGAATAGGATGGAATTCAATGCAGACAAGTGCAGGGTGCTGCACCTAGGGAGAAGGAACCAGAAACAGCCCTATAGGCTGGGGAACACCCTTCTACTCAACACAGTGACAGAAAGGGATCTTGGAGTTATTGTTGATTTCAGGATGAACATGAGCTGCCAATGCAAGGAAGTGGTCAGTAAGGCCAACTGCACTTTTTTGTGCATCTACAGATGCATCACAAGCAGGTCCAGGGAAGTGATCCTTCCCCAGTATGGTAGTGCTTGTCAGGCCACAGTTGGAGTACCAGTTCTGGGTACCACACTTCAAGAGGGATGTGGCTAACCTTGAGAGGGTCCAGAGGAGGGCCACTCACAAAGTCAAGGGGCAGCAGGTCAGGCCCTACAAAGAGAGGCTAAAGGGCCTGAATCTATTCAGCCTCCACGAGAGAAGGCTGAGAGGGGATCTGGTGGCCATTTACAAACTCACCAGGGGGGACCAGCGGAAATTGAGGGAGGCTCTGTTCCACTGGGCACCACTGGGGATTACTAGGAATAATGGCCACAGATTGTTAAAGAGAAGATTCAGGCTGGACATCAGGAGCCATTACTTTAGAGTTAGGGCTGCCAGATTCTGGAATATGACACCTGAGCCTCCTCTCCCACTCCTCCCTTTGGAATCCTTGCCCCCACCTCTCAGCTCCCCTACATGGTTTGCCCAGGGCACCATCCCTGGGCATTATGCTTCTGTAATCATTGGTGGTGATGTTTTATTTGGAAGTTTGATTCTAAGGACTTTGAGTCAGAAACTTGCAAAGAATGTGGAACTAATCCTGAGATTGGCTGGATATTTTTTCCCTATCTCAATTTGATGACATTTAAGAGAAAAATACCCTGGCAAAACAAATTGTTTGTTAAAGCATCCCAAAGATTTAGACTTCTCTTGATCAGCCTTTGACATTTGCGTTACCCTTGGCTCACATTTCTCCAGCCAATTTTCAAATCATGGCACAGTTATATTCAAGTTAGTTTGAATTCACTTTGACAGGAGGATTCCATGAAGCATTGTAATAAATTCTGCAATAAAGTCCAAGTATAATATTTACTACATTTCATTGACTTACTAATTTTGAAATTTTATCATACGAAGCAATAAAGCTCATGTGAAATGACTTGTTCCTTATTCAAATATGTTATTTTTTTACATATAGTTCCATCATCCTGTAGATGGTTACTCATTCTTCTCATAATGGTTGTTCTCTTATTTTACACAAAAAATAATTTCAACTTACTAATATTATTCTCCTCTGAGCTATATAAATCAATGTCACATTTGTTCTTCTGATCTTCTGATTTTGTCATAGTTCTCTCTGATTTTTCAATGTGAAGTGATTCAAAAAATACCCATCCTAAATTCTGACTGGCTTGCACATGGGTGGCCTTGAATGAGTCACAGCAGGATGGATACTCTATAGTCATTGCTAAAGTATCAGTCACCTGATGACTGTCTTTGATCTGCTTTTGGACAACGATGATGGCTGACTGGCTGTCACTGTCTCTGTCTGCAGTTTACCTACAACTTCAAGCCAAAGTATCATCCTTTGGCCAGGATGTTTAACAATCATCTATCCATTAAAAAGGATAGATTGTTAATAGTCCTTGTGAAGTGAAGAACAATGGGCCATTAATTCAATGGCCTATTAATGATCCTTTGACTCCCTCAGCTGCCTAAATAGTGTTACCAGAGCTGCTGTACTCTGGAGCAGGAATCAAAGCTGGGTGCTTCCATCTTGGGTAGACAAATCACCAAAACTGTAAAGGGCTACTGCAGCTCCAAAACTGTGACAAACAACAAAAAAATTTCCCTAATCACAGATGGCTAAATTTTAAACAGACAGATCCTGTCATAATGAACTACTAACATACTCTAGATAAAAAGATAAACCTCCCCTCTCCCTGGTCACAGTTCATTTTTAGTATATATGGACAAATTCCTCCCCAAACTCAAGTTTAGCAATTAGTTAAAACTACAGCATGAACAGAAATCTGCTACTACATAAGTATAAACATCCTCAAAAGACAATTAACCTAATCAAGGGTTAATCAAATTATCCCTTCACTCATAAAAAATAAAAAACCTGAGAGTTGGGGATGTCCTTGTTTCCAACTGCCTAAGATTAAATATTGTTACACAGGAGGGAAAAATCAGTTTAAGGACTGGGGGGCTTCAAACCCTTTTTTCCATTATAGCCATATGTCTAGGGGCCTACTTTAATCATGCTTTCACAATTTTCACAGAAACTATGGAAAATGGCTGTTTCCAAAATCACTGCAAAAAATGGTGTTTGCCTCGATTTCCCCTGGAATTGCTTCCCTAAACCAATAAAAATATAATAAAAATAAAATGCTGGCTCTCTTGGAGCCAGCAGTCCTCAGAGTTGCTGCTGCTGCTGCCTAACCTCACAGCCTGCTGTGGATGGGGAAGGTGCAGCCAAAAGAGAAGCTAAGATCCCTCCTCTCCTATAGGGGCCTCTCTGCCAGTCAGTGGCAAGTAAGGACCACATAAAGGGCATCCCATTCTGTCAATCAGTAGCAAAAGGCAGGGCCTCCAGGGTCTCTCAGTCAATCAGTGATGAGGAGTGAGGCCACTGCAAAATGCCTGCAGAATGGGCTCTGTGCACCATGAGCAGGCTGCAAAAAGCCCTTTTTACTCCAATTTATGTAGGTCCCTACATAAATTGTCCAATTACTTGTCTGGGGAAAGATTTGAATTTCATCGAGTCCCAGTCCAAAGGCCTGCTAGAAAAACAGAGATCTGCATTGATTACCAAGATCCTTACATTAATAAAAAAGGGAGATAATACATGTCAAAGAAACAATTTCCTGACAAACATCAGTATGGTATATAGTTGCAATAATAACCCCTTTTGAAAAGAAGTATTGAAACTACTCTTTTTCTCTACTGTTTTGTTATATATGAAAAAGAAATGTGTTAATAGTCTTACAAAATAATCAAAGCTTTCTTCTTACCTAGTAAAATTAAGTTGCTTGGAAGATAAATCAAATGCAAAGGCAAATGGTTTTGCAAAGTTTAAACGAAGTTGTACTACCTGATGTGCATATCTGTATGTAAACAAGCCCTGCCCTGGTCTCAACCAATATAAGTCTCTTTATATTCTTATTAACTTTAGTCAGTAAAAGACTCAGACTCAGATGAGTTTAAAAGTGGTTCTTTGCTGCTCAACAACCCCTAATTGCCACCAGTGTAAAAGGAATCCATCATTTCAGTTCTTTGTCAGAACACTCACTTTCAATCTAGAGACTGTTTTTGAGCTGCAGAAAAAAGATGAACTCAAACTAGACTTGCAGAATTGATTAATGGTTTCTTTAATATATTGAAGAAATATATTCTGCAAATTTGTCTGTGGGATGATCAACATATTTCCTGCACTTTTGATCCTGTCAAATGGATTTGATTTGAGGGTTTTATTAATTTGTCCCTGAGCACTACTGTCTAATGAATAGTGCACTGGCCTGGAACTTAGGATATCTAAACTTGTTTATATTGTACCTAATGTCACCAAAAAAGATAGGCTAAACTAGGTATGCATGCATTAGCTCTGGAACTGAAATTAGTATACCTGCATTAGCATGGGGCTATGACCATCTTAATAAGTCTTGCTTTTCAGCAGAGCTAATTACCTCAGTTGTGGTACCACTGCTATTTGTCCCAGGTGTATTACAGCTCCTGGTTCTGAAACCTGTGCACACAGAACTGCTTCAGGGTTTCTCTGTATGGTGCTGTCTTGAACTGTGTAGACCTGGTCCCAGGTTACTTGCTCTGCTACCGAGCTGCTAGAAGAACTTGGGTAAGTGGCAGTCCTTCTCCCTGTTTCCCATCATTCCTATCTTGTTTGCATAGGCTGTATAGACACTGAGAACATGGACCAGCATGATGGGGGCTTTATCTGGAGCTTTTTGAAATTGAAACAATGATAATAACAACAATTAAAATTAATGAACTATTTTTTTTTAATTTCATTTGTTTGTGACATACGGGTAAAGACACTTGGCTTGAGTAGGCACTTATATAGCTTTCCTCACTTTGTGCATCTTGCAGTGAAGCAGTTGTACAGGGTGCCTGCATAACAGGTCTTTGGGTCTTTGTATCACCTTTAAATAGGCTAGAACAGAGGATGGCACTAGAAGCATGTTGGAAGTGAGCCAGGAGGCAGCAATATGATCTGTGATTATGTACAGATAAAGACCCTAGCATCCCATGAAAGTAGGACAGAGTCTGTGACCACTGTTCTAGTCCATACAGCTTGCTAGAGTAAGAGCCCTCAAGGAAATTGTGTCCTCACTATGGGTTAGGTTACAAATAACATTTCCACTATATAGGGCCCATATTGAGCCCATTTACAGAGAGATTTTACATAGTTTAAGGTATTTTCATCCTTTATGAAAATGTAATTGTAATATTAAATCACAAGAATAATGCATCTAGTTCTCAGTATTTTTCCTATCAATTCATTTTCTTCACGTTCTGCAGAAAACCTTAGTAAAGTCTTTGATAAATAGTTTATTGGAATTACCAACATTTGGTAACAAACATGAATAAACAAGTTTTTAAAATCCCCACAAGAGGCAAATGTTTAGCAGTAATAAAGAAAAATACACACAAACTCTGTATTTCTAGCATTAATAAAGCATTTTAAAAATTGACCTCCTGGAATGCACTGGAACTGTCCTTTCAGAACATGTTAAATGCAGTAAAGCAGACTCAACACGTACATTTACATATTGTTAGAATTGATTTCTGATGCACTATGAATCATTGTATCAATTTCATTATCTTTCATAAGCAATGATCTCAAGTTTTTGTTAACAACCTCCTTTTGCAAATTAGCTGTTAGAAACTCTGTTATGCAAATAGACAGTATTATATTTAAAGCAGTCTCCTCGATGAACATGCTAATAGTATTAAGGGCTAAATTACCGAAGATTTACTTTCTATTGGCACTAGTGTGAGCCAAAAATGCTTGAATATTTTGGTCAATCTAGGCACAGAAACATCTGTTTCCTTTCAGACTGAATAAGACTAAACATAATAGTATTATTTTTATGCAGGAAAATAAGGCTACTGTAAGTACAAGTAAGAGGATATTTTTTATCATCTAAAATATTTTTATTCACAATTCTTCTTAAGTGACTTGAAAATCATTAAGTAGGGCATGATATTAAGGATGAAGACTGCCAACAAATACTAAGCAAAAAATAGTGCAGTGGATTATGTAGAAAAGGCAATAACATAAATTGAAAGCAACATAAAGTGAAAGATGTAATTTTTATAAAGATCTTAGAGCAAGTTCTTATAAAATAGGCAGTAAATCTATTTACGAAAACTCAAGGTTCTAATATTTTTATTTGATTTTTGTTTTTTAATTATATAAATGCCAACTAAATCATTAAAAGAAATGTCAGCCCCATCAGTGACAGCTGCTCACCCTACTAAAGGAGGAGGGGAAGTGTAAGAGCAGGGCAGCTAGAAAACCCCACAGCGGTCTGCAAAGTCACTAGTGGGAAAACAACAAAGGCCTTTCAATGCAACTAACACAGATGTGCCCATAGCCAAACTGTCAGAAACAGTTAAGATGACAGCTACTCACAGTTCATTATTTCCTTCTCACAGGTCATTGGGTGACAAGCTGGGTCACCATGTTTTGTCGGTTGCTACAGTCCTCCCCACACAACCCCCATTCAATTTAAATAAAGGTAAACAGCTCAATTTGATAAAATAATGTAAACAAATATGTCCTAATGCTTTCAGAAAATAGGCATGTAACATTTATTATAGCTTCCTACCATGTTTAGCAAGATGAACTATTTCATCTGAGAAGCAGAAAACAGAAAACTGAATTTGGCTATCTAGCTGATACAGCTACCAGAATAATTCTGTCAGGATGCTACTAAAGCATGTAATGAAAGCCAATTTGTCACCAAATCAAAGCTTTAACCTTTAGAACATTTACATGGCAGATACATCATGAAGAATTGTCTTGCATTTCAGTGAAAAGAGATTTTCCCATAAAGGGACAGATGGATTTTTCACGAGTAAACTTAAAGGGGAACAGTTAAAAATGAACAAATATAGGAGTTTTTTTAAATGGAAAACCCCCATAATTTATGATTGTGTTTAAAGCAGATAGGGTGGAAATAACTTTAAAAAAATCTTCAGTTCACAAAACTAAAAAATCTAAACTTCAGTTTCATTTTCTTTAATGCCTTTTCATCTGCCATCAAGCACTAATCATATTCTACATAATAAAGACGGATCATGGCTTTTATCTACATTTCAACCACTTGGGATTTACCATGAATGAACAGCTTTTGAACAATCAAACATCTGATTAACCATTATAAACAATACTACCAATTTATAGCTTTATAATTTATGGAAGTGGGAAAATATTTTCTTTGGGCTATTCCTCAGTAATTTTTCCTAGGCTAATAAACCTCCGAAAAACAATGAACATGAACAGCAAACTCAGTAAAAAGAAAACCAAACAAATAGATAACAAAAAAACCTATTGGAGACATGTACCTCTTTTAGGACCAAGACCTACAAAGCACTCTGACCCAGATCCAAGACAGCATGTATTTTAACTTCAAGCACATTGCTCACTGCCGGGGTGGAGCAGAGCACTCAGAAATACACAATTTCATGCTCTTTTCTGTACAGTTTTAGACCTAGACCACGATTCAGTAAGACTTTGGTCCAGAGATAATAAAGCCTATGCTTATCTTTAAGAGTATGACTAGCTGAACGTGACTTCAATGGGACTACTCACAAGCTTACATGCTTTGCTGGGTCACAGCTTAAGTACAGATTCTTTTTGTTCTCTTCCACTATTTTATGGCTTCAGGAAGCACAGCTATAAGAAAAGTAGTATCTGTAATTACAACTGAAGTCTAGAATAATTCATCAGTGCGGTTGTGGGTCAGGGAAAGAATGTGAACTCAAGATTTTAAAAAGAAAAATTTACAATATTTTTACCAAATCGGTGTCCTCTTATGAGAATTTTTTCCTGCTATATTTGATCAAAGAAAGACCACTGTTTGCTATTTAGGGTTATATTAGCCAGTTAAAGTACACTGCATAAAGGATCGCTGTCAGGTTTAAGCTGTAACTTCTGTTCAGTTTTGTTCTTCAGCCCTTTTTTATTTTCAGCTTTCTTAATGATAGTCTTAAGAATAAACTGCCAAAGAGAAAGTTAATTTTGTATGCAACTACCTCTTTTCATACTCTTCTCTGAATGTATTGTTGTTAATATGGCAGATTCTCAATGTAATCCCTAGAACTTCAAAATGAAGGTGTCTTTTTGTCTGAGCTAGTCAGGGGTATAAGTAATGGAACTATCAGGAGTTGGGAGAAAAAGGAGGGGAAAGGGCTCAATTCTTCCATCCAAAGATAGACCAAGTCTTTTGCCTGATGTAAACGTAGTACTAGTTGCCTTTCTGGGACCAGGAAAGATTTTTTTCCCCCTGAATGCTATACTAGGTGGAGGAGTATTCATGATCAGCTGCAGAGGAGGAAGCTGAAAGCAGCTCTTCACCAGGGATGTGACTAAGGAATAATCATGACTGGCACTGCACTAATTTCTCTTCCTGCACTGATGAAAGCCTCCTCTTATATTATGGATGTTACATCATGTAGAAACTGCACTCACAGGCTGCACTCACAGTTATATCTTCTTATGTTTAGATAGAGCTGAATGAGGCTGGAAAACGTAGTGGTGATACTCTTAATGCAATTATGATTTTGAAAGGATGTTATATTAATAAACATAACAGAGTTTATTATTTTCTGCAATAGCACATAGCTGACTTTTTTATCAGAAAAACAATTGCTGCCAAAGCACAAATACAGGTTGCGTGAAGTGACTCACCACTTAGACAGGACTCAAAAGCTTCTACTCAGCATCAGCTTTTGAAAGACAGTGCCTAATCTCAGTCACTACTAATTTAAATTGCTAGAACCATTCCACAGAAGACTTGCCTGACTAAGGTCTTTTGACCTGGCATACAGTAGAAAGACTTATACTAACAATCTATAAAAATGTCATGCACATTTCATTTTTCCCCAATGGCAATATTTCCCACTCTTTTCTTAAAGAGAATTCAATTGGTAACACTAGAGTTACAGAGGTAATGTATAGTTTTCCCAACCACAAAAGGCATGCGCACCAAATAAAATAGCATCTTACATTTACACAGCGCATTTCCTCTGAAAGGATGCTCAAACCATTTTGCAAATGATAACTAGGTAGAATGTGCCAGTTCTTCATTAGTATGCAATAATGTTCTAGCACAAGTTAAGACCAAAGGAGAGGAAGAAAATATAGAGCACATACTATATTTGATGAGGAAGATGACCTAAACAGTGTTTGAAATAATACCATTGCTACTTGCAGAAGAAAGCAGGCCTTTTACTTCAGAAGTTATTGGATACAAAATCATGTTACAAATTTAAAAGTATTAGTACATGTTTGGTTCCTTGGGTGAATCTGGTATCTTTTATCTGATAAAGATATCAGATTCACCCAAGGAACCTTGTCTGCCTATGTCCTTAGACCAACATGGCTACAACCTACACCCCTTAGTACATATTTTACTTTTTTACTGCTTAAAATCCCAATTTAATAGACACTTTAACATGCATAAATCCCATTAGATTTAACCTGAGGCATTAAAATAATGGTGTGCTTAAGGCACAATCTTGATCATAGGATACTTTTGAATCAATGCCAATGTTTTCTTGGAGATGCTCTTTTACAAGAAAGTTGTGTTTAACACAAAAACAAGAAAGAACAGTTGAGAATATTGTGTTTAACTTTGTCCACTGTGCTTCAAAGAAGCCAGATATTTTAATATACCATGTACCAAGCTGTATGGTAACATTTTAACAACATGCATTACATTCAGACCTTACTTTAAACACTAAATAAGTACATTATGTTACATTAGACTTTAATTTGCATTTCAAAAGAAATCTTTTTGAAGGAGACTGAATTTAATAGCTGTTTGGAGTTCTTACAGTTTATCTTGGAAATGCTAATCAGTATTTACAAAAATTTACTTTAAAACTTGGATTACATATGAATAAATATAAGCATGATTGTATTAAAACAAATATAGTTAACTTCCTTTAGGCAAATCACTGTAGAGATAGATTGATGAATATAATTTATCCAGTTGCCAATAATTACCTACCAAAAACCTGAAAGGCTTAAAGTAATAGCAAGCCAAATAATACCATATGCTCTTTTAGTATTTTTGTAGCATCAGAGTATAGAATTGTGAGGAGGTATCAGAATTAATCCAGTCCATTACATTTCAGAATCACTGGAAAAGGTGGAATTTGCAGATCGAGGGACCAATCTAGCCAATGGCAAGTCATCTAAGGAAAATAATCCCAGGAAAAGAAGAAGTTTATGGTAGCTAAGTTAGTCAAAATACAACAATATATGGAAGAATCTTTGCTCTTTTATTATTACAGTTGATTGATTTGTAAAATTTCTAAGGGATTTATTGTTGCACACCTCACTGCCCCTCTGAGTCTTGTGCAATCTAAACAAATCATAGCTGCTAAAATTCAGTGCTGAAGTCTTGTTGGAGAAAAAAATTGTGAATGTTTAGGAGCTGTTTCTTCTAAATGAAAGGCCCATCTTATTTAATGCTTTGCTCTACAGTTACCAAAACAGCAGCCCACAAAGATAATTAAGGTAGCAACTATCAATGTAATAAAAAAAAAAAAAATTTTTCAGTTAATTACAGAGCCTTGAAATCAGGGCTATTCTTTCCCTTCTTGTAACTTCAAATGCCTAACTATCTTACTTCTAGTTTTAACTTGAATAAATAAAACTTAAATAAACTGGTCTGGGAGTATACCAGTGTGCCATACAATGCTCCAGTTCAATTTGTCTTTCAAGTTTGGAGTGAAACATTTACTATTCAGGCTTTAGTCTAGTGGTACAAACCTAGTCAACATAATGCCAATGAAAATCCTATTACTTTGTGTTATGTTATGTTGAGATGTAGAACTTAAAAGTAAATCCCCCAATTACTATCAAACTTAGCATACACATCAATCTTTAAAAAAAAAATGCACATAAATGTCACCCCTTTTCATTAATTTTGGTCAAAAATCCATGTTTGCTTACCAGCCAGAGGGCTTCTGAGATATTTCAATAATATCCAGGAAATCAATCTTACATGAAACTGAAGGAAAACATCTAATGTCATTGAACAATAAATATCAGTTCTGTCAGTAGCTTACCTTTGAGCTGAGGCCTTAGGATGTTTCTCTTCTAGTTTCCTCACCAGTGCCACTGTCAGCTGCGTAGTCTCCCCTAGGGGACCTGCAGGCATTAAATGGGTGTCCAAAGGTCTTGAAAGTTGTTTCTGATTGGGGTTGCTGACATTTTTTTGCAGAACTTAAGAGATAAAGTATAGACATGTAATTTATATATTGTTAATTAGAATAATGTGTGTATAATTTTTCAAGAAAGGCTGCTGATCAGCAGAAAATGTCAAAAATCTAAATAGCTATGTCAAGATTTATCAAGAAACACAAATCTGAACAAGTTATGATTTTTTTTGTTTATTTTTACTTCAAGAAGTCTTTTAACATAAAGAATATTACATTTAAACTATGTCACAAGTATGGAACAAGGAAAGAGGCTCGAACTTCTGTGAAAAAAGATCTTTACTCACCAAAATCATGCAAATCTAAATGTATAGTATTTGCCTCATATTTTGGAACCCTCCGAGTGCATTAAAAAAGCAATGTATTTATTTATTTAAACTAACAATGTAATGCTGTAGGTTAACTTCCCCATTTTCCAAATGTTTTGGAAAGGACTGTCTCTGACCTGCCTCTGGCTTGGTACAGTGACCTCTTCTGCTGAGCTACTGTCTGCTTCCTGATGAGCTGTAGACCAGGCCCCATGGTTAATGTGGTTTTCTGTCTGGGTCACCTCCTCTCTTACATTTAGCTCCTCTAGGTAGGTCAGGACAAACTCAGGGTAAGCCTGTAGGAAAGGACAAAGGCAAAAGAGTAATGAATAGTAACATCAGGCTATATCGGTAGAATTACAACAATCTACACAACAATCTGTGCGAAAAAGCAGTTGTTAATAGAGGCAATGCCACAAAAGTTACTGCCTATAAATAACTTTAGATATCATAGTTTTCCATATTCAATTTTATGCACTTACTTTAACAGAAGTAATGAAGGGAAAAACAAACAAAATATCTAAGACTAAGTAGTTATCTGAGAGTCAAGACTGACTCTTAAATTGTTCTTGTTCCATTCTTACATTGAAACATCCTTGTAAGTGGGGAAAGGTTTTCCTGTTTCTCCTCCATAAAACAAAAATTGTATTCCTATATGCAATTAAATATGAGCAGCAGGTTTATTTAGGAATTTAAATATAAGCTATTAGCAGAATTCTATGTCTTAACAAAGGCATGTATCCAAATCAAAAAACTTCTTTTCTAAAGAAAGAGCTCTGTAATGGATTTTAAAATGGTTGCATCTTCTTTTTTGAGAAACAAAACAAATATAGTTCAGAATTACTAACCTTTGTATCCTTTTAACTTAGATATTATGTCAAGATGCTCCACATAAGTTATCATATCCTTGGAATAGCATCTTACTGCATTTGAACAGAAAGGAGCATCAGCACTGTCAGCTACTTAATGAATATGCGGTTGGTCGGTCCAAGATAGCTGCACATCTGCCGATTCCTCACCCCAGTTAAATTTATGTGGGTATACAAGGTTAGTGTTTACTCTTAGCAGTATATTTCATAGATACAAAGGCAGACAATTCTTCTTAGTTCTTTTTGGTAGTTAGAATCATAGAATCACAGAAAATTAGGGTTTGAAGGAACCTCAGGAGATCATCTAGTCCAACCTGCGGCTCAAAGCAGGACCACCCCCAACTATATCATCCTCAGCAAAGCTTTGTCTACTTGGGTCCTAAAAACCTCCAAAAATACAGAATCCACAACTTCTGGGTAGCCTGTTACTGTGCTTTACTACCCTCCCAGTGTGAAGGTTTTTTATAATATCTAATCTAAACTTCCTGTTATGCAATTCAAGATTATTGCTTCTTGTTCTGTTATCTGCCATCAGTAAGAACAGCCTAACTCCATCCTCCTACTTGCTTGTGTTGATGTTGTGGGAGATCAAAAGCCTTGCTAAAATCAAGGTATGTCACATTATCTGCTCTCCCTGCATCCACCGAACCAGTCATCTCATCATAGAAGGCAATCAGGTTGGCCCAGCATGACTTGCTCTTGGTGAATCCATGCTGACTGTTCCTAATCATATCCTTCCAAGCATTTAGAATTGCACTCCTTTAGGACGTGCTCCATGATTTTGTCAGGGACTGAGGTGAAGCCACCTGGTCTATAGTTCTCCAGATATTTCTTCTTCCCTTTCATGATTTTTCCAGGGACTGAGGTGAGGCTGACCATACTTTCCCAAATCCTCCTTCTTCCTTTTCTTAAAGATGGGCACTATATTTTCACTTTTGTCTGGGACCTCTATCAATCATCACAGGTTTTCAAAAATAATGGCCAGTGGCTCTGCAACCACATTGGCCAACTCCTCAAGCACCCTTGGGTACATTGTGCCCGATCCCATAAACTTGTACACATCCAGCTTTTCTAAGTAGTTTCTAATCTGTTCTTTTGCCGCTGTCAGCTTATGTCCTTCTTCCCAAACTATACTGTCAGGTGCAGTAGTCTGGAAGCTGATATTGCCTGTGAAGACTGAGGTAAGAACGGCATCGAGTACTTCAGCCTTTTCCACATCATCTGTTACTAGACTGCCTCCCCCTTCAGCAAGGGACCCACGCTTTCCCTAATATTCCTCAAGTTCTTCAGACCTGTCTATTTAATCCATCTATCATGTTTTAAACTTAACCAATATTACTCAATGCCAAAAAAACCCAGACCCACCCATCTCAAGAGAGTTCTGTAACCTCTCAGCTATAGAAGCATGTTCCTTCTTGTTTGTTGCCAGGACTAAAGTACTTTATATAAGACAGTTAGTGTTTCAAACCCCAAAATAACACTAGCAGTAAAGATGAGAACCCAGGATGCTGTGTGTCCAGGGGCCTGTGCATGTCCATAATCTTTAAGCTACAGAAGTGAATTTCCTCTTGCCTCTTGCTTACTTTTTCTCCTCTTGCTTTCTTTCTGGTCTAATGGCTCTTGCATATTTGGCTGCCTTATGGCCTACTTTTAACAGAAGTGGAGGGCATTCCCATAAATTTACCTATACATTTATGTTATTATTATTTTATTACTTATTTATTTTTTAATTTTTAGATATACCAATTATATGTATTCTATATTCTATAATATTTAAGGCATTGTCTTGGCAAGTGTAAGACGTGGGTTCATATCTCCTCATGGGTAAAAGAGGGTCTATAACCCTAGTCTTCCAATTCCTGGATAAGTAATCACTAGGCTATTGTGTAACATGTGGACTCCCTTGATGTTTAGATCTGAATTTAATGGTGTTTCTGAGAGTTAAGATGTTTGGAGCAGTCTAATACATCAGGTCCCAAGAGGGATTCAGATGCCTTACAAACACCAAACTGGATCATGTGAAGTAGAGCTTATGCAAGAACTAGGTGCATAGGTGATTAAACTAAACTACCTCTAAACCCACATAGTGTCCAAGTGTAGGCACCTATGGATCTGCAGTCCAAAATAAAGATATCTAATGATATTTGTAGTCACAGAAACAAGGACAATCTACAAAAGAAACCAAGCTGGATTTTGCAGCAATCTTTTTCTTAAAACGTTATTTAGGTTCCCAAGTAGAATTTATGGAAACAGTGGAAATTTTCAATTAATTGATTTTTTGTCAAAAACAATCCAGTGAATTAATACTAAGCCTGCCAGAGGATGGGAGGACTACTGCCACTGCTGGCCCACTGAGCAACCCTTGCAAAGCTAGCAGGCCAAGGCATTTAAGGGAGCCCACCCCTGCCCCAGCCCTGAAACGAGCTGTAGGCAAGGCAAGGGCCCCCACAGGGACACTTGCATGCCTGTACACAAATGCCGGGAGCTTGGGGAATAAACAGGAAGAACTTGTGCTCCTGCTTAACACAAATAACTATGATGTCATAGGGATAACAGAGACCTGGTAGGACTCCACCTATGATTGGGTCACAGGTATAGATGGCTATACCCTGTATCATAGTATCATAGTATCATAGTACCTAGGGTCAGAAGGGGCCTAGAGCAGGCCATCTAGTCTGACCCCCCGCCAATTGGCAGGAAACGAGTGCC
>JAGPOW010000304.1:92833121-92869400 GCA_030014935.1 Caiman crocodilus
CCGCTGTCGCTGTCTGTCCTCAGCTGCTGCTCCTTCTGCTCTCTGCTCTGCAAGGGCTCACGTGTGACCGAGACCACACATGAACCCTCTCTGGAGTCTAAGAGTCGCCCTGCTCTGCTCCCAGCTGCCAAGCAGTGACTTAGACCCTAGCTTGTTAATTGCAGCCTGTACAGCAGGGATCGAGTGGATAAAAGGGGAGGGGGTGTAGCTCTCTACGTCAAGAAAAACTACATGTCCCTGCAAGCCAACATTGGCACCCAGGGTGGATGACTGGAGACCTTCTGCATTAAAATCCGTGGGGAACATGGCACAGGGAACACAATGGTGGGAGTCTACTACAGACCTCCTAAACAGGATCAAGAGATTGACCAGGAATTCGACAGGGAATTGTCTGAGGCCACACATTCTTGGTGTATTGTTGTTGTGGGAGACTTCAACTACCCAGACATCTTGTGGGAAGAGCGCTCGGCCAAATCCAAGCAGTCGCGAAGCTTTCTCTCATGTGTTGATGAGCCTATCTGATGCAAGAAGTCTACAGACTGATGAGAGGTAAAGCGCTGCTCGACTTGGTTCTGGCAACAGGGAAGACCTAATCAGTGACCTAATGACTAAAGGGAAGCTAAGTGACAGTGACCACAAGCTGATCACCTTCACCCTCTGCTGTAAAGCTGGCAAGTCAGTCAGCAATACAGAAGTCCTTGACTTCAGGAAAACTGACTTCAACAAGCCCAGGAGGCTTGTCAGTGAGGCCTTGAAGGGGAGGGGAGTTCAGGATGCATGGTTGCTCCTCAAAGGAGCGATCCTGGATGCACAAGCAAAGTTTATTCCATCTCGGAGGAAAGGCAGCAAAAGGGCACAGCAGCCCCCTTGGCTCTCCAGGGAGCTAGTGGACCTCCTGCATCTAAGAAGAAAGACCTACAAAGGATGGAGGACTGGATCCACCTCCAAGGAGAAATATTCTGCACTGGTCCATACCTGCAGGGAGCAAATCAGGAAAGCCAAAGCTGAGATGGAACTCCAACTAGCTACAAGTATCAAGGACAATAAAAAGTCCTTTTTTAGATGTATGGGGAGCCAGAGGAAAAGCAAGGGCAACACTGGACCCCTGCTAAACCAGATGGCACAACTGTCTGGGCCTGTCTGGGCCCCCTAGGTTGGGAATAGACTGCCACTGGAGGTGGTTCAAGCTCCTACTTTGAACACCTTCAAGAGCCAATTGGATGTTTATCTTGATGGGATCCTATGATCCCTGCTGACTTCCTACCCCTGGGGCAGGAGGCTGGACTCAATGATCTTCCAAGGTCCTTTCCAGCCCTAATGTCTATGAAATCTATGAAAACTGCATTTTTGCAAAAATATATCAGTTTTGACAAAACTGTGGTCAGGAAAGTTTTCCTGAGTCCAAGGTGAAATTTTTCGTCAAACCTAAGGACACCCATTGCAGAATAATCAACAATTTAAAAATCAGGGTGCCATGAAGGCCTAGGTTCCAGTCTTCACCCTGATTCAGATTACAGACTTGAATATGCATTTCCTAAACCTAGCTGAGTGTCCTAATCAGTAAGCAATAGGCATTCCCGCAGTGGGTCTTGCTCTGATTTTGGTTTTGCTCCATAGCAGAACAAGAACATTTTTATATACAAAGGAAAAGTTAGTTATATTTAAAAATATACAGAATAGAATATAAATTCATTATAAATATAATTAATGAATAGGAGGTTATAATTCTGAAAAAAGTGAGTTCCCCTTTTAATCTGAATGATGTGTCACATACCATTACACTGCACTATGCTGTTTTTCTATATGTCAGTTCTTGTTGGCCTACATATGCTGCAACTTAAAACATCATGACACTACAGATAAAGTAAATGTGATAGGAAATATATAGAGAAATACACCATTTGGGGATGAACTACTAACCATTGTCACTCACAATGAAGCAAGCATAGGGCAGAAGTAAGTATTCTAATATCAGAAGTTAAGCAATGGAAATTTTAGAAGTATAAAGTACTTATAAAATACAGTACTAAGGATTTACAAAGTTAGCATATGAAAAGCCAGCACAACAGAAAAGAAAGTAGGACTGTACACTTTTGTTCTAGGTAGCAAATAAAAACTAGAACACTTTTACTCCCCCACTATCAGTCCATCAAGGCTGTGAAAGCAAAGTATTTAATCTAATGTCCAAAGGAATGAAGGATAATGGAAGGCTGGCAGTGACAGTAATAGGCCCAGTATTGATGTCCCACTGGACAAAGTTTCTGTACAATTTTCTATAAGTTAAAAGATTTTAACACTATGCATGTTCCCAACATTTTGGTACATGTATAAACATATCTTCAAAAAACTGAAGCTTGACTTGCACCATGGCCAAAAGGGACCTACGGGCAATGATTGTCCATCGCAGGAATATGAGCCATCAGCATGAGGTAGTGGTCAGCAGGGCAAATAACACACTGGCATACATCAACTGATGCATCTCGTGTAAAACTAAGGAAGTGATACACCCACTGTACTTACTCAACACTGGTGATTCCGCAGTTGGAGTACTGCATCCAATCTCCGGCATCGTACTGCAATAAGGATGAGGAAAAACTTGAGAGGGGCCAGAAAATAGCCACCCAGATGATTAGAGACTTGCAAGGCAAGCCAAATGAGGAAAGGATGAGGAACCTGGGCTTCTTTAGCTTAAAGAAGAGAAGGTTGAGAGGAGTGCATCAGGAGCTCAGTGAACAACTGTTCACTAGGACACCCCCAGGGAAGACAAGGACCAATGGATACAAACTCCTAGAAGGCTGCTTCAGGCTTAATACCAGGAAAAACTCCTTCACAGTCAAGGTGTCCAGACTGTAGAATAAACTCTGTCCAGATGTGGTGCAGTCACCTACCCTGGAGGTTTTCAAAAAGAGACTAGACAGTCATCTTGCTGGGGTCAACTAACCCCATTTGTCTCCCTGCCTAGAGCAGGGTGCAAGCTAGACCCAATACTCTGCTAGGTCCCTTCCAGTTCCTAACAACCTATGAATCTAAGATTTATTGCACTTTCATCATCCGCTAAAATTGTTTAGGTCCAGATGAAATTCAGTTCACTAAAACATCGTGGAAACAGCAGTCATTGGACATTATTACACCTGGCCCACCGACAGAACACAGGTCAACCTTTTTGTGGGGCTGGACACTGTTGGGAGAGAGAACCACTGTAACATTCTATTACTGTCCATGACTCCTTAATGACAACACACATGAACCAACTGACCTAAAAATGTAAGAATTAATTGAAGATGTGGAGTGAAGACACTGACCTTAACACAAGCGCATGTAAAGAAGAGCATCTCTGTCAACACTTTGCACCAAAGATTATTATATTCATATTACTCACATAAATGCTGTTATTCAAAGACCTGAAATGACTGAAATCACTAAAACAGTAGCTTCTTGGCAGCTAATATATTCAGCAAAACATTTTTCTGTGTCAAAAGCAATATATTTAAGAGTCACATTTCCTTAAATTGCTAGAAATTAAACATAGCCACTGCCAGCAGTCCATTGGGTTTGCAAAAGAGTTGACATCATTTTACCATCTTCATTTTAGACCTGATGTGGGTTTTTGTTTGTTGGTTCATTTTAGGTTTCATGGGCATTGGCTGGGAATTTGATTGAGACAGTTGATTCAGGTTCACTTGTTATAAACTAAAGAATTTTCCTTTAAATGTTGCTAACAGTGTACCAATATCATTATAACTTGCCAGTATATATTTTAGTAAAGCTGTCATGCAAGTAGGAAGCATACAAAACCAAAGGCCTGTAAATGATAAGCTTAGCATAAATAGACTTGAGGTTTTGGCCTAATTAACATGAGCAGGTAGTCAGTATTTGACCTATAATTATGACACTATCCTCAAAGTGAGAAATGGTTTGGTTGGCAAAATAAACTGTACAGATGTACAGAATAGATGTTTTCCTTAGATTTGGGAAAGTTTGCAGAATAAAAATGTACTGTACATTGCAACTGTTAAGTGTTCTTGGCAATAGTAACTTGCTGACATGAATGTTAAAGAATATTAGTTATAGATAGCAAAATAAATTTGAGGTATTTTTAAATCGTGGGTTAAGTGAAGTGCTTAAAAGGACAATCTCTTATGCATATTTTAGTTAGTTGGCCTAAAGTGTATAAAAATGAATATCCTAACAACCTGTGTGAGAAAATCAGGAGAACAGGGAGTTCCCATCTACACTGGCAAACAGCCTATAGCAGAGGTTTCAAACTCATCTTGTCAGCCAGGACTGCTCAGACCTGGCTCAATGTGCTGCAGTCCAGGTGCACATGTAAACCATGTGCCCAGGAGCTTCCTGGGAACAATAAACTGCAGAGCAATAAAATCAGCTGTTTATTGCTGCACGCTAATGGCATGTGTAGATGCACCCTGGGATTCCTTGCAGGTTGGATCCAGACAGAGGCATAAAGCAGCCAGATCTGGACCCTGGGGGCGTGTCTACATGAGACACTTACTGCTCAGTTGACCAATTAACTGTTCAGTAAATATCTCAGTGTCTACATATCCACTCCTATTGTACAAAAAATACTACCCTGCTGTGGAATTTTTTCATATGCAGCAGCACACGTATAGATAACGACCCAGCTGGCTGGTGCACGAGGGTGCTTCAGTGCAGGCCAGCCCCTCCTCAGCACGCTGAGCCCAGCTAGAGCAGCCCCAGGCTGGCAGGCTGATCCCTGGGGCCCCCTGCCAGCTGGGGCCGCTCAGCAGCATTAGCACACTAATGGCATGTATAGATGTGCCTTGGGACTCCTTGCAGGTTGGACCCAGCCAGAGGCATACAGCAGCAGGAGCTCTAGGTCTCCCCAGGGCATGTAGCAGTGGTAGCTCCAGCTCCAGCACAGGTACACATGGTGTACCTCTGGCTCCTACTGCATGTCCCAAGCCAGAGCTGAAGCTGCTACCACCACTGCCATGTGCCCCATGCTGTGGCAGCAGCTCTAGCCCTTTCACAGAGCACACAATGATGATGGTACTCCAACATGGGGCAGTGATGGGGCCAGTGGCCAAGAAGCTGGGGCTGCAGCAGTTGTGATGGGCAAAACAGCCAGAGGATGACCTGGGCTGGTTCAGACCTTGCAATGCTCACCTTCCTATCCACAACTGCCATGTCCACCAGGGCCCAAGACCCCTGGATTCTATGGTAGGCCACATCCCCAACTTCTGGTGGCCTGCTGGTAGTACAGCTGGCCAAACTGAGAGGCTGCATGAGCCAGAACTGGCTTGTGGGCTTTATGTTTGACACCCCTGATCTATCAGGATATAAAAAGGAATTGATAGAATGAACATAGCTCATTTAACATTAATTTTCATTAATTTTCCAATTTTCTGTTGTTATATTTGCTCCTGGGTAAAGGTTGCATTCAAGTTACTTACCAAGTGGTTATCCTCTGTTTTCTAAGGTAATCATAGCACAACTGGAGCAACTGAAGCTAAGCCTAACAGTATAATTGAATCTTGGGTATAATCCTCACTCTTAGGATACACCAAAAAGGTATCTCCTGGATTCCCAATCAAATCAGCCAGAGGCTCTTTGCTAAACATATCTTTAATCAAAAAAATTTGCTTCAAGATGTGTTTGTAGAAGGTGTCTTTATCTTTTATTCCATGACCAAAATGTCTATTTTTAAGGCTCTTCAAAAGTTTTCATTACAAATCTGTTAGCAATGACATATCAAGTACTGGACTTAGAGGCTGCAGCCTGGAAAACCTTTTAGTGGGTTTACCAGGCTCCAGCCTCTAAATGTCTCTTTACTTCTTTTAATAAATTAATATAAAAGTAATGAAGCAAACACCTCATGTCAGATGACAATGGTATGTAATATTACCTTCAGCTTCAGCCTCTTTCTTTTTCAGATGCTAATTTCTAGATAGATACAGTTCTAATATCAATTAAAGTCAGAATAATGTCCCTCTTCTATAAGAGAATAATTGCTCTTATAGAAATTAAATTAAAAATCAAAACAAATGTGTGTGAAATAATTCAAGACTTAATGAAACAAAGTATTAAAAACCCAATGAAAAAAATTTCAAAACATTTTTATGAAGTATTTCAATCTTAACAAGTAACTTGGTGATATTGAGATGAAAACTAAAAAAAGTTAAATTATAAAGATGTGGAAGTTCTCTTTTCACCATAGTCACATATACTTTATTTAGTTATGTTACAACTTCACTTTTTTTCAAAATGTTGTGGCTAAAAATGATACATATACCACAGAGCAAGACTGAGAAACAATTGGTGGTAAACAAGGGTTGTAATTCTGTACTCAAACATCCCTCCTAGCTTGCCCAGTATTACAAGTGAGACTGAATGTTGAGTGGAACTAATGTGTATAGCACTGGTTTCTTGTAAGGGTGCATTTGATTCTCCAACAAATTGCATCTTTTAAGAGAAAATTCTTTTGAATCTTTTTTTTTCCAGAAGTTTGGTTGCAGTCATTACACACAAAACTCACATTTCAAAATTTTGAGAGAGTATTCAGGGGTGTGCCAATTACACAAATATGGTTATTATACAAGCAAATATGGCATGTAACTTTTCTACATTACTAGGTTTCATATATGCATGAAAAGGGGAATAACTCCTTTCAAAAGTTATATCATCCAAACATACTTACAAAACACACACCTTAGAACAGATAGAACCGTCATTTCTAAAACCCCACTTCTGATAAATGCTGCTTTTGTCTCTGAAATAGAATAGTATAATTCAATTAAGTAAATTAATAGTAAATGTTACCTCAGTTAAATCACTTTTTGCTATAAAATTAAAATATATGTAACGTAAGAGTCCATTCCATAGCTCAATGACATGCATCTGTACTGAAAGCTCAAGGATGTTGTTGAATGAGGCTCCAAAATTCCCATCAAACTCAATGACCACTGAGTCAGACTAATTTTTTTAATTACTTCCAGTTTGGGAATGTAACCAGTGCATATCAATGTAAAACTGGTGGGGACACTAGGAATTACATCTGCATGGTTTACTGGAGTGACAAAGAATGCATTGCTAATTTGACTGAGTAAGAGCAATGGCTATTTTCAGGGGTGTCTGTGTCCTTGAGGACATGACATCTTGACAGAAGTCAGGCTTAATTTATATATACATTTAGAGGGAAGAAATCTAAATTTAATAAACTCAACCATAACATTTCTGTGCCAGATTCTATTTTTATTTATACAAGTGTAGATCCAAGTAACACCATTGACACGATTCATACCAGTGCCAGATTCGGATCTAAAGTGCAATACAATCAATAGAATTTTTTCAATGATTTCAGTGGGCTTTAAATCACACTCAAAGCAAACTTGGGTCACTATCCTTAAAGGTTCATTCCTGCTGAGGAATTTGTAAAAGTGCTGAGCTTACAAATCCCATGAAAATAGTATTGGTTTGTTCTGCAAGCAAGATATACAATGATAATAGGATAAAGATTCTTATTGTTTGCACATGCCATATTCAGACCAGCATATTTAGTGGTCTCCATCTCTCAGACAACAGATTGCAAATGTAAAGAAAGTCTCAGTTAAAAATATTTTGCATCAACTAAGGAGAAGCTTTGATGTAACTTGCTTCCTTCAACTTGTTCCCAAGGGACTTGGTCCACTGCCCACTTAAATCAGTTTGAGTCAGTCCATTGACTTCAATCGCTTTGTATCAGGCCCAAGAACATTAAACTTCATCTAATGAGATCCTTTTCAGTCAACATTCCATTTGACAGTTGAGCAAGAAGCTCAAATGAGCTGTTGTAAGTTTATCAACTCTTTAACCAGAACCTTCTTCTGCCCTTTAGTTGTGGGGTATCTATAAAAATGATTTTCCAAGGGAGTTCCCTGCATACATTGAAATGCATGGAGAATTGCTTAAGGATATATCAGTCGGCAAAAGATCATCCATGTCTGACTTGCATAACACTTGCTTTAAATGTAAATAAATCAAAAATAGGTTCAGTGCACAATCTTACTCATATGGGACATGACTTGGGAATGACCTAGTGGATGGAGAGAATATTTTCCCCTAAGTGTCAGTAAGTGACAGATCTCAATGACACCCTGTGCTATTTTTCTGCAGGGAGTACACCCAGAGAAAAAATATACCCAGAGTTACTAGGAATCTTGACATCTGTAACATTCCTGGGGCATTACATCAGCCCCTTTAGGTTATTTCAATTTGATCTACATATCCATGAATATAAAAAATCAATGTGCCCAATGGTCTAGTAAATCATTCACTCTAGCCAATGCAATTGTTCCTTTGCTGTGAAGTATAGGCATAAAAGAATCTTTGCTGTGAAGTATTGGCCTGAGAACTATGCCACTGGGAACAAGCCAATCTTAAGAGCTCCCACAGTGAACAGGTTAACAAACAGTCTACTAAAAAAAGAACTTCCCCTTTTACTTTCTTTCTAAAGCTGCTTACTAATTATTAATATTTAAAGTTTCTAGGTACTCTTATGGAGCCCGGGCAAAAGAAAATATAAAAATGAATAAAATATTTCAGTACAGATGCATGCAACGGAAAGTTATTTTATTTTCAGCAATATCCAGGGCTAAAATCTTTACTGGAAAAATTTCACTAACATTAGTGGAGTTACCCAAAAGAACAGTTGGCCCATATGAACTTGTAATCAGCTGGAAAAACATTTTTTTCTTCTTTTTTTAGACAGGAAATAGTCTATACAGGTTGAGTTGATCCTTCTGCCCAAAAGATTTTATAAACAGCATTTTGCTAATGGGTAGTAGGACAAATCTTTTAAAACATTTTTAAATACTGCTTTTGTTTTATAAATATGAGCTTTATATTTTTATACAGAATATTTTATAGTATACAGATGACAATTGTTTTATAAATATGAGATTTATATTTTTATACAAAATATTTTTATATTATACAGATGACAATGGCACTCTGAGCATCTATTGGTCCTTATCTTAAAAATTACTCGTCAGTGTAAGTTAGTGCAAAATTAGAGTACTGTATTTCTTAAGATAGGTTATGAATTATGCCCATACATCTGAGACTAGACTATCAGCCATGTGCATATCTACATGAAGCAACTTATTAAAATATGTAAATCAATTGATTGTGATATCATTCCACCTAAAAACAATAAGAAGAACTGCAAGAATGCACCAGGTGAGAGAATCTTGCTGACTGAACTTAAAAGAAGTGGACTAGGATCATATATGCCTTGGCTGTCTCCCCACCTTCCACCCCACTTCAGCATGACATATGTGCATGTAAAAAACCCTTTCTTGCAGCTGCCACCATGCATTAATTAGTAGCTAGGACTCTGGAATGACATATGCACTTAGCTTCCAAGAAAGATTTGCAAAACCTTGCAAAAACTCCTGTAGAGTTTGAAATTAATGGGAAAAAACTCCTATTGCCAGTAACTATGTCTCTTGCGGGAAATATTTTGCACCTTTCTATCTCAGAAAAGAAACTGTATTCTCCAGCCTGATGGAGGAACAGAGTAGGAGAACTGACATGGCACTGGAACTCTTTTGCTGCTTTCCATATTCTAGAGCCTGGCAGGAGCAATTTTGGTGCTCAGTGTAAAACAGGGCTGATTCAGGGAATAATTGACCCACAAAAGCTCCCTGTCCCAGGTGCTGTATGTACATCCCCCTTCAAAGGGAGGCAGCATAAATTCATTATAGCCAGCTCTGTATCATCCCCACACTACAGTCCATATTCTACAGTTCTTCCTGGAATGGAAGTCATATGTTCATGTTCTTGCACCTCCTCTATCCAGTGATGCTCAACCCCCCTGGCCCTGAAGAATGAATGAATAGCTAGATGACATCTTCATCATTTGGATGGAAAACCTGCAATCTCTGGTTTGATTTCCATCACAAATTCAATAATCATCACCCCTTCATCAGGCTATCTTTTGAATACTCCAGTACGAACATTTCCTTTCTGGACATTATGATCTATAATCAGAATGGTAAAATACAAACTAGCATATACAAGAAACCCACAGACCAACATACATATCTGCACAGAACCCACCACACATTTGCATTTCCACAGACTTTTATTTGGCATATTGGTTTCTAGCCTATCCGAGAGAACACAAAACAACAGCAGACTCTCTGTATTCTTGGAGAAGGGTGTTTGTGCCCAAAAGCTTGCAAAGAACAATGTTTCCAACTATTTAGTAGGTCTAATAAAAGATATCACATTTACCCAAAGAACCTTGTCTGCCTTTGTCCTAAAACCAACACAGCTACAACTAGCACCTCTGTCTCTAACATGAATATCTGTACTGCTTTACTTGCTCAGATACTATTGAATGATCAATATTTTACTTGCTTGGTATTTTCTTTTATTGCTTCCCTGAGTAAATATAACCTAATTTTGTTGTTTGTAATGAGTCCCAATTGACAAATGATACGGATATATATTTGGGGGAAGTAGCTAAAACAACTGTATACCCAGTATATTGCCAATAATACAAGGCCTATCAAAGACCTTTGAATATTTTTTGTTTGGTTTCAATGGATTTAATCAAGTTTATGGCTTTGATCATGTTTTCTGATTTAGAAAAGTTATGTAGCATTATGTGATTGAGGAAAAAATAAAAGAAGACTCAGGTAGTGATGATCAAGATAAGAAAATGGCCAGGTTACTTACTATTAGTAAGTAAACAACAGTTAATTTTTCTCTATTGTGTTTGGTGGGGAATGGAAAAGGAGGAAAAAAATATATCCTAGTGCTCAAATAAGGGAAAGATTCTCAGCTGATGTAAAGGACATCTTGTTTGGGCTCTACTACACTAATCTTGCAAAACTAGTTGAAATCAGATAGCATTCAAGCTGGGGAAAACAGATGTTATATTGAAAGTTTTGCCTCCATTTTTCCCTTATATTTTAAAGAATCAGCCTTTATAAACTGTATAATCCTTTATGATTTTTAAATAATGTTTTATAGACAGATGAATATGATCAACAATTAAAGAACTGGACAAATCATTGAAATGTGGACTGCAGGATGGATATGAATATGAAGTCAGCTATAATGCAAAATGTACTAGTATATACAATCTAGTACCACCACAAAAAATAATAATACCCTATTTTCCAATGATAGTCCAAGTACCTAGGTAATTCTACATACGTAAAAGCAGCGTATATAATCAGTACCTTTGCTGTACTCCCAGCTTGTATCCTTCTAGAGGTACACCATCACTGATCTCAACTCTGATTGGCTGACCAACAGCTAGACAGCTCTGTACCATAGCTCGATTCAGAATCATTCCAGCCTTCCAATGAATGGAGAAAAAAGGGTTTGAATAAGTTAAAAGAACCAGAAAATTCAACAATGTGTCACAAATAGAGAGGTCATTATGCCTGGATAACCCAGGATATTAACAGTTGCAGAAAGTGAAACACTATCCACAACTTAGCAGTCAATGAGCCCTGCTCAGAACCAGTGATCTTCTGTACAACAAGGGTGGCATTTTACAGTTCAGTGAAAAATAGAATAGACCCTTGATATCTTCATTTGTCCTTTTTCTGTGCATATTTCACAGTGCAACGATTTAGGGTCCATAACGTGTCACTTGCTATACTTATAACTACAGACTATTTGAAATATGTATGCACAGAAAAAAAGTTCAGTGAACTGCAAAGATTGCAACAAAACTATAGTCTTTGAGTCAATTTAAAGTTTACTCTTAAGTCTGAAACAGTGTTGGTTAAACATCTTTAAAGTCTAGTTTGAACTATTTTTTTTTTAACACATAGACAACTTGCTGTAAAAGCATATAATTGACAGCAGCATTAGAAATGAAAAATTTAATAGTATTCTTTATGGCTAGGGACAGAAATTGCACATAAACCGGTATAAGCAGGTACCTACCAAATTCACAATTTCTCAGATTCCGTGGATTCCATGAAATCTGGCATTACCCAGGGAATCCATAAAATCCAAAGGGGAAAAAAAACTAACTGAAAATAAAGCAGTAGCTCCCCAAAGGGAGTCAGCCTTCCTTAGTGTGCTGTGGCAGCCCACTGGGGTAGGAAAGACAGGGGTTTTCCCACTCAAAGCACTGCTGGCAAGATGGTGGCTGCCCTTCACTGGCCGTGAGAGGTGCCTATCATGTAGCCCTGTCCTTCTCCACCAATTGGTGGTTAGAGGTAGTGCTGCATGATGGACAGCCCTCACAACCAACCAGCAATGAGGGCCATAGCCACACATCAGGCAGCCCCTGCAGCTGATCAGTAGTGTGGGGCAAGAATGGGGCCACCAGAGCTCCTTAGCCAATCAGAGGCACTGCATTCCACCTGCGAAACATTTGCCCAGGCCCACGCTTTGCCTGTGAAATTGGGAGGGCAGCCCCCATAAATTAGGTAGGTCCCTGGGTATAAGTAATTGGAGACTGGTTCAAATTTGTAACACAGCAGAAGTTCAGTGCATATAAACCACTTTCAAAAAGGCCCAAACCAATTTAAGATAAACTTGGATGGGTGTAGTTTAGGCTAGATGGGTGTAGTTTAGGTTAAATAAGGTTATTGAACTTCTATCCCAGATCCCCTCCAGATTCAAGGTAACTCACAGTCCTCTAGCATCCCACAATGCTTTGTACCTTCCTTACCATCACCTTGTGGTGGGGGGCAGGCTAGACCCAAGCTGTCTACTCCAGCCGAGCAGGGAAGCGTACTCTAGCACCCCCTGCCCTCCGGCCTAGGACACTGCAGGCATGTGGCGGTATTTCCAGAATCAAAAGTGAATGTCTGTTCTCTTGCTTATTAGTTCAACCTATGCAGCTTAGACTAACCTGTGAAGATTGACTTGACTCAGACTTAGGCTTTTTGACTGTCTGTACTTAGCCTATAAATTTCCTTTAAATTTATTTTAAAATTATAACAGATATTTTAATAAAATGTTCCAAACATTTTGGTTACAGTCTTTTAAAACACTGACAACAGATAAGACAGATAAGCTAGCAAAAATAGAAACTGAGGTCCTTGCTGTATGTCACACTTAAGATGTGTTAACTGAAATTAAAATGTGAGTGTCCATGCACTCAAGCAGTAAAACAAGGGCTAAGTACTCTCAGATCACAGAAAAGTTAAGACTTTTCATGGAATGAGTATCTCCAAATAGTATTTAGTAGCACATGTTCTGCTATCATCCAACCAGTCCACAGAGATAATATGAACAATTTGCAGTCCCAAGGCTAGTGCCCACAGTCACCTGACTGACAGTCCCAGTTCTGTGACCAAATGGGAGACTCAGAATGCTCCAGTGTGGTCCCAGGGCAGAAACTGTCAATCAGCTAATTGCCAGTCCCAGCCCTAGGATGACATTGGAGTCTTGAATGGACTCTGGTCCCAGGACACTGGCAGGATGCAGAAGCAGGGGCAGCACCCTTTCTCATGTTTGGCTCCTCATGCCTCCCTCTGCCCACAGCTCATGACAGAGACCCAACTCACCAGAGCTTCCCATAAAGCATACAGGTTGGGACACCATAGTAAGCATTACTGTGCAACTGCTCAGGTTATGTTTTAACTTTTAATATGGCACAGCATAGTAATAATGCTTAATTTGTTAATTTACGTGTCTTTGTAGATTACCTGTGTTTACCACAAGCTATCTCATTACAGTTTAGAGCCTGTTCCAATCTTAATACTCTCATAGTCCTGACATTTTTCTTTAATAAATACATTAATGCTAGTTACATTCTTCTATACAGCTATAAACATTTGTCTCACTAACTGATATAGATATATCCTTATGATACATCAATGTATGAGACTTAGAAAACTATCATTAAAATTTACATTGCCAGCTGAATAATCTACTTACCTTCCCATTATGGTAGGGATGGTGGAAATCAAATTATATTCCACCTGTCTCTTAAAAAAAAGTTCTGCCTGATTAGTGGGCTAGTAGAATTGACTAATAGCCACTACTAGTGGCTAGTAGAACTGACTTTTAGGATCGTTAGGTTAAATTGATACATATAATATACTGCTGTATGAAGAAGGTTGTGAAAAAAGCAAATGTTTTAGCCAGTTTGTTTTACAACAGCTAAAAGAAAATGCACAAAATTAACATTTACCCATATATAATAACATAACATAAAAAGAATGCTGTGGATGCTTCAGTTCAATTAAGCAAAAGTGTAAATGTTCACCCAAATCTTAAACTGAAGCATTCTGTGATGTTTGATAAAGTTCAGGTAACTTTGTGTATCTGAAATTTCACAGGCCAGTGCCTTTCCTTGTGTCACCTGAGGCTAGAAGCTAAAACTCCAAGACACAAGCTGTTGTTGCAGTATTTCTAACTTGACTGCAACTAGAATGGGCTAGAAATCACACAGGAGTGTCTGCCTCATAAGATTTCCACAAAGGATTATTGTGTAATATTCAGAAGGGCATTCAGAATTTTCAATGCGTATCTACACTGAACCGCTGAACTGTTTAGGTTCAGGGGTTTCTGGCAGTAAGATGGTGAAAAAATAGATTTTGTTTTTTATAGTTCAGTATAACAGTGATGATGAAAGAGGAAGAATGCCAAAAAAACTTAGTTAACTCAATAGGAAAAATGCTTGCAAAATTATAAGATGTAACACAACAAATTTGTAAGTTGCAGGAATGCAAAAAAGATATTTAAATCACACAAGAATTAGTACTCCTATTATGCAAAAGCAAACAGCCCAAGAGACAAAATGTGCTGAAGTAGATCAGTTTAATAACTGGCTGAGGAATTATGCACATTTGATCTCATCCTCCGGACCAAGGAAAGAAAAAGAAACAAAAAACATTGCAGAATTTATTTTTGGAAGATAAAACTAAAGAAAAAAAATAAAGAACAGAAATTCAGCTAGTGTCACTTCCACAGTCTACGCATATACTGACTTGGTAGATTTATTATTTGAATGTTTTACTGAACACCAATCACCCTTGTTTTCAGATAAGAAAAGGGATGTGCTCATATAGACCTCCCTGTAAGATGACAAGAAAAATTTTACAAAAACAAAAAAGAGTCTCCGGTGACAAGCCATGATTATCGGTTAAATACTAGTGATCCTATTTACTTGTATGAAAACTAAATTGTTTTATAATAAAATGTTGCTTTTAATCTAGTGCTGTATCCCCTCTCAGAAACAGAAATGTAAAGAACCCTGGTATGTGGCACTATTTCAAACTGTTAAATGGGAAGTGTCCCTTCCACATTGTCCGTTTTCTAACAGCCATGTCCTTTAGGAAAATGAGCACAGTACAAGCAATGTACACTTTGCTAAAGTATTCTCAAATATGTTTCTGCGACACAAGTGTTCAGTGGATGCCACTGATTTTTTGACTTGAACTGGAGAGGTCTGGATTGTCATTCAGTGCCTAGATACAGTCAACAGGATGTGAAGCTCCAAAGCAATGATGGTTTGATGGAAGCAATTAGTATTCAGAGCATCACTAAGTCCTTTGGCATGTGAATGTGGCCTGAGCAACCCTTGATATGATGTATACAGTACAAATCAAGCATACTGTGAATCTGTTTTAGTATTATACAACATATATTTATTTTAATCTCTACTTTTTAATGGCAGAATTATTATTAAAGCATATCTGCAACTGCTGCATCTGTTTCAGCTCCATGATTCTTTACATAGCAATATACACACACTTTAATGCATATTTTAACTCTCCTCAAAGACAGGAAATAGTTTCTTGATTAAAATACAACTTGGCAATAAAAACTATGACATCTTTTCCAGAAATGGCTTTGAAATATAAGGCATCAGATTACTGCTCTACTTTTCAAGAAAAACAAAATAGTAACAAACATTGAGGTTAAATTTCTATGATTTAAATCCTGTCCTTGGGCAGAGCTCTGTCTATGTTTTATAATGTTGCCCTTGTTGTAGATAAGTCATTGCCCTTTGAAAAAGGTATGTGGGGCTTCTTTTTGACTGCAATAAGCCCCTGTAGGCTTATAGCAGAATAGCCAAAGCACAATGCACTCCTGGCATGCTCCCTCTGCTGGTGGATGTCGGAATGTAATGAAAACTCTGGTATGTGAGGAAATCCAGTTGTGGAAGTTATTCCACATAACTTTTTCTGTCCCATTTATAGTTCTGAAGCAAAGTACAGAAGCCACAGTGGAATAGAGAATCAACCTTTAATTTCCAAAGGGCAATGACTTATCTACAACAAGGGCAACATTATAAAATAGTTTGTGACATTCAAAGAGAAAAATTCAAAGTCTGTTTATGGAAGCTGTAACAGCAACTCTACAACACCCTGCTAAAATAGATGATGTACTCTCCTCTCATTGAAGAGAATAAATGTACATAATCGCTCTAAGAGTTAATGGGAGTTACTTAAATAAATCTGCCAGGCAGTAAGAGAAAAATAGAGCCTATATGTTTGACTGTTAGCTACACACTAGACACATCTACACATTCATTAATGTGCTGTAGTTACTTCAAATTAAGTTCACTACTTAATTAACCACATGCTAAATCAATGTGGACTAACTCACGCTACTGTGCAGTAGCATCAGGACATGGGTTTTTAGTGATGCTTACTGCGCAGTAGCCTAATACTACTGCACAGTAGTGTATTAGCACAATTTTTGCCCTGCATGCTACTGCACAGTGTTATTAGACTACTGTGCAGTTACTGTCCTGTGTAGATGCGCCCAGTTTTTAGTATTTTTATATGAACAATAAGATCACAGGAAAGTAGGACTGGAAGGGATCTCACAAAATCATCTAATCCAGTCCCATGCTCAAGGCAAGATTACCTTTGACTACATAATCTCAGCCAAGCAGGCTGTCCAACCTGCTCTCGAAAATTTCCAAAGATGGAGATTCCACAATTTCTGTAGATAGTCTGTTCCAATGCTTGACCACCCTCATAGTCAGAAAGTTCCTTCCAATCTCCAATCTAAATTTCCACTGCTGCAGTTTGAGACCATTATTATTAGCCCTGTGCCCTACAGCCACAGAGAGAAGCCCATCTCCATTCTCTTTATACTAACCGTTCAGATATTTGAAGACTTATCAACCCCCACCTTAGTGTTCTCTTCTTCAGGCTAAAGCATCCTAGTTCTTTCAACATTTTCTCAAAAGTTTTGCTCTAATAATTTTGTCACTCTGCATTGGAGTCTCTCCAATCAGTCCACATTCTTCTTGAAGTATAGGACAGGAAACTGGACACTGGACTGAATGCTGAATAGAGAGGAAGAATCACTTCTCTTGATTTACAAGTGACACTTCTGTTAATACAACCCTGTATACTGTTTCCTTCTTGCAACAAGAGCACACCATTTTTTCATAATCAACTTATGGTCTACTGAGGTCCTTCTCTGCAATACCGCAGCCTAGCTAATCATTCCCCAGCCTGTATTTGCGCATGCAATTATGAATGTTGTGGGAGACACTGTCAAAAGCCTCACTGAAGTCAAAGTATATCACATCTACTGCTTTCCTTTCATCCACAGAACCTGTCACCGTATGAGATTGGTGAGGTCTAACTTGCTCTTGGTGAATTCATACTGGCTGATCTTGATCACCCTTTTTTCCTCTAAGTGCTTCACAACAGGTTCCTTAAGGATCTGCTTCATGATCTTTCCAGGTATCCAGACTGACTGGTCTGTAATTCCCTGGATCATCCTTCTTTCCTTTCTTAAAGATGAGCACTATGCTTGCCCTTTTCCAATCATCTGGGACTTCACTCAACCTCCACAAGTTCTAAGGAAGATAGCTAATGGCTCTAAATTCCTTCAGCCAGTTCCTTGATCTGCACCAAACAAGCTATTGTTTGGTTTTGTTCTCAAATAAGTTAATTACTTTTGGTATTATTAAACTCAGCCAAGTGTTTTATTTTCCTTGTAGCTTCTTTATTTTGCTTTTAATACCATAAGGTTTGCATTCAGTCTGCTTTCCCTTTGAACCTGATTTTACAGCTGGTTTTCTATCAGTGTGTCTGTTTGCTTTCTCCATGGCACTGGAATTCTTATTCCAACCTCTGGTTGTATATTAACTGTGAAACACAACTGTTTTAGTGGGCTGGAGATAGACAGTCTATGAAACAGTTAGGCCCTGATCCAGCAATGGCTCTCTAATTAGGATGAGATTCAACTTCTGCGCAGAAATTATATATAACTTTTGATAGAATGACTTACACAATTGAAGATGAAAGGACAATCCAATCCAGGGGATGCTTAGGCCTGTTATAGGGTGCACAATTGAGCTCCACATCACATGGGGGACATAGACCATTTGTGCAAGGTTCCAATTTTCTGTACCCCAAAATAGCGGAACTCGATTAAGTTTGGGGACAAAGAATTCAGATTTTTCATTTTTTTAATGTACTTTAATAATGATTTTGATGGAGTTACTGATAAAAAAGCTTCCATCATAATATGTTATTACCCCAAACATACAGATGTATGAAATAGTTCAAAATACTATTTGCAGACAGCAAAGCCTGGATGGTATTTTTTATACTTCTTCTTTAAAGCAATGAATTGTTTTTCACAACACCACTAAAGTTGGTATCACATCCTATCAGTACAGTACCTTTGTGATCAGCCACACATTAGCCAGAGGCCATAGTGTTGATGGTACCGTTAGATCCCGATGGTCTTTTTTTCTGGGAAGTGTCTTCTTCATTTTTTCAATGGTGACAGAAATATGAAAAACCACCTGGGGATCAGCCTAAATGCATTAATATAGACAAGAGTGTTATTGTAATTTGTGCTTAAATTTGTATCACATACTACAAAATACACTGCTAGCATAGCTCATATGAAATGTAAATTGTTATAGAATGAGCCATTGCTTTTAATCTTGGGTCACATCTCCTCTTAGAAACAGAAATCTAAATAAGCAAACTATCCCAAATTGTTCTATTATATGAATGGTATTCTGTCCTGTTTTTATACTGAGTTAGTATATTTGTAAAGCAGTTGTAAACTAGCACAAATACATATTTTGAATCATGCTAGTTCTGATAAATACATAGATTAAAAATGTTGTTTCATCATATTAAGGGCTGACTGCAGCTTTGCTATGGGCCCCAAACAAGTGACAAGCCCTGTTGCTTTATCCTTAATGCAAACCTGCCTTCAAGTCTCCCCCTTGATCTAAGAGAAAATTACCCTGAACCAAGTCTGTTTCAGTGCACTGTTCTCCTCTCAACATGCCAGCATGCTACTATAACAGATAGAAAACCAGAAAAATGGTTACCTGTTAAATGTAACAACAAAGTAAGAACAACTGTAGATAAACCTGCATTATTTTAGGCACGTTATAAAGTGAATCCACCAAGTACCTCATTTTGTACTGACCCATTATAACTAATTTTAATGTAATTAAAAGATCTTTATAGAGTAGGTTGATCAGTATAATTTTGAAGTTACATTTTCCTACTATATTATTTGAAGTTGCTCCTGTGAAAGAAGTTGTCATATTATTAAATAGGTTTTATCCCCTCAATATACAATCATTTATACAGAGAGACAGCATTATTTGTGAACAATAGGTCAGGTTGCAACAAAACAAACTGGAATTTCCTGTAAGTTTTCTTCAGTGATTTGAGGTACACTGCCCAACGCAAAAGCTAGATAGGATACTGTCACAAAAATTTTTCAGTGGATGTCTGATGGGTAATGAAGTTATACATTTCAATTCAAGAAAAAAAAAGACTATTGGCACTATGAAGTCTTCTCTTACCAACCTTAAATATATTACACAATCACATTATATTAAGAGATATGGAACTACATGTCATAATATAAGTTCTTTTTTAGCACTGCCAGAACCTCAATGGCTAGGAGCAGATGTTGCATTTATCTCTGGACAAGTCTGTCCCAGAACAGAAATATCCTGGGATTGGTGTATACACTCATTGCCTTCTAATCAAGGTTTAGTGAATGGCTAAATGCACTGTCACTGATTCAGTAATGGAATCCTGGGATAACTGTTCAGAAGCACCTCAAAATATCCCAGGAAAAACTGGTAATTCTTCTTATTTCATGAACCTTTTCAGGATTTATCCAGGGACAACAGACATGGATGTCTGAACAACTGCACTTTAACCTGGAATAAAATCGTTTATCCTGGGACAAATGTAACACCTATTTGTAGCCAATGAGTTACAATCACCATAAAATGAGATCACTTGCCGATGACTGCATATCTGTCCCTAAAATCTAGCTCTTCTACTATACAGCCAGTTACCTCTATCAAGATCTTTGCAACCTTATCTGAAAAATAAACTGAAGGGAAAGTGTTCAATAAAGAACACCTAACTTTCATGGAAAGCAAATTCTTTCCATGTAGTAAATTATTTACAAAAGAGTTCTGGTGATCCGAAGTTTGAGTACACTATGTAACACGCAAAACCTCAGCACATCTTAATTATTAATTATATCATATTCAGGTTATCTTAAGTAATATCTGAACAATTAGCAATTATCTTTGAGAATGTGTAGAGGATGGGAGGGGTGTTCCAGAGTGCTGGACAATAGCAAACATGGTACCTTTCCTCAAGAAAGGAGAAAAGAAGAGACCAAGAAATTTTAGGGCATTCCCCCAAACCTCACTCTCTGGAACATATTATTAAGCAATCTATAAGTATTTGAAGATAAAAGTAATACAGAATGCCTGAAGTGCGGTTATTAAGAATGAAGTCATGTAAAACTGCATTTTACAGGACAAACCCTGGTGGAATGCGGAGAATAAATGCGATATACCTTTAGAAAGGCTTTGGACATTGTTGCACATGATATTCTTATTAGCAAGGAAGGGAAACACAGTTCACAGTTCAAGTCTAAGTTCCCAGTGAGGTAGAGGCACAGATAGTTGAAATATCACTTTCAAAGAGCAGTTATTAATGGTTCACTGTCAAAATCTCAAGCAAGTTCTCATAGGTATCTGGCCTGGGCCCGGGCCTCTTACAAATTTCCATTAACAAACTGGATAATGGAAGACAGGTTTCAAGTGCTACACTTATAAAGGTAATATCAAATGCTTAAAAATGAGAAATAATAGGCTGGGCAGCAGAATAAGAATCTACATGTAGTGGATCACAAAGACTATTTGTGCCAATAAAGTCCTGGTTTTGTGAAAACTCTCATTTTGGGAAATATGAATAGATAGGTCATATATAGGCTTGGCAGAATTCAATTTTTATTTTTTAATAATTTTTATGGCTAAAGTCAATGTTTATTTTTAAGCATTTACTTTGATCTTTTATCAATTTAAGTTAAATTAACAACAGAAAAAAATTCCATCCCCAGGATGGCAAAACTAACAAAAAGGTAATATCCCCCCAAAACTTGCACACTTTCTAACTAGAGTCTCTGTCTCCACATACTTGTATCACTAGTAGGCTGTTTTGCCTTCTCCCTCCACTCCCCCTTCCCTTTCTCTGTAGCTGAGCTGTTAGGCACTTCCTGCCACTGCTTCTTATGCCTTCCTGCACAGCCACTATAAATAGGGCATTGATCAATTGTTGGAAAAATGCTCGTCTGAAATTATCCTGTGTGAACTAACTTTTCTTCATCCATAATACAAATTTGTAATGTACAGATGAAGACACTCATTTTTCAGTTTTGAAAGGTATGACCCAGCTATTTTCATAAGTGCCAGGAGACAGCATTACTCAAGAAATACAGACTAGCTTAGAGACAGCTAACCTAAAAGTTGTGAACTGGAAATGGCATGAACTTCTAAAAAGTCTGAAAAACCATGATCTGTTGTGATTAGAATAAAAATGTAATGGACCAACAGATCTTTACTGTAACTTGAATGGTACTGGACAGGAATGAAATTGGCCCTATATACTTTGATGACTAAAGATTCACAGGAAACAAAATACTTCCTTAATTTCCAGTGTAGAGCATGCAATAAAACTGTTTTCAATAAAGGAGATACGAGATCAAACAAACTGCTAGCATCTTATACTAAAAATGACTCACATTTCCACAGTGGATGTAGAACTGTTGACCTTCTCCTAACCCACTCCTTTCTAAAAACAAAAGGAAATATGCATGCACGCCTGCACACACACATACACACACACACACAAAGGCTAACAGGGCAACAGAAACAGAATGCAAACACAACTGGCACAGAGATATTTGATTTCATATTACCTGTTAGCCAGCAGTAGGCAGATCTTACAAGGGAATCCCCACAGTTACTGTACAATGGCAACAAATATTTTAATAATCCTCTTCCAAAGGCTCAGAGGTAAGGGCAGCAATCTTACTCAACCTCACTATTCTAAGTTGCTATCAAATATCTGAGGTTTCGCTACAGCTGGGTAGAAGATTGTTTTGGTTGGAATTAGACACAAGTATCATTATGCTGTGTGTCTTTGTATAACACCTGCTGCAAGTTGGTGTATTCTTGTTATCACTACCACAGGTTTTAATCTTTTAACATTTAGCTTATTGGTTTATAGCAAGGAAGTACTAGCCCTTTGTATTCATCACAAGTTGGCACCTAGAAGTAATACTGTGCTGTTCATCAAGAGATAATATAGCTGGACAGTACCCAAGTGACACTAGATAAAGAAGCAACAGCATGTTCGTCTCTCCCAGCTTTAGATGATGTTAAAAAAAAAATCCTCCAGAGAATGGGGCATTGGCACCCTATAGAATGACAGTGGCCATTAACTTTTTCTTTTGTGAGTTCACATTCTTCATTATATTTAATAGTTTTGCTCAAGACTAGCAACACATGACAGTGAACTAGAGACATGAGACTTGAGTTAGTTGAGTGCCTCAGAAATGTTACAAATTGCACTAGAAAATTATTCTGAAAGCTAGTGCTATTACATACTAAACTGTACTATCATACACAATACAGATACCTTACTTCTATTGCACATGCTATTAAACAGTCTTCTTTAAGCCCACATATAAAAGCAAACAAAACATCCAGCCTACCCTCTTGTACAATAATTATGTTTAAACTCTTGCCTTCTGGAATGCAGGCAAAGGGATAAACCACACAGTGTAACAATGTATGAATATACTGGAAATTTAAAAACTAAGGAAAGGCATCACAGACTATCATTTAAAAAAAAATTCATTAACATTGGCTTATATAATAAGATGTTTATTTTACTTTTAATGGGCGCATCTACATGTCACCCTACAGTGATGTAGTGATCACATGAGTATACACATCATCACCAACTACATTGCCATAGTGGCACATTCCCCCAGTATAGTGCACTGCTACAGCAGTGTAGCAGCAAAATCTACCTGTGCGCTAGGGGTGTGCGAAACAGGCCATATTTGATTCAGATTTGGATTCAGCCTGAATCAGGTATAGTGATTTGATTTGTTTATTCAAATCACTGTCTCAGTTTGATTTGGACAAATCCATATCTGAAGATTCAATGCTGATTTGGAGAATCATCTATTCAGCCATAGACAACAACTTTACATGTTTTCTCTACATACCTCACTGTGCCAGGTGCAGCTTGTGAATGCTGCAATGGTGGGGCAGATGGAGTGTCCCACAGGAATGCAGAGGGGGCCCTTATGTGCTCGGTGGTAAACCCAGAAGTGAATCAGAAGTACTTCCGATTCCGGGTCAGCCCTACCACACTCCTCCCCAACTTGGCAATCAGCCATGGCAGGACCCCAGGTGCCCTGCCCCCAGCCCCAGCCCCAGGAGGAAACAGTCACTGAGTCAGGAGGGCATGGTGCAGGGAGGGGCCCTGCATACTCCCTGGCAGCCCTGAAAATGAACTGGAAGTGCTTCTGGTCCACTTCCGGGTCTGCTGCTGAGTGCACTGGGGACCCCCCCACACACTCCTATGGAATGCTCCATCTGCCCCAGTATCTCAGCATTCACAAGCTGCCTGGTACCTAAACGTATGTAGAAAAAACTTTTAAAGCTGTATCAATGTCCATATCATCAAATCTTTCTGAATCTCTCCGAATCAATTCAGAGGGTTCTGATTGGATTCAGAGAGATTAAAGGGTCTCCTAATTCAATTCAGATTTGGAGATTTGGTCACCGAATTAGGCTGAATCTCCGCTGAATCAAATCAGCAACCAAAGCTTTGCACAGCCCTACTGTGCACCATGCGCATGGTGCAGTAACTGCCTGTTCTGCACCACAGCTTAGTACTTCCAAAAGGAAGTACTAAAGCACAGCACTGTAGCAATGTTGCCATATGGCAACATGTAGATCTACCTAATATCATGTATGTAGCACTAAAAATGTGTGTCATCTGTAAATATTTTGAATTATGCATTTTTATTTTGAAGATGAATTCACTGATGAGATGATAGTTATGGAGTCCAATTTATTGACTAAAATAGAAATCAGGAGATGCAAATTGCAGATTTACATATAAACTTGGTCTCTGAAACCTGGAGGGAATTTAATCTCAGAGGGTATGCCCCCACAAGTGGAAACATGCAATTTGTGGCACCTCAGAGCCTTCTGAGGCACTGTAAAATGCATATGCGGCATGCTAATTTGTTTGCTTCACTGCATATTTACAGCACAGCAACAAATTTAGATACCGGGAAATCCTGGTATCTAATAAAAATGCAACAAATAAAAGCAGCGTGACACACATAACAGCTGCGTACACTGCCTGAAAATGGATCTTGGCCTGCCAGAGTCATGCTCTGACTGCCAGTCAGGCTGCATGCTCATGGATCACTGCCACTGCATCCCTTGGAGACCCCCAAGACCCCAGGTAAAGCTCCTGGGGCCAGCCCAGGTACTGGTCCAACCTCCCCAACCCCACCCAAGGCACTTTGCCATGTGCTAGAGCGCACATTCGGAGCCAAACCATGGGACAAGTAGTAGTGGTGCAAATATGTGCCGCTGCTATTTGTCCCTGGGAAAACACACATTCCCACTTGTGGGGACATGCCTAGAAGAATCAGTCTTCACCCACATTTTCAGTCAGAAGTCAGGGGAGCAGATTTAAAAATACATAGGCAATACAGGAATTCAACTAATGCAGGCTGCTGAGGGGATGCACTGAATCACTATATTCTTTAATAATTCTGGCCACAACTCCCCTCCAGCCAGATACACAACTTTTTCAGCTTTCTAGAGACCACAGGTCCTCTCTAGGCCTTTGGTGTATGCAAGGTTTTTATACTATATAATTATGTAGCCTTCCTCTTTCCCCTGACCATATAGCTAATGCCAGCAAGGGGGAGGCTCTCTTTGTGCTCAAGTAGTCCCTTGCACTAGCATTACCCTTGTTTGCTCCATTACAACAGCTTTATGGTGAAAGTCTGCCAACAGATTGAAACTTTTCTTCTTATAATGTCTTTCAAGGGATGACTGATGATCATGAGAAATAGAGAGATTAATTAATATGTGAGTCTAGTCTTATTTCCTCAGTGTTATTCAAGAACATCCCAAAGAAGTCAGGAGAATTACTTCAGTGTAGAAGTTGAGATAAAGGAGAGGAAACTGATTCTATAGCTGCTGGCAAATGTTCTTGCAGTCTCATGACTGGAGTCTGAGCATTTTTATGCCCCATTCCCCAAATCACATTACTTGCCATGCCATACCTTCATGGCAACTGCTGATATGGAGAAGGTTCAAGATGACTAGAAATCATCAAACTTCATTAAGCATTATCTAAAGTCACATTGCTACTGTCTCTAACGCTATGCAAGCTCTATAAAATCGATTCTTTTAATTCAAAAAACTACTTAATTTGGATTAAAAATATAGTTCACTGTTGATAAGCTATACTTTGGAATGTGATACAGAAGAATTTCAAAGATGCATACATTAAAGAATGTAACAAATTATAATTAAAGGTGGGCCTACTTTATTTCTCTCTATATATAGAGAGAAAGATATGTATATATATATAGGTTTTTACTATATAGTATACATGGTAAAAATCTGATATATATATAGAGAGAGAGAGGGAGAAAGAGAGAGTAAAAAGCTGAAAATAATTAATACTTGTTGTGTTAGAAATACATAGGATACATACATTACAACTCACTGAATGTGAGATGCCAATATGAGGATTTGAGTTGTTTAATTGTTTCTATTATATCTGAGAAAGCCCTGAAATCCTGAGGAAATTTTTAATACAATATTTAGGGATTCAAGTATTTAGTTTCCACTAAAAGATTAAGCTGATAGAAATATAATGTCCAAAATCATATATTCTCTAACCTTCCCTTGTCAAATACAGAATATGATTAATTTTATGAAAGCTGTAAAGAATGATCATATAACCAGAACTGATAAAGCATCAAAAGATTAAATCAGATGATGCTTCTCTATCCCAACTTTCTGATTTATGGCTAGTCTTCCTCACCAGTGATAAAAGAACAACAGGTTGTAATTGTCAGGGTTGTCTATAGTCACAGACTTATGCACAGGGATTAAATGGCCTGAATTCCACTCTAATACCACTCTGCTGGAAAGGTTTTACTTGTCAATAAAAGACTAAAAGTAACAGTTAGGGGCTGAACTACAATATCTAAACCTGAAGATAGATTTAAAGCATATGCACCCAGAACATCTGAGCCTTTTACCTCTTTAGTGTGTAATCCTCTTACAGTCTTCTGCACTTCATTGAGCACAAAGATTCTGGAATACAAAATTGTCTAGGTATCTAGCACTTCTGCCCTGAATTTTGTTTTAAAAGTCTCTCTTGAGGATATCACAGTACATTGTTCACTTCCAGATAGGTAATCCTTTCATGTACTCATTTTGTTTCCAAATTTAAAAGCTACCATATAGTAGCATACTTGCTGGTTTTAGGTTAATAGTAACTAGCCCATTCTTTATCTTCCAACATGTATGCCTAATCTTTTACTATAGATAGGGATCAGTAATATTCAAGTATTTTACATTTTTCTCAATCTTGATCAGATAGTTTTTGCCTCTGAAGTAATTTTATTTGAAACATGAATATACCAATAACTAATGTATAAACATCATGGCCATTCTACTTCACCAGAAACAAAACAACTATTTGGGTTGCCATGTATCAAACATTTCAGAATGGGCTGTGGACATCCTAATTTCAAGTTGCTGGTGTAGAGGGAGCTTGGGATCATAAGCTCAGGCTTTCTCTGCACTTGCAAGTAGAAAGGGCACAATTGGGATCTGATTCTGGAACCCAAAAATCACATCTCCTGCCATGCATGTGGCATAGCAGAAGGCATGATTGTTGGGATCAAGGATGAGATTCCATAGCATCATAAACCGGTGGGTACTTGGGAATGTCCTAGGGGGTATGTGTGGGCGGGTGGGGATGGAGTGCCACCATCCACTACTCCATGCTGTCACCTCCCAGGAGTAAGGCTGGTGTGGGGGGCAAGGGCAGCAGTGCCCCACTGCGGGCCACACAGGCGCTGGCTGGATGCAGGGGGCAGGGAGAAGGAAACTCACACGTGGTGGCTGCTGACTCCACCCACCAACCCATGCAGCCAGACCCCTTCCACTCCTCATCCAGCAGTCTCCCCCCACCTGCCCCTCTGCTCCATGTTCACCCACCAGGGGTACACTTATTAAAAAAGGTTGAAAACCCCTGTCTTAAATGAACATGCGCTACAGAGACATGTTTAACCGCTGGACCCTTTGGTGGTATGATAACCCATGTGTCCATGCAAGAAAACATTCAAGGCATTAACTTGCACAGAAAATAAAGTGAAAGTCGGGTATATTTAAAAACTGCATAATAGCTAATAATGTGCTTTAAATAGGAATGTGCTGACCTTGTATTATATAAAATGGCTATCCACATCCACCTTTTCCAAAGTCTGAAGTGTTTGGTGGTTTGTACATTGGAAAGTATCTGGAAATCCTGTATAAACTTTCCAACTAAGAATAAACAAAGTCATCAACATTTCTTTCATAACTTAAAAAATACTTTCTTTTCTAGATCCTATACTTGAAATAAATTTTACATATAATTTGATATATTAAACTTGTCTTGACAGCTTACTATATTTAGAAAAAAAGAGTAAAAACTTTTAGGTAAAGGCCTTGCAATTTAAATGTAAATAAATTATACATAGGCTTAAGGCAAGATTGAACCTAAGAGATAATATTTGGACATTTTGGCCCAGACCTTAAGCCCAGCTTCAGCTTCACAGATGGCCCATCTACACAAGATGCTTTAATGCACAGTAAAGCTAATTACTTTGCAGTAAGTGCCCATGTCTACACATGCAAATGCTTACTGCATGGTAAGTGGGTCTAATAGTGAGTAAATTTGCTACCTACAAATTCAAGTAGCAAATTACTCAAGATTACTTACTGTACAGTAGCTCACGTGTAGACACCTGACTGGGAACAAATGTGCTCCTGGTAAGCCAGGTAGCAGGGGGCAGGAGATTGCTCCCTGTCCCTAGGAGCTGTCTGCTGCAAGGGTGGGCTCAGCCACTGGAGCCCAGGCAGGGACTATGTCCCCTTGCCCCAGCAGCAGGAAGCTCCAAGCCCCCAGTGCACGATCACAGGGCTAGGAAATCCTTATCTCCCAGCCTGAGATCGGTGATTGGGGGTTGGGGCTGGGAGATCCTTCTTTCCCAGCACCCACTCCATGGTTGTGGGGTAGCTGCTGGGAGATAAGGATCTCCCAGTCCTGGCCTCCCAACCACGGAGCTGGCACTGGGAGATTAGGAAAATATATCCCTGATCCTGCAAACACACGTAGAAGTAACCCAGAACATTTGAATAATTTCATTAGGTGAATAGGGTTATTCACATACTTAATGTCACTTGTATGCACAGTGGTTGTAGGATAAAAGATATAAATGGGAGATAAAGGGTATAGACAAAGATACCTTTTAACTACTTTAAAAGGAGATGGGGAGCTGGTACTCCAGGGTGAGAATCAGCTGTTATTATCTAAGTCTGCAAGATACTTTAGTAATAAAAGACAGTTTGACTAGACTGCTCTAACTTTGCCCCTAAAGACAGTTACAGTGGTTTTCCTATACTTCTATCCCTACAGAATCATTCAGAGGAAACAGTTACATTGTAACAGCGTAGATATTGATATTTGATAATGATATAAACTTATGGCTGTCTATACCCAAAGTTATATAAGATATTAATAAATGTACTGGCAGCTTTTAAACAGCTACTGTTTTTTTCCAGGACAAATAAAATAGCAACTTTAATAGAAAAATATTTTAAAATGCTTTTTAGTAAAGGTATAAGTAAAAGGTATAACTTTTTATCTTAGATTTCAGTGAAGGTCCTCGAACTAAAAAAAATTACTGACCCAACCTTTCTGCACTGCTATTACCTTCTAAGTTTTTCAGACAAAAGTGTATACAATATCCTTCTACTTACTTTAAATGTACTGTATAAAAGTTGAAAGCTAATATATATTAAATTTAGTTCAGTTTTATAACTACTAACATTTCATGAAGAGATGATGAAGAAGTACACGTGTTATCTTGTGGCTTGAAAAAATGGTATTTATTATCATATGGATGGGAATATTTGCTGACTAGCTTTTCAACATTTTAATCTTCATCTAACTTTCATTGTAAACTTGGTTTTATTTTTTGGAGAATATTTACAAAGTAAAGTTAAAATACTTGTCAAATCCTGGCAGCAGATCTGCATTATGATCCGGAAGACTTTTATAAATAACTATGATACCATCCTTTTCAGCTGCAGTCACTTTGTCAAAGGTCAAACTCAGAACACAGTTGAAGGGAGACCTGAAAAATGGAAATAACATCAAAGCTAACCTTTCTGAAACAAAAGCAAACAGCTGCAAAAACAATAATAAGATTATACATACAAAGGCAGTGAACATAACAATAGAAATTCTGATGAATGGACTAAGAAAGAAAATATTAAAAAGTATACAGCATTTAGTATGTTGGCAACAAAATTAGTAACCTAGGAGCCACTCTATGTCCTCAGGCAGCTTATCTTTATTAATCCATGGGATATGAACAGCAACCAAGTTGAATTACTCTTGCAGTATTAGCTCTTCTCCTAGGATTAATAACTACTTGGAGAAAAAAAGCTCAGAATTGTGACTAGTACTTAGTTATCATCTAAAGAGGATGGATTCAAAGTGTAAGTTAGTGTACATCAATCAGTAAATAATATAAACGTAGTTTGATAGAAACCATAACAAATTACAGAGTATTTTGCCAAATTAATAAAAAAGTAAAATTAGCTAATTAGTTAGTTAATCCTTAAAGATTAGTTAGTTAATTAGTTAGATTAGTTAGTTAATCCTTAAAGAGAGCCATTGATGACTGAGATCAGTAGATCACCTAGTATAATTATGTATACTTTTCTATCATCCATTAGAATTATCTAGGTCTAATATTGGTTCAAATATTAAATTAAAAGAAAATGAAATATAAACATAATATACACTAGTCTTATTAGTAAAGCTTATTTTAAAAGACACACAAACCTAAAAAATTATTTCCATATGAATACTTGTGTGTGTAAGAATCAGCTAGGGTTAGTATAACTGAAAGAAATTAGGAAAAAAACATGCTTTTGTGTATGTATTCCCCCAGATTGTTCATTTTGTTCAGTTGAAAACACTATGTATAGTCACTTTCATTGCTTTCACTGTATAGTTCTTCAGTTTTTCCTGTTGTCCATTGAATCTTTCATACATCAACACAGGAGAAAATTAAAAGAAATCCAGAAATCCTGGTTATGGGCTTTTGGCCTGTATGTTTGTTTAATGTAAGATTACTAAAGGGGGCAGGTAAACTTCACTAAAATATAACTTTTAGTTCATTTAGGTAAAATTAGTCATCGGTAGGTTGCCAATGTCAATTTCAACAAAACATTCTTTAATGCAATAAATTATGGTTCTAAACTAGAATCAAAATTCACTTTTACAAAAATGTATAGAAAAATACCGATAAGCTATTTCACATTTTCCTGAGGGAAGTAACAGTTTAAGGAAGAGCAAGACTGGCTTTAAAAATAAACCAATAAAAATATAAATAATCATTTATCATATAGTTTAGTATTATTTTTACGGACATTATAAATGCTATATGTCATTAATCTAAAGCTGGTAATTTGAACATACTTAAAAGGTTAACAAGCAACACCCGCTTTATGGTATATTCACTTAAAACAATGGTTGTACATTATGTTCATTCTAAGAGTAACACTACTGACGAGTTTTCAGGTTTGGGTGAAGCAGATTAACAGAGGAATTATTTGTACAGAACTGTAATGTGTTATAATATACAGTAAAGTGAAATGTCATCAATGAAATAATCACTTTTTTATCATAGTGTACGGACAATGAGTTGCTATAAATATACCAGAGCTCACTGTTCCTGTCAGAGTAGAAAAAAAAAATATTAAAAGGAAAAAGATAATTTTTGCCATTAGGAGAGAAATTGTAGATGACTGATGAATAAGCAGTAATCACAAGACTATACACTTCTATGTTGCTTAACATATACAAAAATATGTGCTTTTAGTGTAAAAATATTACATAGTTTATATTATATTTCGTAATGACTTACCATTTTTACTTTGTTGTAAATTTTGTGATTGCTATTAATCATTTAAAGGATGGTAGTGTCCAAACTCTTCAGTTAAAACAGATGCTAAAGAGAAGAGTATAATCTATTTCCTTGACAATAATTAATAATTAACGGAAACTGTGAACTATTTTAAATGGTTGTAAAATTATTCTTCAATTTTGGAAACGGTTTGTTTTGTTTCAAGATATAAACGTCATGAAAGCCATAATAAGAGTCATGTTCAAAATGCTAAACTAATAATTCTTATTAAAACAGATTGAATAGCGTTGGATTATAGACAAATAACTATTCAGATATGAATTTCAGTGGAAGTTTTGCCTGACTAGGACTGCAGGATTTGTCTCACAGAACTTTACTAGGCGGAAATACAAGATATATTTTGTATAATATTAGAAAATACCAATACTAAGTTTGTGTTCTATAATACACTACATGAATATGGTTTTACCAGTTAAGGAATCAAAGCCAGATTTTAAAAAAATTAGAAGCCAAAAGATTCAGAGAGGTGCAAATGAGAGTCTCAAAAGCTCCTGATCATCTAAATCCCATTTATTTCAATGGGATTTAGGCATACAGGTGCTTTTGAATAATAAGTGCTTAAGAAACTTTTAAGAGCCCAAATGTATTTTAAAAAAATCTATCCCTAATGATCTTACTTTATTTTAAGCAATATATTTCACCTAATATTATTCATTGAATTATTCTAGTTCTCTGTTTCTTCTACATTTTTACTTTGTTCCCTTCAAGATTTAAAAAAATCATTCTCTCAGCACACAATTGATCACATTTTTCTCCTTTAATCTGTTTCTAAGGAACTCTGGAGGTATGTAGCAAGCTATAGATTAATTGTTACCACTTTGGAAGTTATCATTGATTCCTGGAATGCAGCTGCATTCTAGTCACAATCTACTTAAATTGTTTAAAGCGTTGTCAACAGCAAAACTCACAATATCTTTAGCAAGTATCTGGTAAATTTTCTGGGCTAAAAATGTTAAGTATTTATTCAGTTATAGCTTTTTGAAACACAGAATAGAAATAAGGCACTGGATAAAACATACCATACATTATCATCAAGTCAATATACCAACTATTCTTTACACTCTGAACTCACAATATGTTTAATATGTTAATATAATAGTCATCTTGCTGTCTCAGATTAGTTATAATCAAATTACTTTTTTAGTTCTTAATTTTTTTCCAGTATGATGAACAAATTAGATGTCCAACAACAGTATTGTACTACATACCTATATTTACCTATTTTTCATTATTCTAATTCTGAATCATTCTTTAATTAAAAATTTTAAAATTGTTTGGTTCTTTTAAACAAGTAGTATCTAAAACCAAACCAAATTAAATTATAGTTGGTAACAGTTAAACAACAAATAAGCATCAAATTATATAAACTTAATTGGGAAAGTAAACTCAAATTGTTAATACAACACAGTGAGCTCAAGGTTCTTGACAACAAGTTTTAGACATAATCTCAGAAGTCAAGAAACATAATTTCACAGTAAAACCACAACAGGATAGCACAGCAGTGAATATGTATTACAGCCACTTTTTTGTAGGAAATAAGATAATTTTATGCAGGAATTAAATCTAAAAACCTATACACCCTTCAAAAATGATTAAGAAGTAATGCAACCTGGATACTACTTATTTAAAGAAAAAAACTTTAGTAGGCCACTCTTTAAAAGCTTTACCAATTTATTTCTCTACTGTCAATGGTGCTTAAGAGGTTAAGACTTTATTTGTGAAAACATAGAGAGATAGCAGGGAATCATGTTGTCTACAGCTTCATAAATCTTGCTTAAGATCCTTTTCAATTACCATCCATTTCTCCTTTAAAAAGAGACAAAAAATAGAGGAGTGGAAACAGGTCAGGGCAGTCTGTGACAATGACAGTGTGATGGGCTTGGACCCCCTGTGGTGTTTCCATCTGCTATCATTAAGGTGACTATTCAGACATGAAAAAATCCCTCTTGCTGTGCTGACAGGCAGACATCAAGAACTATGACAAGGCATTAAGACAGAAAGTCAGAGACAGAGATGTCATATTCTACAAACAATACTGCCTCAAACAAGACCTCTGAAATTTTATTGGAATTTAAAATAAAAATAAAAGAGGTTTTACCTGGAGGTTATCAAACTTCCTCTTCTGATAGTTTGACAACAAAAAGATTGCTGACAGTCACATAGATAAACATTTTGCTCCTATCTGTAATCTTTACCATAAGAAAACCAAATTTTTTGCTCATTCTTCAGTAAAAGGGGGTTTTTAATTTCTTGTCCTTTCTCATCAAAAAGCTGGGCAGGAATACAATTGAGGCCTGATGATTTGAAGTCAACTGAATATTGAAGTCTTTGGTGAATCATGTGCAATAACTGTCAATGAAAAAAACTTAAAAATGTGAACATCTGTAATAAACTGTTTGTACTCCGTAACAAACAAAGTCCAAACAAATGATAATTAAATTCACATGGAATGTTAAAAGAAGTGTGAAATGACTGCAATGTTTATCTCAGTGTAAAGTAACAAAATGAGCACAGGCTTTTAACCAGCAGGGGGTGCAACAGGATTATGATTGAGCTCTGACCCTTTGGCACAGAGACTGAAAGCAGATGTGACAGTTGTACAGAACAAGCATTTAGCTTTTACATACTATATAAAAGCTCTTCTTATAAAGGTTATGGTTTTCCTGTCCACATTTGGAACTGCATTTTGCTATTGTTCTTACTGAACTTGTTCAAGTTTTACCATAAGTCTTTTTCACCCACTTACCAAACCATAGATGATCAATAACTGAACAATAATAATGCAAGCCTCATTTAACAATTTTTTGTACAGAGTCTGTTAACTTGCCCCAGCCAGAGTAGCCACAATTAAGATACCTGTTAATACAGGTTTTTTATGTCTTACGTTCTTTCTCAGAAGTTGATTTACAACATCATTTTGAAGTGTATTTAATTTTCCATGATTGTACTTGTCAGTCATGAAACCGTTAGAAATTTGAAGCACCTTCAGTTCCAGTTCTGTGGCAAACGGTACTGGACTGCAATTTGCCATTTCACAGCATGGTAATGACTGCTCTTAACATTGCAGTCATCCCATTCCACTCCCCTTCCCATGGTCATCCTTTTCTGCCTACAAGAAAGTATGTTCCCTGCAAACACTTCTCACTCACGTTCTGCCAGATCCTGGACACATCTTTGAGCTGCTTCCTTTAGCACCTGTTGGAGGCACTATAAAGGCATGTTCAGGATGAAAGGGGAAGTTTGGGAGGGGAAGGTAGAAAATAAAATGAAAGATTGTAATAACTGACCATTCTCCCAGCTTTAGATGTTCTTTTGGAATCGATTTAGTATTAATTTAGAGGAAGAAAGAATCAAAGGTCTGTGGCAGAAAAAAGGTGATTAGTCACATCTGACATGAGAAGTGGATATACTGTTTGTTGTATTTTGAGATTTTTACCACTGTTTTCCATACCACCATACCAACTACTTTTCCCAACTACTGAAATAAGGTACATTTTTTTCATAACAGACAAAAAAAAGCATGCAGGGCTTGATTAGCATTTATAGAGTGCCCCATAGCACCTCCCAGCTCTAGAAGTGTAAAAAAGTTTTGGAGTGGCTGTAAATTATAAGTACATTCAATTTAAAGTCTCTGTTATGTTATCTGAGAAATGCTAATAAGAACCATGCATTTTTATCTGGTGTTTTAAAATACAAGTTTAAAATAAGATTAAAATAAGATGCAGAATGGTAGATAATACAGGATTTCCTGTAGAAGCTTCACAAGATTTCTTTGAGAGGATCTACTGACTGCTTACCTGGCATGGTTTACCTTTCTATGTTCAGTGTAGAATCAAAGAGGATCCTAAACCTCAAAGACACTAGAGAAGCAAAGAGTTTGATTGAGTGGTTAGGGGCTGTAAATGGAATTAAGAATATATGGGACTGACAGTTATGGAGTATATATAAAGCATTCTGCCTCTGAAGAAGAGTAGCAGGGGGCACATCTCCACCAGAAGTTTTACTGAGTATTTGACTAATCTAATGCACAGTTTGCTAGCACTAATAGATACAGTGTGGCAGTACACTTGCAGTGCCTGCCACTTTAAGGGCTGAGTCAAGCAGCCAGGATGTGCTTGACTGTGGCAGCCATTTTAGAACACTGGCTGCCTATATAAATACAACAGTCTGCCTAGCTGAGCATAATGGAACATCTAACAGGTAGGAGCTAGAGGGTCTTGGTCCTGGGCATGAAACTGCACCCTGCTGGGAGTGGGTGGTCTGGTGGGGCTCCTGGTGGCATGGGAGTCCCCAGGAAATGCCAGGCCAGTTACTGTTGTGCCTGGCTGAGATTTTTTTTTTTCTTTTTTAGTGAAGCAGCTAGGCACAAGGTCGTGCGTGGCTCAGCTTTGTTACCCGCATACCCAGCTGATGGTAAAATAAGCGTAATGCTCGTAAATTACTTACTTCAGAGTTCTGCTGTGTAGCGAAGTAGAGATAACATTTATTGAATTACGATGGTTACAATGTGGGAGAGTTGTTAGGAAGATGTAATCGGTGGAGAGCGGGCAAGAAGACGGGGGGTCAAGAAGGTCACGGGGGTTTGGAGCGCTATAAATCATACGGGGGCCCTTCAGCAGCTGATAGGTTGAGGTACATAAATAACTGGCTTGTTATTTAAGAAAACCTCTTCCCATTTGTTTG
>JAGPOW010000304.1:92869500-92915782 GCA_030014935.1 Caiman crocodilus
CCAATTAAATTGTTTGTTTGTTTTCACTTCCATATAAGGAAGACTCTTTGTCTGTGCCATGAGCACTTGTTCATTTAGATGGCGCTAAATTCACACAGTTACCAACCCAGTGAAGATTGGGGCAGGGTACCTTAACCCCAGCCCCATCTTTCGGTGGGCTTTGGAGGCAGGAGTGGGGCCAGGCATGACTGTGGCCACCTGAGCCCATGAGGGGGGTATAAGACAGGGAGTGAGTGTAGTGGGGCCAGGCACAGGAAACAAAGTGCCACATGAGCCTATAGGGGTGGTCGACCCCAAGGCCCTGAGAGACGTGGTTGTAGTGAGGTGTGAGAAAAGAGAGTTGTGTGGTCAGGCACAGAGTAGGGTTGAATGGGAGTAGCCCTAAAGAACAGCGCAAGGGCCAGCCTCATGAGTAGTTGAATGGGACGACAATGAGTAGATCCTAGGGTAAAGTGTGATGCAGGGCCCTAGAGAGGGCATAGTAGGAACCCCATGTGAGGGGAGTAGGCCAAGGTATGTCTTCAAATGCCTGATGCCATAGTTTGGGCCAAAGGCCGAGTAAAGGGGCTCAGTCAGAAAGAGAGAGAGGTGAGTCCTGACCCTGGTAAGTCCTCCCCAAGACTAGAATAATGTCTAGGTACAATAGCGAACTCTGAAAACAGAATGTATCTGGACTTAAAACAACCATTAATCATCTGCATATTCAAATTTATCAAATTATCACCTCAAATTTTAAGCCAGCTACAATTGGTACAGCTTCAGAGACTTTGTTTGACCTTAAATCAGTATTTTTATTCAGAGAGGAATTAGAAGTATTGATAAAGTTCTCTCCTGGGGTGAAAGAAGCTGGAACCTGTAGAGCCAGTGAAGGCTACCTGAATCACCTTGGCCCAGTTCATGATTATTTTCCTGGACACCCTAAAGAAAAGTCAAAGCAAAGAAGGTGTACCTTAGGTGCTTAGACCAGATAAATAACAAGGATACATCTTCCCTGCATGTTCATGTTTGTACCTGGAACAGAGAAGATTGAAATTTCTGTTCCTTCTGGAAGTCAATGCAGTTTGAAAAGTGTCTCAACAAACAGTTCTAGGTGGAGAATTCTTCAGAGGCAGAGGGCAACAGCAGAGACAACTGGCTTCCCCAGAATCTACCTTTAATACAGGCCACTGCTTGATGATCCCTCTCTTTTCCTTAGGCTTACGGCGCTCTCTTCTGTAAAGAAGAGTCCTGAGTTTTGTCTTGCCTTTTGTGGTACGTCACTGCTGTACTATTGTTATTGCAATGAAGGATTAGGATTTACTTGGACATCACTTGAGTTTCCTAAACCCTGATAGCTTCTGGTTATGTTAGACATCAAACAAAATCTTTCCTTAAATAAGGGTCATTAATTTTTGCTCTCACTTCAGGGACCTCAGGACTACAGCAGTAAGATACAAGGACTGGTGAACAGAAGCCTGATTATGATCCACTCTGATTGAGTGTATGCAATCTCTGATTGAGTTCCATCAGAAATTCAACAAGCAGCATCCCTCCATCCGACTGTCTCTTGAACACTCCAGCACCAACATGTCCTTTTTAGACATGATGATCAATATCCAGAATGGTAAAATACAGAACACATTATACAAGAAACCCATAGACCAATATACATATCAGCACAGAACCAGCAATCACCCTATACACACCAAGAAAACTGTGACAAAGCCAAGCCCTCAGAAACCAGTGATTTTGCACTTAGGAGAACACCTGGGATTCCCACCTCACCAGTCTTAAAAAGGCTTTCACTCAACAAGGACACTCCTCCAAAGAGATAAACCACATGTTTGAAAGAGCCACCCAGATACAACATGAAGAATTGCTGCAGTACAGAAGAAAAACCCCCACGAACTGCACACCACTGCTGATGACATATCACCCCTCCCTTGAATCCATACAGAAAATCTTCAAACTATTGCAACCCATACTAGAAAGAGACCCTATTCTTAAACAGATCTTCCCAGAACCATCCATTCTAGCCTGCAAACAAGCACTGAATCTCGCTAACCTCATTACCAGAAGCAAACATCCTAAGGCCCAGAACACACTGAATGGATCCAGACCATGCCATGACAAGAAATGCAAAACATCTCCACCACCCCACAATTACTACAACCCACAACAGAGCCAACAGCATTTCTGCATCTTACAGCCGCACCTCCAGAAATATAATGTATCTCATCCAATGCACCAAATGCCCCGATGGAAAATATGTAGGAGAGACCAAACAACAACTGTGCACCAGAATTAATGCACATTTCTCCCAAGAAAACCACTCTCTCTCCAATCTCTCAGTTCTAATCCTCAAACGAAATTTACAAAACACTTTTCAGAGACAAGCCTATGAACTTCACTTCATTAACCTCCTGGATACAAAAAATCTTGGACTAAACATAGACATTGGATTTATGACACATTTTAACCTGCCTGACATCTGACTCACCAGGTACCACTCCACTATTCAACTGCTACATTCATCCCCCTTTTCTCTCTCCTCCTGCACAGCCTGCCTCTTACCCACTGACTCCTCAATTTACATCTTCACTGAATGCCTGTCTCACATGCATACCAGCCTATCCTCTGGCTTCTTTACTATTCATTCCATCCAAGAAGAGAACACACCAACTGCAGATGCTTCCTCAGCCTGATGAAGGGTTTTTAAACCCAAGAGCTTACTAAATTTTTTTTCCAATTATTTAAGTTGGTCTAATTAAATATATCAGATTCACCTAAAGAACCTTGTTTGCCTATGTCCTTAGACCAACATAGCTACTACCTACACCCCAAGGACTCTGTGGTATATGCAGAAGTGGTGGAAAAGCTACATCACCTTCCAGTCAGTTCCAGATCAACAGATTCTCTGTGTATGAAAAATTGGTTCTAGTAATATCAAATTAATGTATTTACAAGTTCGACTCTCTCTTACAGATTTATATCAAAATCCAGTTAAAATACTAAAAACAACTTGTTAGATGTATCTCTGAGATAGTTAATGAAAACAATACCGCCATCACATAGCATTTATGCATTGCTTACTATTTTCATATTGTTGCATAAGCATAAGGGTAGATTTGATTACAAGCTTCTGTAAATCAGCAGAGTTCAGTGAAGTAATGTGAATGCAACAATACCACCAATAATACATAAGGCAGGGAGATTCATGTACATTTATATTGTATTATGCATGCTCCCAAACTGTAACAGACATCAGGTCTGGGCCTGGTGTGAGACACATAGGTGAAAACCCATCATGTCCCCATGAGCCCAGGACCCCAGCAGATCCTCTGGACAACCCCAATGCAATCCCCCATCATGGAGCCAGAAGGTAGGCAGGGCCCATGGTAGGTGGGCATTAGGTGGTGGGAAAAGCTGAGTGGAGCTGAGGAGGGTCATGACCCACCCCGGCTCTAACTTAGCCCAGCCCCCTAGGGAGTCATGCAACCAGACTGCACGAACAGAATGCACAAACAGGAGTGCTCTGGACCCAGCCTGCAAGCTTTCATGGGAGTTCATGAAGAAGAGTATGCAAAAGGATGGCCCATCAGGCATTCTCACTACTGAGTTGCCCCCTGGCTGCCCTGCACACAGCACAGTACACCCTGGACAATGAAGCCCCCCGTCATGCTAGGTAAGTCCTCTGGTACTCCAGTGCTGGACACCAGGTAAAGGGGACAAGGGCTCAACCCTCCTCCACCCCACCAGGGAGGGACCTGGGACTCCGGGAATCTCCCAGCTGCTCAAGAAGATAGGAAGCTAGGGTATCCACCTACAGGCAGCTGTTTGAGCCTGCCTGCCTAACCACAGCAGTAGCAGCAGCTGGTGAGGGCTACATGGGAGCAATAACACCCACCTGGTCTCCTACTCATATAAATTTCCAGGCAACCATGCTACTAAGTTCTTCTTGCATTATGGTGATGGGTACGTGCCGCATCCCTAGGCTTCCTGGACTGGATGATCCCTCACCCTCCGGTGCCTCAGAGATCTCTTTCCAAACAGTTTATGGTCCCAGCCTCCATGCAGACAGGGCCCTTGACTCCAGGCTGCGGGAGCTGCCTGGCAAATCAGCTGGATGCTTGGATCAGGAGCACGGGCGCTCCTACTTGTAGGATGTGCTCCCTGTGGAGGCTCCGGAGGGCCAGGTGAGGGAGGAGGTATGAGAGGAGGTGGACAGGCTGCATACCATCAGGGAACACGAGGGAGAGAATGATGTTTACTGTCAGGGACTGCACCTGCAGAAGACCAGTATAGAGACCAAGCTGATGAGTGGGCCTGAACAAGTTACCCCAACAAATAGTGGGTAGAAACTGGTCACATCATGACTGAAGCCGCAATGTTCATCAGTTGTCCCACCAATAATGCTGCACAACACTTAAGAAGCCCTCTAACCATCAATAGATGATGCACCCATGCAGGATCAACCAAGCCCAGAAAGAAAACAATGTAGAGTGATAGTTTCTGCTGTGGGGAGACCCTCTGCTGCAGGGTAAAAAGGTATCCATCTGTTGGCCAAACCCCTTTGCTTGAGAGGTCCATTGCCTTCCAAGAGCCAAGATTATTGATGCTAGAGCAGGTATCCCTAAAATAGTCTGCCCTACTGACCACTACCCCATGCTCCTTGTCCATATGGGCACCAACCACACAGCAAGAAGTAGCCTCAGGAGGATCATAAGAGACTACAGGACTGTGGTGCCAAACTTCAAGGACAAAGGAGTGCAAGGTGTCTTCTCTGCAATCCTCCCAGTCGGGGGCCATGGCCATTGGAGGGAGGAGTGTATCTAGGAGGTTAACCAAAGTCTTAGAAGATGTTGTCACTGTAAGGGATTTGCATAACTTGACCTTGGTACACAGTTTAAGTACAGCAATCTACACACAAGGGACAGTATTCATCTCACAAGCAGAGGGAAGAAGCTCTTCTCCACAAGAGTTGCCAACTTATTGAGAAGAGCTTAAACTAGGCATGTCTGGGGGCTGGACAGAAGGTTCCACTGCTGAAGCAGAATCCACTAACCACAATGACACACAGGAGGGCATTCAAACAACACATGTCTAGATGGGTACTGACATCTTGAGGCAGAGACATCATGACAGAAAACCTGAGGTGGATAGGGGAGAGCTCAGATGCCTTTATGGGAATGCTAGAGGCATGGGAAACAAACAGGAGGAACTGACACTCCTTCTGGCTGATGAAGAATTCAACTTGGTTGGGTTGATGGAGGCCTGGTGGGATGATGCACCTGACTGGGCAGTAAATATTGAGGGTTACAGACTTTATAGGAAGGATTGGCTTGGGAATTAGAGGGCCACACCTCTCTTTGTGAAAGAGCAGTACCCCTCCCTGTAGGTCACCTTTGACAGCAGGGAAGGGTCCCTTGAGACCCTCTAGATGAGGCTACAAGGGGAACCAGAAAAGGGAGACATGATGGTGGGATTCTACTACAAGCCCTGTCCCAAGAGGAGATGAGTGATCAAGCATTCTTAGGAGAACTGATCAAGGCATCTAGCACTAGAGACATGATCATCATGGGTGACTTCAACTACCCAGACATCTGCTGGGAAGATTGACCATCTACTGTAAAACTGGGAAGTTAGTCACCAGAACAGAAGTCCTAAATTTCAAGAAGGCAGATTTTGGTAAACTCAAGAGGCTCACTGGAGAAGTACCCTGCAACTGGCAATTGGGTGACTTAGGAGTGCAGGAATGATGGTGCTTCCTTAAGGAAGCAATTCTCACTACTGAAAAACAGGTGATCCCCATGCAGGCAAAAAGCAGGAAAGGAGCCAGGAGACCCTCTTGGATCTTTAGGGATATTAGGGAGCTATTGAAAAAGAAGAAAAGAAATGTATGTGCAATGGAGGAATGGCTCAGCAACCAGGGAGGCATACACCTGTATCGCCACAGCCTGCAGATATGAGACACAGAAAGCTAAGGCAGGAATGAAGATCAAACTGATAACCAGTATAAAAGACAAAAAAAAGTCCTTCTACAGACACATAGGGAGCAAGAAAAAATTGGGCTCCACTGTGGGACCCCTGCTGAATATCCAGGGGCAGCCCATAGTCAATGCCTACAAAAAGGCAGAACTCCTAAATACATACTTTACATTGGTAATGCTGAAACCCAATGGCGGCTGCTCACCTGATCAGAGGCCCAGGAAACGGGGGGAAGGTAACAGACTACATGAAATCAATCCATAATAGTTGAGGGACTTCCTACAATGCTTGCACTTTTTCAAGTCTGCTGGGTCTGATGACCTGCACCCAAGAGTCCTGAAAGAATGGGCTGAACTTATAGCAGTGCCACTGGCCAAGCTGTATAAAGAATTGTGGAACTCAGGAGTGGTCTGGGATGACTGGAAGAGGGCCAGTATAGTACCCATCTTTAAGAAAAGGAAGAAGGATGATCCTCCAAACTACAGACCAGTCAGTCTGACCTGGGTCCTGGGTAGAATCTTTGAAAATTTAGTCAAGGAAGCCATCAACTACAAGCTGGTAGTGGTCGGGGTGCTAAAAAGCAACCAGCATGGCTTTGTCAAGGGTAGATCATGTCTGATGAACCTTGTGTCCTTCTACAATCAGGTAACTAACCATCTGGATGAGGGACATGAGGTTGACTTCATCTACTTAGACTTCAGGAAAGCCTTTGACTCTGTCTCCCATGGGATTTCATCTAACAAACTGGAGAGTACTGGGCTAGAATCTAGCGTGAGGTGGGTGGACAACTGGCTTAGAAGCTGCTCCCAGAGAGTGATGATCAATGGAATGGCTTTATCCTGGAGAGCTGTCTACAGTAACATCCCCCAGGAATCTGTACTTGGACCTGTGCTATTCAATATATTCATTAATGACATGGATAAGGGGGTGGAAAGTGCAATGATAAAGTTTGTAGACGATACCAAGCTGTGGGGAAACACAGGTACAACAGAGGATAGGGCAAAGATCCAGGATGACCATGACAGACTGGATTTATGGGTGGAATGAAACCAGATGAGGTTTAGCAGGGAGAAGTGCAAGGTCCTTCACCTGGGTAGGAAAAACCCCCACCACATATATACAATGGGCAGTGGTCCACAGGCTGGTACAGCATCTAAATGAGACCTGGGGGTCATGATCGACTGGAAGATGAATACGAGCCAACAATGCGTTGAGGCTGCTAAAAGGACAAACAAAACTCTGGCGTGCATTAGCTGATTTGTGACCAGTATGATCCAGGGATATACTCTTCACTCTCTATTCAGCACTGGGGAGGCCTCAGCTGGAGTACTGTGCCCAGTTCTGGCCACCACACGTCAACAAGAATGTGGATAAGCTTGAGAGGGAACAAAGAAGGGCCACCGGTTTGGTTGAGGGCATGAAGGGCTGGCCCTATGTGGAGAGACTCTGGGAATGTTGAGAGAGAATCAGACCGGAAATCAGGCTGAGATTATCTGGTCCTATGTCTGGGTTTAAGTAGGTCAACAGATGACATCTATCTGACCCACCCTCTAAGGGGAGAGTTACAGCTACCTGTATGGAGGCTGTACTGAAATGCCATATGAATACCAACATGCTGTGTGCACAGCCCTGAGTATAGAGTGCACAACCCATATAAAAAACCCTTCAGATTGACAGATGGTGTGTGACTGAGGGCATGTGTGTACGAGTGAAAGTGGGACTGAGGGAGTGTGTTTATGTGTACATGTGATGGTGTGTGGTGTGAGGGAGCAATTGAAGAAGACTGTATGGTGTATTGTGAAGGTGATAGACTGAGCAACAGCCAGTACAGTAGTGACTGATTGGGTGAGTGGATCATGGAGATTCACCATGCCAATCCAAGTTGCCTGTGCAGAAACATCGGTTTCCATCATTGAGGATCCTCTGTCTCCTGATGAGAATAGATAGGATTGGTTCCCAGGGTTTTCTTTTTCATCCAGGTGTGCTTGTCACTTAAGTTAGTGGCCCTCTACTTTCCTTAGTATTACCCATCCCCTCCTTCTCCCCTCTTAGCTCTGAGCCACTCAGTGGTAAAACCGGGAGAACAATCTGAGGTGTAGATTACACTTGTATAACCAGAGAAAACAACACTATGAGCTTAATAAGGTTTCCCTTCTCATTTAATAAAATTTTGCAGCCCACCCTTGTCTGGGTCTAACTTAAGCCCATCTGGGTCTTTTAGGGATGTGGGAAGAAAGAATCGTACTATTTTATAAGGGTAATTAGATAAGGCTATTATCATAAGTGTAGGTTTTAATAGGTTTAAATAGGATTGTTAGTGGTGGTTAAAAGCTGTTAGTTAAATAAGGGATTGGGTTTGTGATTTATTACTTACCTGTTATCTATCTTCCTGTTTACTACTTAATAAATCATTTAATTCATTAGGCCTTATACATCTGTGTGAGTGTCCTTATTAGTAATTGTGTAATTAATTGCCGGATTAACTGAATGGTGATTAGATATGCCCTGGTTAATATGTTAGCCGGGCTGGGGTCAAAACCCACCCCCAATGGAGACTGGGCATGGGAGACAGCTGCTGATTAAGCATGTAATTAGGCACTAATTAAGTTCAGGTCCAACAGGAACTGGGCCTGTTCAGCCTGAGGAAGAGAAGGCTGAGAGGCGACTTGATTGGTGCCTACAAGCACATCGGGGGAAAGGGAGCATCAAGAACTAGGAGAGCAACTATTCAGAAGGGCACCTCAAGGGAGGATAAGGACCAATGGGCATAAACTAATAGAAGATAAATTTAGGTTGGAAAAACTTATTCTCTGTAAGGGTCACCAGAATCTGGAATACACTCCCAGAGGAAGTGGTGTAGTCACCCTCCTTGGAGGTGTTCAAGATGAGGCTGGGCATACACCTTGTTGAGCTCATCTGAACCCAACAACTTCCTGCCCATGGCAGGGGACTGGACTTGATGATCTTACAGGTCTCTTCTGGTTCTATGATTCTATGATTCCATCTAAAAATCTAATAAGACTTGGTAGGGTTCTAAAATTATTGTCCCTTACACATCAGAGGCACTCTGTGTAAGGGTAACTTCAAAAACAAAAGACTATACTAGAAAAGAGAATGAAATGGAGTTCAAAGTAAAAGTCATCAACTTGGACATAAATGTCAAGTGATGAACATTAAAGTGTTAAATGATGTTTTAGGTGACACAAAGACAAAAAATGGCAGTGATGCATCTTTGAGAGTATGTTGAATCTCCTAGAAATACTTTGGTTACATAAAGCAAACCAAGGGCATAACTGCAAGAGATAGATCAGCTGGTTTCCCACTGAAAGTCAGGCTGCAAATAAAAAAAGATCAACAGAGCATGTTATGACCATTAATGATCTAAAGGCTAGAAAAGCCAGCAAAAGCAGGGATCATTAAGAAATCCATGTTTCCCTTTAACTGTGATCAGCTGCATGGATGCTGTTGTCAATCTTCTTCTGAGAGTCCTCTGTGTATGTCACTGTCAGGATTGTATCTCAGAATGCTGAGTGCAGTTAGCAGTATATCATTAGTGTAGGCGAATGTCTATATATGAACACGGGGGAGGTGTAAACCCTTGCTGCACAATACAGTGAGAGATGTTGCTAAAGTCTTAGGTAAAAGGAGAAAATACATAGGCTCTATAGCATTCTCAATGCTCAAAAGCCAAAACTGTGAAGATCAACCTTTTTGAATGAAGACCTAAACCTTTAAATTCCAAATGGTGATTACTAGTATGTGAACCTAAAAAGCTATTAACTTACTCTCTCCATCAGAGCACTGGGTTGATTCCTGCAATTTTCTATTTCTTATCTGTTGACATAAATAAGGATCTCCCCCGTGTCCTTGCCATTTTCATATACCTGAAAAATAAGTCAATAAATCAAGCTAATTGTGCTAAATTAAGCAACCCAGAGCTAGTAGATATTATTAGCATCTTTGATATTCTGGGTTACACTACCAAAATGTATAGAATTTCTTTACTGTTTCTCCTTTATTTTAAATGAAAACTGGTAAAGACTGGACAACATCAACATCTGTCAGCACAGATTGCAAAAAGGTAACTTCATGATTGCTTGAAAATTGTATTTGGTGCTGACATACTGTACTAATATATAGGTCAACGAGAATAGAAAATACTATTAATGATGAAGAAGTAGCTTCCTGTTTACCTGTTGGAAGGCTGGTTAATGGCTTTGAGTAAAATTCTCAGAAGCACCTAACCAAGTGCTATTGAAAACAATGGGACTAAGCATCCAAATTCAACAGGTAGTTTTTAAAATGTTACTTTTTGTCTTTCAAACATTAAAGTCCACAACAACTACATTTTACATTTAAAAAAATCCCAGAGTGGTTCACTAAAAACCTAGAAAAAAATAGTATGAAGTTCAGCTTCCAGATACGTTTTACCAGGCCAGCCTTGGACCCTGGGCAGCAGTGCACATGCTGTACCTGCTAGCGGAGATGTTACCTCCTTTTTTTGCTGCCAACATGTGCATTAAGTAGCTAAAAAAAAATTGGTTTTCCATGGCAAATAAAGAAGGTGACATCACTAGCAACAGTGAAGCACCAGCTCTACTCCCACAGCGGACATTACTGCTGCATCTCAGCCCTACTGCTGCAGGAGCCAGGGCTGCTGCATAAAGGTGAGGTGCAAGGGGGAGCTGCATAGGGAATGGGGGAGTGAGGAGCCTTCTCGGCTCCATTACAGTGGCCCCTACCCCTTCAAAAGAGCCTGGGGCTCATGCCCCACACACGCACTCATTGTGACATTACTGACAGTTTCCTCTGAATACTGAAATCTAAAACACTTGGGTTTGTCTCCTAAAAGAGGATGCTTTTGTAAGCAGAGCCAATTCTCGGTGTCTCTGGTAATGCTGAAACAAGTGAAATCATAGGCAGGCATTTTAACTTTCAGTCAGAAGAGTCTTTTGACATTTTGTTTCCATTTCCTACATTCTTAAGTGCTAGGTAGCATTTTAGGGCTAATCTACACTGTACAAAGAACTGAGTTGGGGGTGAAAAAAAAATCACATTTTAGTTAAACATAACAAAGTTAAAATGGTGTCAAACAAAAATGTCCTATAGCTAACTAAACACTGCAAAAATACTGCAGGTATTTAATAATCACTTATTTGCCTCTCTCTAATATTTATTTTCTATAAATCTTTAAATTAATTAGATTTATTGTCAACTGGGATAAAACCACTTCTAACAGCCTTCCTGCCAAAACTGAAAAAACAAGCAATAACAAACATCAAACTGGACACCTCCCAGTGGACATAACCATACACCGGACTACTGCATAGACTGTTTTTAAAGTAGAAAGCTAATGGCAAACTTCTCAGTAAAAGCCAGGACCACAACAACCTCTCTCTCCCTCTGAGAGAAAAGCCATAAAGTCTCTAAGGTCCAGCAATGAAATAGGAATCAAACCAGCAGACAAAGATGGAGCTACAGTCATCTTCAGCTGTCAAGACTACATCAGTGAGGCCAACAGACAGCTTGCTGACACAAATACCATAAAGAACCCAGGGAATACCCTACACCAGAATTCACTCTGGGACTGAAATATATCATCAAATCCTTCCCACACCAGCTTCAGGACAAACTACTTCACTTATCTCCCAATTTCCCATTCCAGAAACTTTCTATATGCTCCCAAAGATCCACAAACAAAGCAACCCTGGCAGACCCATTGTATCCAACTGTGGTACCCTCATCAAACAGCTATCAGGATTCAAAGAAAGTATTCTAAAACCACTTTTCATTCAAAAAGCAAGGTTTCTACAAGACACCACAGACTTCCTCAGCAGACTGGAACATTAACTACCTCCCTGAGACATCCATACTCGCAACCATGGATGACACCAGCCTGTACACTAACATCTCACACAAGGAAGGCACACCTGCCCGCCTGGAATACCTTCAAGAACATGGAGTACACTCAGATTTGCAACCACATGTTGCCTAAAAACTCCACCTCATTCTCATCCACCACTTCACTTGCACAATCACCACTTGCTTCAAATAATGGGCACAAAGATGGTCCCCCAATATGCCAACCTCTTCATGAGCGTCTAGAAAGGAAAAGTTTCTAGAAAAGTGAACCATCAAACCTGCACTATACCTGTGGTAGATAGATGATATTTTCATTATCTGAACTAAACACCTGGACTCGCTTCTACCACATGTTAAACAACTATTATCCCTCAATCAAACTTGCTCTGGAATACTCCTACATTAACATTAACTTTTTAGATAACACAATCCATATCCAGAATGTCGCCTATAAACCACTATATACGGAAAACCCACAGACCACTTTACCTATGCCTACAAGACCAGCAATCATACTAAGCACACCAAAAATGTTTCAATCTACAGCCAAGCCCTCAGTTATCACTGCATCTGCTCAGAGGAGATCATTCATTATGCCTACCTGATCAGCTTAAAATCTGCCTTTATACAACAGTGACTCTCAAGTAGAGAATTAGACTGTACATCTGAAAGAGCTTTCCAAATACCCTATGAAAACCTGCTATAAACCAAAAAGAAAAACCACTGTGACCGCATGCTCATGGTGGTCATCTACCACACCATACCAGAATCAAATCAGCATAATCACCAAACTACAGGCTACACTCAACAAAGATCAGACCTTGAGAGAGATATTGCTAGCCCTTCTGCTCCTGGCTTTCAAATAGCCCACTATCCTTGCCCAACTCATAACAAGAAGCAAACTCTCCACTGCCCAGACATCAAATGGGACACAACCTTGCCTTGGCAAGAAATGATTGGTCTGTCAGCATATCTCCACAGCTCCGACTATCAACACACACTATAACAAAACTATCAGAATCCATGGTTCCTATACTTGCGTTTCCCAAAATTTATATATCTGATCCAGTGCACCAAGTGCCCTTGTGGCAAGTACATGGCTGCTAAAACAGCAATCATGCATCAGAATGAACTCTCACAGAAGAAATATAAAGCGCATATACACAATTAGGAGTACATTTCTTACAGAACAACCATTCCCTCTCTGACCTCACTGTCTTCACACTCAAGGGAAATCTTCCTAGTACCTTTAAAAGGCAAATTTGGGAACAAAAATTCATAAGTTGCTTGGACCCTGTGGGCCCCTCCACATGTTCAGGTAAAGGCACAATAGGGTCTAATGCATGATTTACACAATTGCACCTCCTACCATACCACATGTTCATGGAAAGGGACACCATTGTAGGGTTGTGTATTAGATTTCATCATCCCTTATTGCCAGTGCAGGGGGAGCCTGGGATCCTGATGACAGAGTTTACAGCATGGGCAGCATTCCCTGCACTCACCCCGCTGCAAGCCCTGCACCTCACAAAGCTAACAGAAGCAGCACCATTCTCTCCGCTGCCACAACAGCAAGACCTGCAGCCAACAAGGCTCACAGCAACAGCAGCGTTCTCCTGCACAGTTGATGAGGCTCATAGTAGGGCCAGTGCTTGGAATGCTGCTGCCCCTATAAGTCTTGTCAGCTGTGGGGCTGGCAGCAGATGGTGCACCCCTGTGGCTGGAAGCCACTCAGTTGATGGGGCTCCCAGCCACAGGAGAATACTTGGTCACGCATTCAGTTAATGGTGTGATTAGAACAAACTACAAAGTTATTACGCATTTTTTGTGGAATACCTTTGTAGCTTATTGCTTATTTTATCATGCCATTAATTGGTTGAACATGTAACTGGGTACCAACTTAAGGCATGATATCACAGGTGATGTGTAGGGGGTGTACACGGGTGCATATGCACCCCCGAACGTGGCAGTGCACTCCCTACAAAAAGGCAGTGCTGACAGTGGCGGCAGCGCCTGCGGGAGGTCGCCACTTGCCACACCTGCCACCAACACCGCTGGTGGCGTATGTGGGCAGTCAGTGACTGCCACTGGCCACTTCAGACACTGCCAGCAGTGTTTGCAGTGGTCACCAACCCCTGGGTGGCACTCGCAGCTCACCACCTCCACCCCTCACCCCCTGCCACCGACAGCACTGGCAGCATCTGCAGGAGCTCCCAGCTTACCACTGCCACACTTCCACCCCCACTGCCATGCTCTCACCACCACCATGTCCCCCCAGCTGCCAGGGGCATGCATCATTCATGAGTTTTATAGCACATTATATTCTACATGACCCTTGCGCTCTTTCCACACATGAAAGGTGAAAATGACCCTCCTCAACATCTTAGTTGATCCTATCACCCTAAGAAATCCTTGGGTCTTGCATAATTTCTGGACCATCATGGCTACAACATCACAACAATTTCTTGGCAACACATTCATGAAAAAAATCTTTGAATGAATATTACAAAACATCAAAGTTATAATTCAGAGTTTATGTAACAAATGATATTTCAAATTATTTGCATCATCAAATAAGGAAACAAAAACACGCTATTTCACCTATAGATTAACACTGCTTATGTATTTTGAACAATTTACAGACCATAAGTTAATTGTAGAAATTATTGGGTAACTCATTTTGAAAAAAAGAAAAAAAATAATGAAAAGCTTTCACATGAATATTGTTTATAAGTTTCTTTCACTAGAGAAGGGCAGCTAAAGTATATAATGTAACATTACAGTAGACAGTGGAATGCACAACCCTCTGAAAAGGAGTGAGTAGAATTTATGTTTAAAAAGATAAACAGGAAACAATTCTTAAAGGATGGATCTACTCAGGTGAAATGACTCACCACTTGTCCCTGCTGGAGATTTGCAAAAGATACTCCACTCACATAACAAGAAAAGAAACAGGAGAAGAAGGAAGCTGTATGAATAATTTAAGGCAGTCCTTTTTTTTCTAAAGCCCCTTTCTTTGCTACTTGATAGTTTATGACATCACAGTCCCTTAACTTTGTCATCTAACCTACAGATGACTAAAGAGAATTGTAGAAATAGTACAAACAATTTTATTGGCATTATAGATATAATATATAAATTATCTTTGAGTTGCTATGGAAAAGAGAACACCTACTCCCCTAAATGCGATTAACTCCCTGACAAAGACTGGTCCTGCTCTGATCCTATGGATGCGATGCATTAACACGTTTATGAATATGAATTCACATTGATAATATCATTACTATTATTATCTATGTTTAAAAGATAATTATCATTAGTTTGAATAATTAATTTATTAATACATTCTGACTCTGTTTATAGAGAAATTATTTCATAGTTTAATTCCAAAGGATTGTGTTATTTGATAAATTTGTATTTCAGAAAATCTCTGTATTTATCTGTCTAGGACTGAAAAGAAAGCAAACTAAAAAAGAATCTACGAAGCTGAAAATATAAAAGGAGATTTGCTTTTCTTTTTGTTGATTTCATGTTGATTACTTCTGTGTATTGTATTGGTGGACTACTTTTCTCTCCCTCTCTCATTCTTTACAAAAGTGACAAAAGGGTAAATATAACATTTCAGATGTCTGCTTTCTATGAGAACAGCGGGAGTGATTTTATTTTCCATCACATTACAAATGATAGCTAGAACACAGTCACTGCAATTCATCAACTATATTTTTGTTATAACTCACAAAAGTCATAAAATCCCCAACCTAATGTGTCCCCCACAACCTAAAAAGCAGAGATTTTGTCTGATCTCCCAGTCCTGTAAAGTCCCCTTCTCTTTCTTTTCCTATGAAGAGGAAGAGCAGGTCCATAGGACATGAATCTGGGTAAGAGATTGGCCAAAATGGGTAGGGAAGTCATCTACACCTTATGTACCTGGAAAAAACAAAGAATGCACATATTTTTAGTGTATACATACATACACGTACATACACACAGGTGCACTGCACTAGAGTAAGGGTTGGCAACCTACAGCCTGTAAGCCGGATCTGGCCTTTATGGAACTAGGTCTTCAGTGGCATTAGGCAGCAGGGATCTTTGTCTGTGTTGTGCTGTGGCTGAGAAAGATTTTGCATTCTGTGCTGGAACCAGTGGCAGGGAGAAGTAGTGGCAGCAGTAGCAACTGCTGATCCTAGCACCCATCCTCCTCCAACCTAAATTGGGTCATTCTGGCCCACCACCAGGAAACGCTGCCAACTGCTGTCCTAGAGAAAATCCTCATTCACAATGTGTCAGTAACACTTACTATCTCAGCCATGGATCAGAGCAGGGCTGGACTTTGTTGGATTATTACAGAAACAAGTTGTAGTTGCATTTTGAAGCTATGAATAATTTTTCCCTTACTACTTAATTAGCTGGAGTGAAGTGGTATGGCTGCCTCCCCCATAGCAACTCAGGTACCCAGTTGGATAAGTCAGAAGTTCAGATTCCAGCTATTACATCTTAGCATATGTCCAGTGAAAACATTCATTATAAAAGAGATCTGGTTCCCCAATAAAGCTGGTGATCAACTTTAGGGAAAACATCCCTTTAAATAGCTGAGGAATTTGTAACAGGGTTTTTTGACATATTGCATAGTGTGAAAATGGCCACCTTTTTGCCTCAGCCCCTTAACCTTCCTAAGAGGTGTGGGCAGTTAAGAGTCCCAGCAATGGGGATCAAGCTTGGATGTTGGAAGGGTTAGTGAAAACTCCTGAATGAAAGCTACTGATTAAGAGGGAGTATGAACATATTGCTGAGTAGTTCCCATATTAGTCAATAAAGCTGCAGCTTAATTAAGCATTATCTCGTCTTTCCTTCTGAGTTATGAGGAAAATGCAGTCTTACTATATAGCATCCCATATTAGGAACAAAACTCAGCCACATAAGCAAAAGCAGTGAGATAAAGAGAATCAATGATTAAAGAAACTATAATAGCAAAATAAAGAAAAATTAAGAGTATGCCTTTCTTAGAATCCCTCTTTTTGAGAAACTCCAAACCCATTTTCACTAGCTTTTTCAAGGTTGAAGAATATTTGTAGTATGTATTAATATTGCTTTCTGTGATGCTGCTACAGAGCCTGGAGGTGCTACAGCATAGTGGAACAAAGCATCTCTAAAGAACAGCATGATGTTAGTGCCAGCTGCCAACCTGACACAAATCAGTAATACTACTGGACAACACACAGGACCTACATTAGTTCCCTCCACCACCACTAAACAAACTGTTAAAAGTTCTGCTAAATCTCACAGTAGGTGTTACACTAAGAGGCACTGAGCACTACCTATTTCCTATATTACAGCCAAAACAATTTCCCACCCAGGTGCAGAGAAGCGTAGCGAGATATAACTCAAAGATGGAGGGAATGAAAGTAAAAGAGCTGAACCTGTAGTTTACTGTCTCTTTGTATAACAAATGCTAGAATCTCCTTTCAAATTCTGTCTGCAGAATGGCATGTTGGAAATTTAAACAAAGCACTCTTGAACCAAATATAGCTCTCCATGTGCATAACCCTGTTACCTATATAACAGGGATGATTATTATTATTATTAGGTTATAGGAGGATTCCTTTTACAACAAAGGGAACAATCATTTCTCCATTCTCATTGCTCTTTATCTTTCTTTCCCAGTTCTTTATATTTTCCTTTTCATCATACGGAAGTGGGAAAGCTTGCGAGATAAAACTAAGCCTGTCTCTAGCTGGTCACTTTTTAGATAACAAAATCAGATCTTAAATTTGTTAAGTTAATGTTTATATAGGGTATTTTAATTGTTTTTACATATCAGTTGTTATTTACATATGCAAAAGAAAGCAGGCTTTCAGCTTCTAGTGTCCTTCTCTAATACCTCATTTCAAAAAGGCACTTAAGCACATGCTGAAATACTTGCCTACTCTACACAGCATTTGAGCGAGCATAAGTTTAAACACGTTTGGATTCATTGATTCTAATGTGCTTAAATGGATTAGAATGAAACACATGCTTAAGTGCTGAATAGGGGCACTTAATGGAAGAGACCTATGTACAAATCACAAAAGTACACTCAGTGGTGCACTCTGTGTCTTCAGCTGCAGCCACCACACTGTGGTGTCTGGGCAGACTGCCTCATAAACCAAAAGAAGGGTGCTTATATTCATGTGGTTCTGTGGGCAAGCTAACTAGCACCACAATAGGCTAATCAGCGCAGCCACTCAGCAGCATTAATCAGCAACCCTAAGTGATGTGTAGGCAGAGACACATTTCTTCTGGTTAAGGTTAGCAGAATACCTAAAGACACTGAAGACCACCCTAGTAAGTTTACTATGTAGCAGTGGTCAAATAAAGCTATGAAAAAACCTGCAATCAAGTAGTCAGACACAGATTAAAATTGAAATTTAAGGAATTAAGGTAAACTTTAGCAAACTCAGATTAAACAATTCATCCAGATGTCATGACCCAACATGGAAACTCCTAAGACTAGGAAACTGCCACTTAAAGCCTATGACACTTTGAGACCATTATTCAGCTTTTAATGTCTTAAGCATGGTTAAGAAATCTAGCTGTGATGTAACAGCAGGTTTCCATACCCAACACGAACATTGCTCAAAATAGCTCTGTAGACCACCCAGGAAGTTCATCTCTGTAAGAGCTATGGAGCAAAAGTGAAATTCAAGGCTGTGGAACAATTTACAAAGAGAAATGTGCAATAGATTTAAAAGGTAGCAAGCAAACAAAAATGAGGACACAGAAGTCATTGTTTGGTATTTTAAATATGCTGCTATGATGTATACATATATTTATATGTTTGTTTTCACTAAGGTAGCATGTGAAAAGAAAAATAAAAAATAGACAAACATATTTTAAATTACTGAAGGACCAGCTTCTGCATTGTTCAAGCTGAGTTGTGCTTCATACTATAAGTAGTCTCACTGAACTCACTGGGGAGAACCTGACTCTTGAAGAGGTGTCATCTAATCAAAAGCAAATATTTCACTTTGCACATAGACGCAACTTCACCAATTAAATGCAACCAACTCTGGAGAAAGGAGAAAAAGGAGAAAAACAAGCAATGTAAAATATTAATGAAATAGTTAGAAAGGGTTTTTCTTTGGCAAGCATTACTTTTACTAGTGATAAAATCATCCCATTATGAGAAAGGTTGTAAAATTGTATTGTGATCAAAACATGATGTGGTCAACTGCATACTCCTTATGTATGGATGAAGGCCTAAATTGATCATGTCACACTGATTTCAGAGAGGTGAAAGTTAGGCTGTTTAAATACTTTTGGAAATGGAACTTAAGCTCCTAAATGACTTAGGTCACTTCTGAAAATTTTGCATCTCATTAAGCACATTAAAATAATGGATCCAAACATGTTTTTAAACTTTTCTCACTCAAATGCTGTGTTGAGTAGGGGAAGTATATCAGCATGTGCTTAAGTGTCTTTCTGAAATTTTGCACCTCATTAAAAGAGAAAAATTATATGGTAGTTGCACTTATTCCTTAAATGCTTCATGAATCCAAGCAATATGCTATATATACAATTCAGAACTGCATAGTCTGCATTCTGCAAACCAGCATATACATTCCCTTCATGTTTATGACCAATAGTATTGGCAATCTATAGAAATGAGCATTAGCATTTTAGAACAATTGAACCTGTGACTGAAAACATGGAAAGATTAAAGAAAACTATGCTGACTAAAACTTAAGAATGCATTTGTATTGTACTTGTCATCAGTCTAGGTAAGGATATTTTTTTAAAATCAAGCAATATACTCCTTTATTTAAAAGTATATGATTTTGATCATATATGATTTAATTAAGATTCAGACTGCACATATACAATGCTTGATTCAATGGCAATTTAAGATGTACAGCAAGATGTGTCATTCTGTGGGAAATGGGTAGGTAGGCAAGAATTTACTGGTAACTGAAATCAAACACAGAAGGAAACAAACTTTCTACCCTCAAATTAACCTTGTTTTAGCAGCAGGAATTCACACATTTTATGATGAAATGGTTGTAATTGAACATCAAAAGTGAGAGTTGCATTGTATAGAATAAAAGAAACATGTCACTTTCCAACTCAGATCCAAATGTAACAACATTCCTTCATTTTACAAGGCTTGACCATGCAAACTCAAATGGATGATCCTTAGATGAGAACTCTACTGAACTGTGTGATCAGCATATGGAAGCAGTGGAAGGCCAGGACTAATGGGGCTTAGTCCCTGTCCCCATTCCCCCCGCAAAAAAAACAGGCAGCCTGGATGCACGCTCTGGGTGGCTGCAGCAAGGCAGGGGGATGGGCATGCACAGACAGAGACAAGCAGCCAGAGCCTGCAGGCAGCCAGGAACTCAATCCAGCCCAGCCATGTGGAGCAGCGCCCAGCAGGTAAATATGTGGATGGGAAAGAGTGTGGGGGAGGGAAAGGCATGGGGGTGGCAGATCAAGGCTACTGTGGGTGAGGGGGGTATGAATAGGGCCCCAGAGCAGGTCATGGGAGGCTTGGAGCCTAGGTTGCTCGTCCAGGGGCACGGAGGGCTCCCGCCATTGCGTGCACCTCCAGGACAGTCACAGGGGGCACATGCCCCCCCTGGGATGTGTGTAGGGCAGATCTGGCTGCTGCTGCAAGCTGGGCTCTGCAACCCAATGCTGGTGCTCAGTTCCCCCCAAATCATATTTTCTTCTTCCACGTATGGTGATCAGACTCTTAACTTGTAAAATAGACAAGAAGCAGAAAGTTTGGTCAGAGGAGTCCTTTCCTTTTCCATGTGGCACACGGCAGATTACACCAGGTGGGGGAGGAGAGGCTGGGGCCAGCACTGTGCTGGTCCCAGCAGCCTTACCTGGGGTTCTTGGGGCCTCCGGGAGCTGCAGCTGCAGTGCTCCTGCAACAGAAAGGCTGGCTCCAGGCAGAGTATGGCTCCATTTGGCCAGGCTCCAGTTTTGGTTGGCATGTGCTGCTGCCATGTGCACCAACCTGGTTTTTTCGGCATGAGCTTTTTTTTACCCCAGGGTCTCCCAGGGTCAAAAAACTCCACCACGCTGCAAAGTAGCAGCCCAGGGAATGCCTGCATGTGCAGTGAATGGTGCCACAGACAGGTCTGTGGCATCACACACCACATGTCCACGTTCTTCTGGATGCACCCGAACTCGCAACCTCTGTGGTATCAACCGTACATATTAGCACCTGCAAGACCCCAGCCCAGTATGTAGGAAAAATATGCATTAAAATTGATGGCAACATTTTGTAAGGGCTTGTAGGAATAGGTATGTCAGAATTAATATTCATAAACCTACTGTTCGTTGTACAATAGTGTAGAAATGCCGCTTTAAGAAAATGCTATGTGTATTTAGTTCTTGCTTCCTTTTAAATCAATACCAAAAGTTGGATGTAATTAATGAATAAAAAAGCTGTCTGTGCACTGTTGATGTTTTTATGGAATACAATGTATATACTCTACTTATTACATTACATTACGAAAACAATCTAAATAAAGTATAATATTAAAATAATAATAATGACATTTGCTTAAATGGATAAATAAAAAATGCCAAATAGTACTAATCACCAAGCATGCCATAGCTAGAACAGCTCGTGAAGGAATAGGATACAAGGTTATGGTTGTTTAAAATAGTCTGCAGTTCTGAGATGTGAACTTTAGCAAATCTATCTACCAACACACTTCTCAGGGTAAAGACATAAATTATGATAATATTTTAATAATAATATTATAAAAATGTTTATTGGGACATAGAACCACAGTAATTAAGTGTTTCATTATAGATCCAGATACATGAGTTCAAGCTTCACTCAGGAATAATATCAATACTCTCTCTATAACCTATGCAACTGTAAATGTGGGTAAGCAGGCTGGGTAAAGGCAGGCAGGGGCAACTACACACGTGCTTCAATGCACATTATCCTATTTTAATGCACATTAAAGTGTCACTAAAAATGTGCTATTTAGTTAATGCACATTACAATAGGCTAATGCACATTTAGCATCACTTAAAAACTGATCCTTAGTTAATGTGCATTTTCCTGTACTTCACAATGGAGCTACTAGATTTAATGTGCATTAGCAAAAGTGCATTAATAAACATGTAGATGTGCTAGCCAGATCATTCCTTAGTGTGTTCTTGGCAACAGAAACTGGTGTATTTTAGTAATGCTTACTCTAGGAGCTATCTAGGCTCGGGTAGACCTTTGACCTTTTTGAAGAATATTTACTATGTGGCATGTTTGGTCCAAATAATATAAGTAAAATACACCAAAGAGCCAGTGTAAAATTATTTTGTAAATGTACCACATGTGCAGTATACCAATGGTATACATATATGGTACCCTTGCATTTTGCTAAATCAGATATGTTTTTAAAGAATTAATAAGCTCTAAAAGCTATATACTAGCCTGTAAGCAACTAGAGCATGATATTAAAAGCCCTAGAGTGCACCCCGTAAGTTCAGTTTGATAAATATTTTTCTCAGCATAGTAGTAGTTTTTAATTTATGAGGAATTCCTTCTTGCTGATTCAATACCCATTTATTTCATGTTTTCACAAATCAATAATGAAAAAGTAGCAAATCAAAAAATGTACAAAGAATGTGAAGGGGAATAGAGAGAAAACTCTGTTACTCATAAAAAAGTCTGAAAATATATATTCATATTAAATGTATATAATTTTTATTCACATATGGAATGGATGGAATGGAAAGATGAAGTACCTGCTTATAATGCATAAAATTATGTTAATTGTTTTGGGGTCTTGCTTTAGCCTATGAATGAAGCAGTGATAAATTATAACTTTTTAGCACATTTATTGAAATGAATACAGAAAGATTTAAATGTTTAAGATAAGGATAAAGCATATGGCTACAATTAGAAGTACTATATGTTAGATTCTACAAGGGGGAAAATTTCAGGAATCTCAACCCCTCTTTAATGGTTTAAGGTGCTGTGTCTGAAATCACAGTAACGTGCACTGCAAGCTGCTTTTTTGTACACGTGCATCACAAGTTAGGTGTAGCTAGACCAGTGCAGGAAAACAAAAGAGTAGTACAAACAAATCCCTTATATGTTGTTGTGTCAACAGAAATAAGGTTCACTTATTATAATTATATTAGGATACTGATTGAACTGTATTTTCTCTTGAACTTTAATTTCTAGCTTGCCAGTGATGAATTCTCAATGTTAAGGAATACAGGAAAAAACCTACAAAATGCAATGTTTAGGAATTTACATTTTAAACAGGATGCAAGGCTCTAATATAGATTATCAAATCATTATTTTATATTTATTTATCTATTCGATTTATATGCTGCCCTTCTAAACAAAGGCTCAGGGTGGCTTACAGTGAGACACAGACATGACACATTTTTATTAATAAAATACATTAAAAAGGAGGAGGCAAATAAAAGATCTGGTATGTAAGCATTAAACTATGGATACACTCAAAATTACAAAAATGCATTCAGTACTTCTCAAAATCATGGAAATGACCAATAATTGCCTACCTGCTAAACATTCAGTGTAACAGTTTATTTTCAAAACTTATGAAGTAGTTTCAGTGGCTACCTTCACATATATTGGACCTAATTTATGCAACACCTCACAGAAGCTCCAACACTGCCATGTTTTTAAAGACTTTATGTTTATGGGATTTTTTAAACAAATAGGGAAATCATTAATTCATTTTGAACATATGAAGTCTAGCTGATATTATAAAAATAAGAATCATTCATGTCTCATCCGAAGATGAAAAAAATCTGCAAGCAAATCCCTTCATTTTATGTGAAGAATTGATGTTAGCTAAATTGATATAACTGTCTGCACAATATATACTGATTGAATTAAACCAGATTAAATCCATTCTAACTAATTTGGCTAAATCAGGCAAACTTTGGTGTGTAGACAAGACCTAATTTATCCTCAGAAATTCCAGAATAGTATGTTATAGAATCCAAGGTCCAAAATTTTGGTTTAACTTTCAGCAGAATACACAGTGCCTATCATATACTGATTATAGAAAAATAATACTGCAAATACTGATATAACATTTGATTCAATGTCACAGGACTACTACCTATTAATTGAGACAAAACAGATGTTTTTAGGAGTGATTAGCTTATACATGTCTGTATGTTACAGTGTCAACTGGTAAGCCACTCTGATGGTCTCTGAGGACCAAAATAAGACTATGAACTGAGCCTACATGCCTTTTCTCTCTTTTGTCAGCTAATTATCTCCCAAAAAATCAACTCCCAACCCATATAGCTCTGTAGCTACCATGCTAACCATTTGAGAAGGCAGGCACTATCAAGTTCAGTCCCCCAAAAACATACATTGAATTGTCAGTGTTCTTCTTATACCACAAATATGAGCAAAATCCTATGATTGGGATGTTTCTTTGTATGCATAGATGTATCTGCAACTTCTGGACTGGAGAGCCAGTTATTTCCAAACTAGTTCTGAGAACACCATTTTGGATTTCTTCATTGCTACACAATAGTTTTTTAAAGCCCAAATGGCCACATCCAGACAAACACAGCTGTGCAGTATGTGGTGCCACAGACACATCTGTGGCACCACATACCACACAGTCAGCTGTTCTCTGTGCTGCAAGGTAGCAGTGTGCAGGGGTCTGTGGACCCCGGGAGACCCTGGGTTAAAAAAAAAACATGCAAAAAAAAAGTCGAGCAGCACACACAGAGGCAGTGTGCACTGCTCAAAACCAGGGCCTGGCTGGCCAGAGCCACACTCCAGCTGCTGGCCAGGCTCCCAGTGGCAGGATAGCCACTGGTGCAACCCCGGGAGGGACCCTGGATCCCAAGTAAAGCCACTAGTGTCAGCCCAGTGCTGCCCAAGCCTCCCCTGCCCTACCCACAGTAACATGACTTGTACCAAAGGGCATGTGGCACAGGTGTTCCCCATGGAAAAATAGCAGTGGCACAAGGTGTGCCGCTGCTTCCTGTCCCTGGAGAAACAAATGTTCATGCTCACGTGGATGCAGTCAATATGTTTACGCTGGCATAATTATTAGGAAGTCTTAAATTTAAAACTTTCCTACCTCTTTCACCTAGTACCTGAGACTGAATGATATTCTTGATTAGAAGTCATTGTTGCTTTTTTCTTTCCTGATTCAGCAAGTTCAACCTCAGTGAAATTTTACGGGGCAACTTCAGCTTTCTCCATAGTCTCCATTCATCATACAGACATTTTTTCCTATACCTTTTTTCTATGTATTATTATGGTTCTGTTCACAGGTAAATCTGGTTACGGGAGGCATGTATGTCTATAAGAGTCTATGCTGGAGACAGCTGACATGAGCCAATAGATACCTAAACAGCGTGAGCTTCTTTGGCCTTCTATTTCCTGTGTCAAAGAACAGATGAAGATGTAGGCTCTTTTTAGAATACAAACTGATAGTACAATAGTTCAACATAAAGGCCAGAAACTATTCTATATAAGACCCCAGCTGGAGGAGATGTGGCTGAAGGTCTCTCCCCTACCCCAACCCCCTGCAACTGAAAGGCCAGGTCTGACACAAGAACGATCACCCAGCCAGGCTGCAGGGAGGAAAGCCAGGCTAAAGGGGAAAAGCCCATGTCATGGGGCACCCTCACCACCCCCACCATATGCAAACCTCATTTCGGGGGGCCATACCTGGAGCAGGGACTCAGTTCCCCTCACTGCCCCTACCCATCCCCCCTGGGGCCACCATGGCTACCACTACTGGAAGCCTAGGGATCCAGGCAGGGGAGGATCTACAGTGACGGCAGGAGGTTCGGGTCATGTGCCTGACAAAGAATCAGGGATGGCCTTGTTTGGCTGGGTTCTGCTGCCAGGCTGGGTGGTGTGCAGGAATACTCTGCCACATTCTGGCCTGGCTAGTGAAGGCATTTGCCTACTTCTGCCCATCTACACCAACAAGGGCAAACGTGTGTTACATTTGCTCATGATGCAATGTTTGCGGCTTAGAGAAACCCACAAAGGTTGAAATGATTCTGCCTCGGGCTTCTTGACCGTCTGTACTTGCCTTAGAGGACCACATATGGTCGTCTACATCATTTCCTAAGCACCATATGTCATTTTACACACAGGCCAGCACATGTTTGTATCCATTCAGATGTGTAGGGATGCACAAACAGAAGTGCCAAACTCTGCATAAATAGTATTTTAAGCACTTAGATGACCATGTGGATGATGAAATCTGTTCATGTAGGTATTTAGAAAAGAATATAATGCCACTCTCAATTTCACTTCTTCCCACTAGACTTTGGCCACCATCCTTATCAGCTACAGAGAATCTTAATATCCAGCTTGAAGAAATAAGGTATAACTATGGTTTCAGACCATTTTTAGCATCAACCAAGTATTTTTTTCTGATGTATCTCAGATACCTGATGTCTTTATGCAACCACTGACTGATATCTGTAATAAACTGTCTATTAAAATTGCTAGATAACTTAAAAGAGCCATCTCATTTTATGGATCCTAACATTTTTTTTAATTAAACATATTCATGCACCGATTCCTGCTGTTTACTTGTGGTTGGTAAAATAAAATTGGCATTTCCATTCTAAAATATTTTTTTAAACTTTTCTTTACTGGTTTAATAAGGAATATGCCTTACTAGATATTAATATGCCTTACTGATTATTAGAAGCCAAAGGAACCACAGTATACATAAGGAAGAACTACAGTCTTCATTTTGAGTACTATTGGCAAAGCAAAAAATTGCATAGAAAATTAAGTTTGGAAGAGACCTCAGGAGGTCATTTGCTCCAAACCCCAGCTCAAAGCAGGACCATCCCCAACTATATCATACTTGCCACAGCTTTGTCTAGCCAGGTCTTAAAAACCTCCAAGGATAGAGATTCCACAACATCTCTGGGTAGCCCATTCCAGTGTTTTATTACCCTCCTCATGAGAGAGTTTTTCCTAATAGCTAACCTAAACTTAACTTCCCCTGCTGCAACTTGAGACCATTGCCCCTCCCCTTACTCTCCTCTTCTGCAGATTAAATAAATCCAGTTCCCTCAACCTCATCATCAATCATGTTCCCTAGCCCCCCAGACATTTTTGTTCCCCTCTGCTGGACTGTTTCCATTTGTCTGCATCCTTTCTTAGTGGCATTCTAAATCTGGAAACAATACTCCAAGTGTGGCCTCACCAATGTCAAACAGAAGGGAAGAATCGCCTCCATTAATCTGCTGTCAACACTCCTACTAATGCAGCTCAGTATGCTGTTAGCCTTCTTTGCAACAAGAGCACACTGTTGGCTTATATTCAGTTTATTGTGCACTGTAACCCCAAGTCTTTTTCTGGGAAGCTGCTGCTTAGTCAGTCAGTCCCCTGCCTGCAGCCCTACCTGGGATTGTTGCCTCTGAAGTGCAGGATTTTCCACTTGTCGTTATTGAACCTCACAAGATTTCTTTCATTCCAATCTTCCAATTCGTCCAGGTCACTCTGAGCCCTAGCTCCACTTGATACTGACTGCCAACTAGTTTTCTATCCACCTTATAGTTCATTCATTCAACCTCTACATCTTTAGCTTTCTTGCAAGAATGTTGTGGGAGACCATATCAAAAGCATTGCTAAAGTCAAGGTATATCACATCCATGCATCAACCAAGTCAGTCATCTCATTACAGAAGGCAATCAGGTTGGTCAGGCATGACATGCCCTTGGTGAATGCTGACTGTTCCTAATCACCTTCTTCTCCAAGGGCTTAGAAATGGATTGCTTGAGGACCTACTCCATGATTTTTGCAGGAACTGAGGGAAGGCTGACCAGGCTGTAGTTCCCTGGATCCACCTTCTTCCTTTTCTTAAAGATGGGCACTGTATTTGACCTCTTCCAATTGTCCAGGACCTCTCCCAATCATCATGAGTTTTTAAAGATAGTGGCCAGTGGCTCTACAATCCCATTGGCCACTTCCCTCAGCGCTCTAGGGTGCATAGCATCCAGCCTTGTGGACTTGTACATGTCCAGCTTTTATGAATAACTCCTAACCTTTTATCACTGTCGGCTGCTCACCTCCACCCCAAACTGCACTGTCAGGTGCAATAGTCAATAGTCTGGTAGCTGACCTTGCCTGTGAAGGCTGAGGTAAAAAAAGGCATTGAGTACTTCAGTCTTTTCTGCACCCTCTGTGAATAAGTTGCTTTCCCCTTCCAGTAAAGGACCCACACTTTCCATAAGCTTCCTCTTGTTGCTGACATACTTGTAGAAAACATTCTTACTATCCTTCATATCCCTTCCTAGCTGCAACTCCAATTGCACTTTGGCTTTCCTGATTTCAACCCTTCATTCAAGAGCAATGCTTTTATACCCATTCCTAGTTGTTTGTCCGAGTTTCCACTTCTTGTAAACTTCTTTTTTATGTTTCAGCTCACTGAAGAGTTCCCTCCTAAGCCAAACTGGTCTTCTACCATGCTTGCTAGTCTTCCTGCACCTTGGGATAGTTTGTTCCTACACTCTCAGTAAGGTTTCTTTAATGTATAGCCAGCTACCTGGACTTTTCTCTCCCCCAATAGCCCCCCCCAGTTGGCTTTCCTTGCCTCAGGATCCTACACTCAGTCACCTCTGTTTTTCTAAGCAGGGACCAGGATATCCGACCTTCCAGAGGTAGGGACAATCTTGGGGATACCTCTATCAAGTCTTTAGTCAGTGCAGATGTAGTTAGGGATCTTCTGGAAGGGCTAGACATTTTTAAATCTGCAGGTCCAGATGCCCTCCACCCAAGCCAGCAAGGCCAGCCATACATTGTCATGCATCCAAAGGTGCATCTCAAGGCAGTCCAGAGAGGTGATACTCCCCCTCTTGCGACTTTGGTCAGACTGCAGTTGGAGTACTGTGTCCAATACTGGGCACCGCACTTCAAAAGGGATGTGGCCAGCCTGGAGAGGGTTCAGAGGAGGACCACCCACTTGGTGAGAAGACAGCAGGACAGGCCCTACGAGGAGAGACTGAAGGTCCTGAACCTGTTCACCCTCAGCAAGACGAGGCTGAGGGGGGACCTGGTGGCTGCCTACAAGCTCACTGGGGGGATCAACAGCAAATAGGCAGAGCCCTTTTCTCCCTAGCACCACCTAGAGTGACAAGGAACAATGGTCATAAACTGATGGAGAATAGGTTTAGGTTAGAGATCAGAAGGCAATATTTTACAGTTAGGGTGGCCAGAATCTGGAACCAATTCAAGAAGAGGTTGGATGATCACCTGTCTGGGGTCTTGTGAACCTAGCATTCATTCCTGCCTGTGGCAGGGGGTCAGGCTAGATGATCTGTTTGGGTCCCTCCTGACACTAGCTACTATGAAACTATGAAACTCATTGTCTGCTCAAGTTGTGATTCACTTGTACATTCCCTCATAATTTTTTCCTGTTTGTGAGCAGCAGGTCTTAGACCAAGCTGGAGCCATAGCTAGCCAGGGCTGTTATTTAGAACAATGTTCCTGTTATTTTGTTCTTCATATAATTTTGGCACCCCCACCCAATTTTGGCACTCTAGGCAACCACCTGGTTCGCCTAATGGTTGGACTGGCCCTGGGTTACAAGCTTTCAACTTCTACCTTCCTGTGAGTCAATGTCCTCTTCCTTCTCCAGCACCACCTCTGGCAGCCCTTTATCTGCAGTCCTAGAGATCTCTTCCAGCATCGAATTAACAAACTCCTCATGGCTGAGGATGCTCCAGAGTCTTGCCACCTTCTTCTGTAGCTCTCTTGCCTGCTCCCTGAGGGACATCACCAGATGGCACAGCTCACACTGCAGGCATTCCTCCACCTAGCTCTCACTGGAAGGAACCTGCAAGGTGTAGTCTCCAAGCACCAACCAGGACCTGGGTGGGAGCCTCGATGTTGAGTGGTCTGGTCTAAACAGACACTCATAGGTCCAATCACAGAAGACCTGACAGTGGTAGTGGCTCTGGCATTGCAAGATCCTCTGGCAAGATCTCTCTGGCTCTCTTAAATCTGCCACTTATCTCTTCCTACCCCTCTCTCCATGCTGACCTTCCCTAGCAAACACCCCTGTATGATGGCCTGTTCACTGTTCCTTGGTCCCAAAATGTTCCCTTTTCTCTGATAACCTGCTTCCTCTCATCAAGCTTACAGTGAAGGAAGGTGAAAGTGAATTTCAAGGCAAACTCCCTAGTGAACTCCCCACTCGCTCTGGTCTCTAGTTAAACCAGGGACTTAAAATATTGATCTAACTGCTAAGTTTTTACAACTTATGTAAATTATCTAGGTTAGTTACTCTTAAAGAGCTTATCTTAAAAGTACCCTTTCAGAGAGAAGGGTGGCAAACTGATTTGCAAACTACCTGGTTTTCTATCCCTGTTCACTCACTTCCTAGTCAGTCAGGGAGCATGTCTACATGTGCGCTTTAGTGCACAGTAACCTATTTAACTGCTCATTAAAGTATCACATAAAAAAACATGCTAATACGCTAATGCACAGTAAAAAAAAGCTACTATATATTAAGCATCAATAAAAAGAGTGCACTTTTGCTATTGAGCTATTGAGTTTTAGGGTAGCCTCGTGCATTTATTTAAAGCATCCAGAGCATCTCATGTATCAGCATCCCTGAGCTTCAAAATGGTAGTAGGGGCACTTTATCTAAAGCTCATTTGACAAGCTTTAGATAAAGCACCCCTGTTGCCATTTTGAAAGACAGGGACACTGATACACAAGATGCAGAAGGCTGCTGAATAACTGCTGTAACAGCAATGTAGCTGCGCCACGGTTACTAAAGAGGGGACACAGCTGCCGGAGGGGGGTGATGAGTAACCCAGGCAACCTATACAAAGGCATAAGGGGATAATAAAAGGAAGGGCAAGATGTACTGAAGATGCCTTCGGGCACACACGAGGAGAGAAGGGGAAAGAGGCCCCTACAACGACGGAGTCAGAGAGAATCCACGGAATGAGCCAGACATTAAGGAACAGCTGTGGTGAGTGATTAACCGAGTGGCACCCGTTCCCCTCAGTCCTGAGGACACAGCACAGGAAGGGGGATTTCCTGAGTTGAGAAGGGGGGAGAAGAAGAAGAGTGAGGCAAGAGCCACAGAGAAGGAAGACGAGAGAGCCCCGTCTCTGCCTCATAGCCCCACAACCTGCACCAGGTCACAGGGACTGGAAAAGAATAGAAAGAAAAAGGAAACTGATGAAGGAAACTGACTAAGCCGGCACAAGCAGCAGAGGGGGGAATCCCAGCGTCAGTATTGACCAGCCGCTAAATGAGGCAATTAGCAGCTGATCACTGAATAAACGGCCAGCTAGCGGGAAGAAAGAGAGTGAAAGAAAGCAACTCGGTATAAAGGGGAAGCGAAAAGGAAACTGATGAGCTGTAATTCGCAAGCCTGCCCGAGAGGCAGACTGGGAATCCCGGGGTCGACGTTGATCAGCTGCCAATGAGCCAATTAGCGGCTGATCATTGAGTACCGGCCATCTAGTGAAAAGAAAAGAGAAGGAAAGAAAGTAACAAGGTAGTGAAGTAGCAAAGCTGGGCTCCTCCAATCAACCTCCAATCAGGCTATTAGCAACTGAGCAAAAGAGACAACAATAATCCCGCTTGGATCCTGGAAGGCGGGGTGGGGGGGAGAACCACCCTTCCCCCCTTTCAGCGAGCGCCAGGGAGTAGAGTCATCCCTGTGGATAGTCAGGCAACATTGAATAAAGCGCTGCTGGTGAAGAGCTGACCTGGGTGTCTTCTTGATCAGGGTGCTGGTTCCTAACAACCATTCCTTCTCCCTCACAAATTAGGAGAGACCAAGTCATGGCAAGCGGGAATTGGGGGGAAGTTTACCGGGAACCAGGCACCAGGGAAGGACACTCGCTCACAATTGCCATGCTCCACTAGACTCAATTAATTGAATCTGATCTGTACTGGAATTACAGCGCATGAGACCAGCCTCCCTATTTGTGTGTAGGCACCTAGAGGTATTAAATTTAATGTGCATTAGGAAAAATGTATTAATGAATGTGTAGACATACTCAGAGAGAGTCTCTTTTTATACCACCTGGGTCTGGGCTAGCTATTCCTCCTTGTTAGGGTCTTTGTCAGACATAAGCAACAGTCACTTAGCAATCACTCAGCTAGCAGTACTCCCAGCTGTTCAAAGCACATGCTCAAGTACATAGCCAACCAAACAAACACTCAGAAAAGCGATTCTGAAAGCTATTAAACCTATATCAACCTGTAGCTGCAGGCCTTGTGGAAGACCTGTATTTGCTGGAAGTCTTTTAATGTGTTGATAGATGTAAGAGGTACACTGTTCTTGCTCAGCTTGTAATTGTGAGGCAAGTTTAGAGAGATGACCTTTGTAGCTTTGGATGGCTGCCTGTAATTTATCAGTCAGCTTGTTCACCTGAAGGGTTAAATTATACGAGCTGTGAGCAAAGGACAATTGTTGATGTCACACATATTAGAATTTTCATTTTAAACCTGAGAGAAGACATGGCTATTCTATGCAAAGTATAAGCAAAATGTCACTGTAGCCGCCGGGCATCAAACATCTTACCTCGGGCCTCCTTGTCCTGAGGATTTGTAGATATCCGGCTGGCCGTCACAGGAAGCCTTGGAGCAGGTCTCTTTCCGCACTGGGGTCCGCCCCTTTCTCGCCTGCCATGACTTTGATCTTCCAGTGGGTGGAGCTTCTGCCCGGGCAGATGTCCCTTTTGGTTACCTGCAGTCGAGATCTTCTGCGAGGCTCCTCCACCCCTTTCACCTTGCCCTTACCCTGCCTGGCGGTTCTAGGTGTTCTTGTCGCTGCTGTCTATGGCCGTCACCGATGGGGAAGGCTTTCCTCCCTACCTACTTCCGTACCGCAGCCCCTTCTTACCCGGGGTAACACAAACAAAGGAACACTCTAACAAACTTAAACACCGCTATTCGCCTAACAGGGTCCTGGCCCCTACATCGAGCCGCTACCCCCAACTCCGCTTGCTAGCCCTCACTCTCCAGACCAGCTACCCAACCGTTCTTTATCTTACTCCCCTGGAAGCAACACCATCTCAGGGTTCTCCCTGCTGTAGATCCCTTTCCTTAGCTCCCACTGGTCTGGACGTTCCCTCTTCGGGCTGCCCCAGGGTTTCCCTCTCCCACCTGGGTCTGTCTCTGGCTGCAGTCCTCTCTCTGGGTCTTCTACGGTCCGCGGGTCCCTCCACGTGTCTGTGAATCCCTCCCCACTTTTCTCCGGCTCACCCATCCTGGTTGCGCCGCTCTCCGGCCTCCACCCCTCTCAGGTATCTTCACGGCCTCTGGGTGGCCCGTCTGCTGCTGATCCCAGTGATCTGCGTCCTCCGGGCTCTCTCTCCTGGCCGGCGTACGTGCCGGCAGCTGGCTCTGGTGTCCCCCGCCTTCCGGGTTTGCTCTCTGGCCCGGGGCACGTGTCAGCAGCCAGCTCCAGCGAGCTGCGCCTCCCAGGCTCAATCTCCTGCCTGAAGCACGCTCCGGCAGCTGGATCTGGAGCTCTGCGTCTCCAGCCACTTCTGCCGTGGCCCACTGCCGGCAGCCACGTGCTTCCCCCACTCCCTGCCGCGGCCTCTTCTTTTATCCTTGCCGGCCGGTGCTCCATGCTGACGTCACCTGCCATTCACAGGTGTTTAACACCGTTGTCCCGGCCGCGTGCAGGTTTCTCCGGCGATCCTGTGGCTCCTGTGGTGAGTAATTGACATTTTTCTTTTCCTTTCTTTTGCCCTCTGTCGCTCGCTTCTGCCTCTGTGGCTCCTTTGGGGGGCTTCAGAGTGCCCCCAGGACTTTTCCCCCGTGACATAACCCTCCCCTTAAGCTGCCTTGCGGCAGTTTTTTCAAGGGTATCGGGCCCCTACCTGTCATTCCTGAGTCAGCCTCCTGCTTGGATTCTGTTGTGGTTTCCCGAGGGGTCTCAGTGTATCTGGAAAGGAAGTCCGCCATTATATTGTTTACCCTTGCCTGGTGCATTGTACGGAACTGGTAGGGTTGTAGTGCTAAGGCCCATCGTGTAATTCTCCCGTTATCCATCCTTGCGGTGTTGAGCCATTTTAGTGGAGCGTGGTCCGTGATCAAGACGAATTCTTGCCCCAGCAAGTAATACTTGAAATGTTCTACAGCCCATTTTATGGCTAGACACTCCCGTTCGATCGTGGCGTACCTTGTCTCTGCTGGTAGCAGCTTTCGACTGGCGTATGCCACTGGTTGTCTCACCCCGCTGTCCTCTTGTGTAAGCACTGCTCCCACGGCTGTATCAGATGCATCCGTCTGTAACATAAACGGTTTTTCAAAGTTAGGGGCATGTATCACTACGTCTTGGCATAATGCATCCTCCAGTCTTGTGAAGCTTCTAGCCATATCTGAGGTCCAGTTTATCTTTTTACTCTGAGGTCCCTTCAGTGCATCTGACAGGGGTGTTGCCAGGTCTGAGAATTGTGGGACGAACCGTCGGTAATAATTCATGAGGCCTAGGAAGGATCTAAGCTGTTTCGGCGTTTGTGGGAGCTGAAATTTCTTAATAGCTTCTACTTTATCCACCAGGGGCTGTATGGTCCTTTGACCCACCAGAAACCCTAGGTACCTGGTTTGTTGTTGAGCTAGGGCACACTTTTTGGGGTTGGCTGTTAATCCTGTCGCCCTCAATTCCTGTAACACTGCTCAGAGTGCTTGCACATGCTGGGTCCAGGTCTGGGCAAAAATCACGATATCATCAATATACGCGGCCACGTAATCCATATGGGGCGCTAAGACTTTCTCTATCAATCGTTAGAATGTTGCCGCTGCCCCATGCAGCCCAAACGGCATCTTTACGAACTAGTACAAACCCCACAGTGTGCCAAAGGCTGTCTTGGGTCTATCTTGTGGGGCCACTGGGATTTGCCAGTACCCCTTGGCTAAGTCTAGGGTGGATATAAACTTAGTGGACCCAATCCTTTCCACTAGTACTATAATGTGCGGCATGGGGAAGGCGTTGAATATAGCAATTTTATTCAAGCACCTGTAATCTATGCACAGTCTTAAAGTGCCATTGGGTTTCGGTACGGGTACTATGGCGCTCCACCACGGGCTTCTCAAGGGCTGAATGACCCCTAACTCTAGCATCTTATACCTCTTCCTTTAGCACCTGTGTCAGGTGGTGAGGTATGGGCCTCCATTGGTCCCTCACTATGGCTCCGGGTGGCGTTTGTATGTAGTGATAAGTACCCCTGACCTCCCCGGGTTCCTCCCGGAAGGTGTCTTTGAAATCCCTTATGATTTTGCAGACCTCTTCTTTTTGTCTGGGACTCAAAGATTCCCCTACTTTTATCAGTGGGTCCTGTGGTTCAGAGTGAGCCTTCCTCCCTTGGGGCCCGTAGTCTTCATCCTCCATAAAAGTGGCCCACCCTTCGGGCTGTTTCCACTCCCATAAAAGGTTGACATGGAAAATCTGTTTAGGCTTGCAATATCCCGGTCGGAACACCTCGTAATCGACCGGCCCCACCCACCTTACAATTTCGAATGGGCCTTGCCACTGCGTTAGCACTTTACTGGTGGAGGTTGGTAACAGTACCAATACCTTCTGTCCTGGCTGGAACTCCCGTGACTGGGCTTGTCTGTCATACCTCTCCTTCTGCTGTTGTTGCGCCTGCTGTAGATTTTGGGTGGCTGCTTCATGGGCTATCTGAAGTCACTGTTGGAATGCCTGATGATACTCTGAGGCAGTATGCCCCTGTGCACTCAGTAACTCCCACCCTTCTCTTAGCACTTGTAACAACCCTCTAGGTTGGTGTCCCAATACTAGTTCAAAAGGTGAGTACTTCAGAGAATCCGAAGGGGTGTCTCTTAGTACGAATAATATTAGGGGGACTATCAAATCCCATTTCCGGGGGTCGCTTTGAATACATTGGTGCAAGACCCTCTTCAAGGTCCCATTTAGTCTCTCTACTAACCCGTTCGTTTGGGGATGGTAGACGGAGGTGCGCAACTGTCGGATCCTTATCATCTGGCATACGGTCTTTAATACTCCCGACATAAAGTTGCGCCCTTGGTCTGTCAGGATCTCCTCCGGAATGCCCATGCGGGCAATCCATTTTATCAATTCTTCGGCTATCTTGGGTGCCGTCACGGTCCAGAGGGGTACTGCTTCTGGGTACCGGGTGGCATAATTGACAATTACTAGCATATACTGATTACCCGTGCTACTCCGTGGCAGAGGTCCTACCACGTCCATCGCTGTCCGGGCAAACGGGGTCTCCACCGCTGGCAAGGGCTGTAGCGGAGCCTGAGGCAACCGCTCCTCTCTCATCCTTTGGCATTCAGGACATGCTGTGCACCATCTCACTACATCCTCCCCCAACCCAGGCCAGAAAAACCACTGAGCAATCCTGTTCCGGATGTTCCCTCTCCAAGCTGCCCCAGGGTTTCCCTCTCCCACCTGGGTCTGTCTCTGGCTGCAGTCCTCTCTCTGGGTCTTCTACGGTCCGCGAGTCCCTCCACGTGTCTGTGAATCCCTCCCCACTTTTCTCCGGCTCACCCATCCTGGTTGCGCCGCTCTCCGGCCTCCATCCCTCTCAGGTATCTTCACGGCCTCTGGGTGGCCCGTCTGCTGCTGATCCCAGTGATCTGCGTCCTCTGGGCTCTCTCTCCTGGCCGGCGTACGTGCCGGCAGCTGGTTCTGGTGTCCCCCGCCTTCCGGGCTTGCTCTCTGGCCCGGGGCACGTGTCAGCAGCCAGCTCCGGCGAGCTGCGCCTCCCAGGCTCGATCTCCTGCCCGAAGCACACTCCGGCAGCTGGATCTGGTGCTCTGCGTCTCCAGCTGCTTCTGCCGTGGCCCACTGCCGGCAGCCACGTGCTTCTCCCGCTCCCTGCCGTGGCCTCTTCTTTTATCCTTGCCGGCCGATGCCCCGTCCTGACGTCACCCGCCTTTCACAGGTGTTTAATGCCATTGTCCCGGCCGCGTGCAGGTTTCTCCGGCGATCCTGCGGCTCCTGTGGTGAGTAACTGACATTTTTCTTTTCCTTTCTTTTGCCCTCTGTGACTCACTTCTGCCTCCGCGGCTCCTTCGGGGGGCTTTGGAGTGCCCCCAGGACTTCTCCCCCTGTGACAGTTGCATATATTTTTCTTTGTACTTTTCAGGTTAGTAGTAATAGAATTTTATTGACAGCTTTTGCTAAAATAGAATTAACAATACAATTATATTACTTTTTAGGTTATTCATTATGTTATACTCTAGGTATACAAGATACTTTCTAATAAATGAAAATGCACTATTAATTCTCTTCTTCTTTCCTTTTCCACTCACAGACTGTGTAGCATTACTAGTGAAGTATAAGGAAGAAACATAATTCTGTAATTCACAAAGAATGGTTACACTGAAAATACATTCTGCTTGTCTACATTTACATGTCTTTGAAGCTTCCATAAAATTCAGTTTCAAGATATCTATATGTCCTTTATGAGAAATGCTTACTGTCTTATTACTAGGAAACCATAAATGGTTGATTGAACTAGAAAACGGGGAAAAAAGTTTAGATAAAATAAGAATCATTCCCATCCTTCACCTATGAACCAAGCTAAACACTTCATGAAATTTTAAAAACTAAAATAATGGCTAGCTTACCTAAGAAAAAAATGGAGTTTGGTGCACTCAAAAATGGTGTTAGACTTTGAATTTAAAGTTCAGTTCATGTCCTATGAATTGTTAGCAACAGCTGACGCTATAATATGCAACTACCAGGTTGCAGGATAAAGAATTTCAATTTTTAAAACCATCTTTCCCCTTGAGCACTATCATCATGCGTTAAAACCAGACAGGTACTTGAAGAAGCATGTTTTCATTATCAGAACTCAGAAATGTGCCTCTCCTTTGGTACTAGGAACTTCACATTTCAGGACTGCTAGGTCTGATACGAGGCCTAATAATTCACAAAATAATTGTGACTAATAATTGTAATAATTGCATAATTTATCTATTAAACTGCCATTCAAATTAAGTAGCTATTTTTCTAGATAAAATTATACACAATTTATTCTCCTTTTGGCCATAAATTACCCATTTTACTTTTACTTTTATTTCAAATGCATGCTTCAAAGAGGAATTTGTGTACATTTGTGTATACACTTGCAAATATAACTGTATTCTTCTTAGTCAACTTAATGTGAATTCTACTATAATATCATTAGCTTTGATTACCTGGAAGAGCTAACCAGGAGAAAGTGGGCCTGGCAACTAAAATCATGTTATCTTGTTATATGTTCTCTTATATACACATACATATATGTATATATGTAAAATTATCACCACACAACTGAGAGGTATAAGAATACACAAATTTTTTTAGGTGTAATGAGAAGTTCCTGTGGCTGGGTTGCCACTGAAATCCTGAAGTATACATGTAGCTTTAGCCACAATCTGAGTTGAGAATGAAAGCATATTATTGATTAAAGTCATATGCAGAATATACCTCCTTATTATAATATTGCAAGGTATATTTAAAAAGAATGTAGGCATTATTATATTGAAACAGATATCTGTCCAGTCTAGTTTGTTTTATCTCTGACAATTGTAAGTACCCTAGCTTCAGAAAAATGGGCAAGAAGCCCCCTTAAAAAACAATCAGGGAAGGAGAAGTTTCCTTTTAATCAAAAGAGTTAATAAAATCTTTTGATTAATCTTTTTAATCAGAGCAGTGACTTATTTGACATGAAGCATATTATTTTTAACTGAATATGATATTACTGCAGACATTATAATTAAGTATTAAATTCTTTTTTGAAACTTACTAAGATACTGGTATCATTGCTGTCTTGTGCCGGTGAACTTTGCAAGTTACAGTAGTTATATGTTGTACAAAATATTCTTTCCATTGGTTTTATTTTTTTTGCCTTTCAGATTTATCAAATGGCTTGAGTTCTTATATTTTGGAAGTGGTAAATATCAATTCTTGATCTGCTTTTTCTATACTGTACACTATTTTGTGTAATTTTATTGCGGTTCAACTTATTCTTCTCCAATTAAACTACACATTACTAATATTTTCAATCTCTTCAACTACAATTTTTCATAAGCACCTAAACTTTGTTTGTAAGCCATTCATTATTTCAATAATGCCTTTTACATAGATAAGCAGAACTAAACACAGTATTCCAAATGAAGGCAGGTATATCATGGCTTCACAACGTTTTCAGTAATATTTTTATCCTATCTTTATATAGTCTAAAGGTTTACTTTCTTTTTTGAGTGTTGATGCAAAGTGAAAACAGTGTATGGTAATATTTAAATCTTTTCCCTATGGCAATATTTGAGTTTAAAACCACCTTATGTATGAACAGCTCAAGTGATTCCTTCCACTATGCAGTACATTGTATTTGTCATTAACAAATTTTAAGTAACTTAAGTAATTTTAAGTCATTAATTTAACTTAATAATTTCAATAGGATTTTTGCCTGAGTAAATACTTCAGGAATTGGATAAATACTGATATATAAAAAATAGAGAAACATTATTATTTTTAGAATTTTATGATGTTTCCTCAAGTAAAAGTAAGATATATTTTAGTAACAAACACATTTTGCAAAAGTTCCTTTTGTGAGCCTTTGTTCTTTAGGTAACAGGCTATTCCAAAAGGTAACCCTACAAATGACCCAAGTAAGATATATTAAAATCTAGTAACACAATACCCCTGAACTCTTTTCCCTAATAAGAATTTTTTTCAATGCCCAGATGTTGCTAAAGAGGGAAAAAAGACCTGTAAAATTCTTCATCATGAATCTTTTTTCTTCAAATCCCTTTTTCCCCACTTTCAAAAGCAATTCTGAATAGAGGTAAAAGAAGACAAAACTTGACCTTTTGTGATCCCAGCGTTAATAGGTCTGTTCATAATTCAATCTGTGTGTGTAGAAGCATCCATGTGGAAACATGTGGCCTGAGAGACATAAAGCCTTTCCCTTTAAACATTATCTGACCTTATGAGTCCTATTCACAAAAGAAGGCTTACGTACGCATAAGTTGAAAAAATGCACACTCTCGTTGTACAGCAGAAAGCCTACACATTTTACCCCTCATTCTCCAGTAAAACTCAGCATAGAAGTGACACTTGTACAGGATCTGGGTGGGTCTATGGTAAATGAGCAGATTGCTGCCAGAAAAAAAGGATATGGAAGAAGGGATATCAGCTATTTCTCTCATTAAAAATACGAAGTAGGATCCTCACCTAGTGTAGGTCTCTATAACTGTACTGACTTGAGAGGAGCTGTGATGGTTTGTACCAGTTCAGGATTTTGGGTACTATATACTTCAGGCTTGAAAAATTATACTTAGTGTAGTAAGAAATACCTTTCCTTCTTCCCTAATCTGTATTTAAGGTAAAGATGGGTTTTGAGTTAGGTTTGGTAAATTTTCAAATTGATGCACTGTGTTCATACTGTGTATATATTGTTTTTATGACATACGTATAAACATATATAAAGGCTGTACGTTTTTATACAAAATGCAGGGTTTTCTTAGGGCTCAGAATCCTGTTTTATACAGGAACATTTATTGCATTTGTAAGGCTGGAACAAAGAGTAAGATTTCTTTTTATTATAATTCTATATATCAAAATATTACTAATATTTCTTCCATCTTCTTCTTCTACTTGGCAATAAATCAGCTGTTACATTGAATGCTATGTAGTTCAGAGTCCATCCAGGTTACAAGCAAGTGCTCTAAGGCACTTTGCACGGAACCTGTCTATTGAAATCTGCACAAAGGGCAGGAGGTAAACAACTTAAAGAACAGCAGTATAACTTTAGGTTTGGTGGGACAAATCATCAGTTGGTGTAAGTCAGGCAAGCCCCATTGTCAGTATTAATTTATGCCAGTTAAGGATCTGGGATTCCTCAACCAGGCCCAAAAATAGCATAAAAGACCATGAAGGAACAGTTATTATTTTTTAAAATTAATTTAAAAAATCATTACTACCACCTCGAAATTCTTAATATTTCAACTTCCACTAAAAGCTGTAGGTGAAGATGGACATATTTTGGAAATCACAGTCGGTGCCTAAAGGCATTCCAAAATATGGCCTTCACAACATTCCAATAGATGTTTAGCACGTTCCAAGATTAGCACCACAGGGATGGACTAAAAAAGGATGTTGGGAAACAACAAAAAATAAGGAAAGATATAAAAGATTTGTATTATTTCACATAGTTTAGCTTTAGTATAATGGTTAGGTATTAAATTGAGTAGTAGAAAAAAAAGAAATTCCAAGAATAAGCCTCTAATTGTTTCACATTTAGGGATATTATTATCATTGTCTTACATAACCTGATTGTGTAACTTACTCCCATGACTCATTGACTTCACAAAGTCACTAAATACACATGGTTTCTTATTTATAGGTGATAGGATGAAACACTGTTTAGCACATGTAGTTCAATTACATTTTACACACATTTCTTTTTTCATGGAGGAAGGTAAAACAGAGTAACTTATGTGTCTTTGTCAAAGGCTTCCAAGGAGGAGTACTTGTTCATAACCTCCGGCCTTGTCTGGTCTCTCTGAGTACCCCTGAAGTCAGCATGGCTTCTAAAGTAGAAAGAGTCCAAGCCCCTTCTGACTCTGAGATTCTAGCCTTTTTGTCCTTGACATTCCCTGGTTATCCATGGCCTTGATTCTAGTTCAGCTGCTGAGAGAAAGCTTTACCTTTTTTTACATGAAGGAGTACATCCTAAAATCCAAGTAGCAAAATAGATCACTTCTCTTTAATAAAGAAAGATATTATGGAAAAGGTCACCCAGCAAGAAGGTTCTGCCGCCCTGCAAAGGATCGAGTGTTCCCTCTTTACCCAGTCCAATCCAAACTACCCAGAGGGCACAGAAAGAAGTTATATTTGTCACACGATTGGCCCCATGAAAGCTCTCTACAGCCATGCTGTGCACGTGCACAGCTGCAAAGCGCTTTAAAAGTAGTTGATTGTGCAACAAATTAACCCTCATCTGATGAGGAATCAGATGAAGGCACTCCATTTTGGAGCAGTGTAGGAAACTTCTGTCCCCTAGGGTGGGGCTAGGCTGATGCAGCCCAACCCCACCCCCCATGCTGTCTTCAGGGAGGGAGGGAAGAGGAAGAAGATGGAGAGGGGAGCTGGAGTGGTAGGGATTGGAGGCCCCTCCACCCCTCCAACTCAGGCTGGGCAACCCCTAGCCAGCAGCTCCCCTATCCCCCGCCTCCTGCTGAGAGGGGGGTGTGGGCAGGGCTGCATCAGCGACAGGCAGGCAAGCTTGATTCCACCCCCCTCCCAATCCAAAAGGCAAATACCTGTTGGGTTGTGGGGGGCTGCTGCTCTAACTGTAACTCATGGTGCTTTATGTTAAACATCATGAGTTAGAGTGGGGACCTGCATGTCTGTCAGCACCCTGACAGTCCCAAGGTTATGTCAGCTGTCTCTCTTCAGATTCTCCATCATTCAAGCCAACTCCCTATTATTTTACTTTGGTCCATGTAACAGGAGGGACGTCAGGGTCGCCGTGCTCTCCCCTGCCACCTCCTTTACCGTGCCAAGCTGCCGAGTCGCACCCTCCAATTCTCACCCGCCATGTCTTTGATTTTATATATTTTTTATAAGGAGGCTGCCTTCAGTCCCCTTGGCCACGGTTCTCCTGTCTTGGGTGTTCTGTACACCCCCAGCCTTATGGGCTATGTGTGGTTCCTACCACTCCAATACCATGCCCCAAGCCTCGCAGATGTCACAGACATTGTTCTGTCTCTTTCTATCTCCACACCCTCTCTGGCACTCGGGCTCTCCACAGCCTTGTCTCTCTCTCCATGACCTTCTCTCAGGGCCTTCTCAGTGACGCTGCCCTTCTCTCAGGGCCTCCTCAGTGATGTCGCCCTCTTTTCAGGGCCTTCTCAAGCACTACCTCCTTTTGTGGGGCTTACCACAATGCTGCCCCCTTCTTTGGGGCTCACCACGCCTGCACTGGGGCTTCTCAGCAATGCCCCCTTCTCTGGGGTTTCCCAACTGCCCCTCTCTGGGGCTGGGGTCTATGCACCCTGAATGCTGCACCCTCACTGGCGCTGGGGTCCCCACTCTACTGTGAGTACCCTATGAGGCCTCCTCCAACCCCTAATAGTCTCACCCAAACCACCCGTGTAACAAATAGCAACACAACACAAGCCTCTTGGCTATAAAGTAAACATAAGCCCCCCTGGATATAACTATACTCCAGCCTACCAATGTTGCTCCATCCCACCACAGTGGCAGACACTATGCACAGTGGCTATGCGCATCAGGCTTCTCTTCTCTTTCCTTAACCAAGAGCTCCTTCTTCTCTGGCTGCTGGTCGGGAACCCCCTCCTGCCTGTGATTTATATAGGAACCAGGCCCTGCCCCTTCTTGTTAGCTGGCTAAGCAGGTGTGGGTCATTAGTTCCCTTTGGTTCCCTCAGCAACCAGCACCTAAGGAGTTATCCCAGCTCTCCAAGTAGCAGGCACCCTAGTGCCCTGCTACAGTCCACTACTGTGATACTCTTTTAGATTCCCTGGAAGCCTCCTGTGTCACGTCCAAACCTGCCTTGTTGACCATACAAGGCTTTTTAATTATCTTTTGATACTAAAGGCTCATCATGGCAGGTCTATAAATCTTAATTTAATCCTAGAAGGAGCAACTGGCTCCATCTCCAGGTAATAGAACTAGGACCTCTACCTGAATAAGCAGGCCAGGACTGGAGTCTATCTAATACTGGGTTAAATTAACTGATTAAAAGAAAGGGCCAAAACCTATTCTATCCATTAGGCACCAGTTGACTTTAGTACCTAAGACCATTTTTACATTTGCTCTGGAGGGATGGGGGGTGAGGAAAGGGAGGGCACTTTAATTAAAATGGCTTCAAGAGCTGCTCTAATTAAAGTGCCCACAGCACCTCATGTATCAGCCTCCATGTGTTTCAAAATGGAGGTGGGGTGTTTAACTAAAGCTTATCAAATGCCCCTGCCACCATTTTGAAGCACAGGGATGCTGATATGTGAGCTGCTGGAGCATGCAAATTACACTCAATTAATCTTTCCTTTTTTACTCTACCTTAATTAGGGTTGGAAAGGACCTCAGGAAGCCATTTAGTACAGCCCCCTGCTCAAAGCAGGACCATCCCCAACTAGATCATCTCAGCCAAAGCTTTGTCTAGCCAGGTCTTAAAACCCTCCAAGAATGGAGATTCCACCACTTCTCTGGGTAACCTGATCCAGTGCTTTACTATCCTCCTAGTAAGAAAATTCTTCCTAATATCTAAACTAAACTTCCCTTGCTGCAACTTCAGACCATTGCTCCTTGTTCTGTCATCTGCTACCACTGAGAACATTGTAGCTCCATCCTCTTTTGACCCCACTTCAGGTAGTTGAAGGCTACTATTAAACCCCCTCTCAGTCTCCTCTTCTCTAGACTAAATAAGCCCAGTTCCCTCAGCCTCTCCTCAGAAATCATGTCCCCCAGTCCCCAAACCATTGCTGTTCTCTGCTGGACTCTCTTCAATTTGTCCACAGGAATATTTTATACAAGAACATTTTACATTTTATACATCTTTTCTGTGGTGGGGGTCCAAAGTTGAACACAGTACTCCAGATGTGGCCTCACCAGTGCTGAATAGAGGGGAATAATCACTTGGACCTACTGGCAACACACCTATCAAAGCAGCCCAGTATTTCATTAGCCTTCCTGCCAACAAGGGCACACTATTGGCTCATGTTCAGCTTACTGTTCACTGTAACCCCCACGTCCTTTTCTGCAGAGCTGCTGCCCAGCCAGTCAGTCCCCAGCCTGTACTCGTTAATGGGATTGTTCTGTCCTAAGTGCGGGACTATGAACTTGTCCTTGTTGAATCTCATGAGATTCCTTTTAGCTAATCCTCCAATTTGTCTAAGTCACTCTGAATCCTAGGCCTAACCTCCAATGTATCTAATACTCCTCCAGTTCTGTGTCATCTGCAAACTTGCTGAGGGTCCCCGACCCCTGGGGGACTCCACTTTATACTGGCTGCCAAATAGACATTGACCTGTTAATTATTACCTTCTGGGCCTACATGCTCCAGACAGTTTTCTATCCACCTTACAGTCCATTCATCCATCCATCCAGCCAGGCTGTACTTCCTTAGCTTGCCTGCATGACTGTTGTGGGAGACCATATCAAAACCTTTGCTAATATCAAGGTATACCACATCCACTTGTCTTCCCACATCCACAGAGCCAGTCAACTCATCATAGAAGGCAATCAGGTTGGTCAGGCATGACTTGCCCATGGTGAATCAAGCTGATTGTTCTTAATCACCTTCTTGTCCTCCAAGTGCTTTGAGATGGATTCGTTGATGATCTGCTGCCTGATTTTTACAGGGACTGAGGTGAGGCAGACTGGTCTGTAGTTCCCTGGATCCTCCTTTTTTCCTTTCTTAAATATGGGCACTATGTTTTCCCTTTTTCAGTCTTCTGGGATCTCTCCAGATTGCCATAAGTTTTCAAAGATGATGGCTAACGGCTCTGCAATCACATTAGGCAACTCCCTCATCACCCTGGGGTGCATCCTGTCCATCCCTATAGACTTCCAGCTTTTCTAAATAGTCCCTCATCTGTTCTTTTACCCCTATTGTCTGCTTCCTTCCTCCCCAAACTGTCCTAGTGCAGTAGTCTGGGAGCTGACCTTGCCTGTGAAGACTGAGACAAAAAAGATGTTGAGCACTCCAGCCTTTTCTGCATCCTCTTTCACAAGGTTGCCTCCCTCATTCAGTAAGGGACCTACACTTTCCACGATCCTACTCTTGCTACTGACATACTTTTAGAAGCCCTTCTTTTTACCCTTCACATCCTTTGCTAGCTGTAACTCCAATTGCACTTTGGCCTTCCTGACTTTATTCCTACAAGCCCGAGCAATGCGCCTTCATTCTTCCCTAGTTATTTGTTCAAATTTCCACTTCTTATAAGCTTCCTTTTTGTGATTTAGTTTACTGAAGAGTTCCCTGTTAAGCCAAGCTGGTCTTCTGCCATATTTGTTAGTCTTCCTGCACATCAGGATGGTTTGTTCCTCCATTCTCAGTAAGGCTTCTTTAAAATACAACCAGCTGTGCTTTAAAGAAGTAAATGACTGGATCCTCTTTTTCCCTTACTTTTTATAACCTACACATACCTAAGATAATAGCTGGTGCATCTACACCAGCATCAACATCTTCATCGCAGGCTTGGATGAAGGGGTGGAGAGCAAGCTAGCCAAGTTTGCTGATGACACCAAACTGTGGGCTGGGGTGGGGACACCAGAGGAGAGGGAGAGGCTGCAGCGGGATCTGGGCCAACTGCAGGAGTGGGCGGACAAGAACAGGATGGGATTCAAATGTGGAAAAGTGCAGGGTGATGCATCTGGGTAGAAGCAACCCCCAGCACACATACTGGCTGGGAAGCTCCCCTCTTGCTAGCACGGAGGTGGAACAGGATCTTGGCGTCATTGTTGACGCCAAGATGAAC
>JAGPOW010000304.1:92923327-92935827 GCA_030014935.1 Caiman crocodilus
AGAAGGCAGGGAACAACTACAAGCAGACCTGGACAGGTTGGACATATGGGCAGAAAACAACAGAATGCAATTCAACAAGGAGAAATGCAAAGTGCTGCATCTCGGGAGGAAAAATGTCCAGCATACCTACTGCCTAGGAAATGACCAGCTTGGTGGCACAGAAGCAGAAAGAGATCTTGGAGTCCTAGTGGACTCCAAGATGAACATGAGTCGGCAGTGTGACAAAGTCATCAGAAAAGCCAATGGCACTTTATCGTGCATCAGCAGATGCATGACAAATAGATCCAAAGAGGTGATACTTCCCCTCTATCGGGCACTGGTCAGACCGTAGTTGGAAAATTGCATGCAATTTTGGGCACCACACTTCAGAGGGATGTGGATAACCTGGAAGGGGTCCAGAGAAGGGCCACTCATATGATTAAGGGCTTGCAGGCCAAGCCCTATGAGGACTTGACACCTGGACCTCTTCAGCCTCTGCAAGAGAAGGCTGAGAGGCGACTTTGTGGATGCCTATAAGTTCATCATGGGGGCACAGAAGGGAATTGGTGAGGCTTTACTCACCAAGGCGCCCCTGGGGGTTATAAGAAATAATGGCCACAAGCTAGCAGAGAGCCATCTATGAATCTATGAATCTATGAACCTTGTGGATAAGAAGACCAGAGCAAAACTACTCATTGATATTGCTATCACAGGAGATTATACAGTGCACAGCACCTAAGAGAATATCACAACCTGGTCACAAAAGTGAAGATGATGTGGTACCTCATGAGGATTTGATTATACCATAATTTCTTGTACATAATACATCCCAAAATAGTATATATATCTTGTTTTTGAAAGGTAGAATGAAGAAAAAGAATCTTTCCTGGCAGTAAGTAACTGAGTAGCAGCAGCTAGGGACCTGAGCCTGCTCACTGTTCTGCTCCCTGTGAATCAAGGGCAGACATTATTTTCACTTTTACCCAGCAGAAGCTTATAGGGCAGAAACTGCTGCATTTCCTCACAAATTATGTGCAATCCAATTTCCAGCAGCTGGTTTTGGAAAAAAATGTACATGTTGCATGCAAGAAAATATGGTGCTTAAAGTTGCTGGTAAAGGCATTAAGAATGCTAGAAATGGAGTAAAGCATTTCATTCATTTAAAACGTCATGCTCCTTCAGGTAAGGATTACCTGAAAGAGTTAAGCTTGCAATTTTTTTCTCTGTGAGTATGTAAGCATGGTTTAACTGTTTATGGTCTGCTATATTCTGCACATGCACCAATGGCTGTTATAACACAAGAACAAAAATGAAGAAAGAAGGAGATAAGAGAACAATAATGATAATAATAATGATAATATACATCTTTGCAGAACCTGATATTTTCCAGTTACTCTTTACTATACAACTTATTTAAAAATCAAATCTCTCTGTTTTAAAAAATTCCGGCTATAACAGTGACCTCATGTTACTGCCATCCCTCCATAATATGTTAAGAAAAAAAAACTACCTCTGCATTAAATTTCCTCTTGGATGCAGTAGTTTTCCCAAGACAGTTTTTGCCTCCTTCTAGATCTTCATTAAAGTATGAAAGGAAGAAGAGGTTCTAAACAGATTATGACAGTATAGCACCTTGTCTTTTATTATTGCTAGCTTGTAGGAACTTACTGAGTAAAATTCAGGCCAACTGAAGTCAGGAAGACTTAGCCATTAACCTTAGTGGAATCCTAGACTTTGGGGTAACTGATTATTGGTTAATTTAATTGACGTTAAAGTAAAATGGACTGTCATGAACCATTACATAGTAGTCCAACTTTCTGCACAAGATAATGGTTTGGTGGGAACTTGCTATTGTTATGCAGATTACAGGTAACCTTGTGGCTAGGCTACTAATAAAAGTGGCAGAAACGGGTCTACATTGCAGCCCAACCTTTCATTTGCTTGCACTTTAAAACATGAAAACAAACATTTATCCCCAAGTTTATCTGACTACTCATGACAAGACAACAGAGATTCTCACTTTTAATGACAGGAGACTCAATAGAAAGGAGGAAGATGGTACACAGGCTGACAGCGAATCTTCTTGAATTCGATGAGATCTAAAATTTCCTTCCGGTCCATGCCCAATATTTATAGATGGTTAGTTCTAACAGTCTAACAAATTATCACTAATTGGTTTTATTTAAATTTCTTTTTTTCACTGAAACTTTTAGAACTGGTCTAAACCAGATCTCTTGTGGACTCAGAAGGTGTCAGTTAACTAGGGTTATATGCCTATCTTCCTGAAACAGAAAAAAGGAGTCTTTCTTATCTCTAGGGACCTACCAAAATCATGGCAAGAATGGGCTGTGTGGGAGCTTCTTTAATCTTAAGGGTTCCCCTATGCACCCCCCTGCTGATTGGCTGAGGGGCCATGATGGCCCTGCTGCTTGCTGTTGACTAGCCAGAAGGCAAAAACAGCACTATATTTTAAACCATGGTTTTTGCCTACCTGCCAATCAGGAGCGAGTGGCAAGGCCCCTCTGCCAATTGGCAGGGTGGTGTGCAGGGGAAACCTGCAAGATAAAGGAGCTGCCACACAGCCCACTTCCACCCTGAATTCAGTAGGTCCCTACTAATATCCTTTTCTTCCCCATTGTGGAGTGCTGCTAAGTGCTGGCCTGGCTTTTAGTTTTTTTACCTTAGTTTATGGTTGTCTCTGAGGAAGCTGTTTTTGTTTTTTAACAAATTATATAAGCATCTAAACAAAATATACCTATTATAGCAAAATAGCATTTAATACATTTGACTACATCGATCACTACTACTAATATATTAAGATAAAGCTATGACATAGCATATCTAGATTATTTAATGTATGGTCCTCCCTTAAAGCACAAGGCCTGAAAGGAGTTATTTAGTTGTGTTTGATGGCTTTCTTTACTTTGCTAACCAAGCTAGTTGTCACATCTGCATAGGTTCGCACTATGGTCACTCATAAACAGGCTTTTGCCTTCTGCTTAGGAACACTTCTGCATCTTAGCCTAGACCCTTTGAAAATGGCCAGGGCTAGCACCAACATTACTAGAGAACTGGACACAGATGTAGCCAGCAGCCTTCCAGGAAGACTAGCAAGAGTGAGATTGGAAGGATAGGGAGCAATTGGGTAATCATTTGGGAAATGTACAAGCTAATGATAAAGTAAGCCTTGTATCATCAAACCACTTTTATGCCTGTCACTCACACTGGGTACCAGCACAGTTAACTATACCTGTAATGATGTCTTTCACGATACACCACATCCTTGATGCCCTCGTGCATTTCTAAATACAAAAGAACAAGTCTTTGGATACCCAATAAGAATATAAGTACTGAATTTTGGCAAAGCTTTTAGCCATTAATAAGAACCTTGGAGCACAGGGTAGAAAGGGATCTCCAAAGTCACTGAGCCAAGTTGTCTACTGTTTCAGATAACCATACATAAAATAAAATGCTTTCAAGATGGAGGTTCAAAGTCAGTTCCTACTGGAAGGCTATTCCAGAACTTCATTAATCTGATCATTAGAAACTCTATTCTAATATCCAGTCTAAATTTAGGTGCAAATTTATACACATATAGATTTTTAGTAAGTGTCTTTAAATATACTATATGTACATAAAAGTCAAATTAAAATTGTTTGCAAATAAAGCAGAAGTTGAGTCAAAGGAGTGCATTTTCATCTTCAGTAATTATTATGCAGCATTAATAATGTCTTCCTAAAGTATCCAGACATAATAATAATATGCCCCTTTTTCTTTTAGGGCACAATTCTCCTGTCATGTATGCAGAGCACATCACTGCTTTGTGGCATAATTTAAATGAAAGTTACACATACTGGGTCTCACTTCCTCAGATGACATTAAATTATTATATTTGTTTTAGGTTCCAGTACAGGGGTGAGCAAAATGTGGCCTGCAGGCCAGATCCAGCCTGCCAAGGGATATTATCCAGCCTGCAGCAGGTCTCTTGGCCCTGCCTAGCCCAGCCGCAGGGGGCATCCCAGGACAAGGTAGATGCAGCCGGTCCCACTGCCCTCAGGCAAGTAGCGGGGTTCAGGCAGTGCAGCACCTAGATTCAGCTTTCCAGCAACATCAGCAGTGGTGGCTCCTTCTTGTTGCTGCTGCAAGTGTCACTGCTCCTGCCAGACTTGGCCTGCTTCCTGGGCACCCTGGCCCATCCACCCCACCCGCACCACTGAGGCACAAGATGGAGCGGGCAAGCAGGCAGGGTCTCCATGGAGACCAGCCTGGGACCCTCACTAGCAGAGAGGGCTCAGCTGGGTAGATGGGATGGGGCCACAGGTGGGTGGGAAACAGCATCCAGGAACAGGGCAGGTCTGGTGCCAGGATCATGGGGCAGTGACTGTGTGGAGCTGAGGCCCAAGCTCAGGACAAAGGCTCTGTCCCAGGCCTCAGCTTTGCACTGTCACCTTCCCATGATCCCAGCCCCCAGCCCCAGCCCCCACTCACCTGTTCTGCTCCCAGACATTGCTTCCTGACCACCTGCAGCCACATCCCAACCATGCAATAGATCCTGCCCTGCCTATCAGGGTCCAGGGCCAGTCTCAATGGAGAACCTGCCTGCTCACTCTGCCTGGTGCCCCTGGTGGTGGGTGCAGGGTGAATGGGCCCAGGCTGGATAGAACCAATCCTCCCCCGCTCCACAACTTGCTACACTGGGTCAGCACTTCACCCCTCCTGTCATGCCAGGTCAGCACCCCCATCACAAACAGCTCACCAGAACTCCTTAAGGGCCCAAGTAATTGCTCATCCCTGTTCTAGTACCATGCCTATCACCATGGAATCTGCTGTTTGAAAATTCTTTTGGTATGTGCCTGAATTTCAAACAGGCAACAGGTAGATGCCTACCAATAGCATTAGAAAGAGGAGTGAGTTATCCAACAGAATAAATATGTCCAAAACTCTAATACCATTTGTCTTTTAAAGTTTAGAGACACTTCAAAAGGCTGCTGTGCCAACTAAAAGTTAAGACAGTATTTTCCTGCATGACTAATCTTGGTCACCATTGATAGCACCCTTCTGAGTTGTCAAGTATTATAAATGTGCCAAATATGGAAAGGACAGAAAACAAACAGCTCTACAAGATAAAATTCAGAGGGGTTTATTTGTTTATTTGTTTTGACAAAAAGCAGCAATAATCATATTGGAAGGAAAAGCATGGGACTGGATCTCCATACTCCTAGTATAATAAGTCAATGGAGTATGTCAGTTTACTCCATCAGAGGGACTGCACTTTAATAGTTGAATGCACAGACAAAGAAAACCCCTTTATATACGAATATTCCAAGATTCATAAGGAAATTCTGTGGGCCAGTGAATTCACACAGCAGATAAATCCTTCCCACTTGCCAGCAAGACTTGTTAAGAAGTTCCCAAAGGGATAGCATTCAGCAAGCCCTTGTGGAAGTTCAAGATGACATGATTGGCATTATTTTCTGTTGGGTTAAGGTGCATGATTACACTGAAGAGTGACTGTTTCCCAGGCCACTTCCTTCTGCTTAGACACATGCCTGATCATTGTGCTCATGTGGAGAAGCTTTCATGGGGTGGGAAGAGGTGAATGATTTCTTTGACCTTTCTCTTTTAAGGCCCAGTTTACACTATGGATGTGAAAAAACTACATTCTTCTTTATTTTAGCAAAGTTGAGAGGTTCAGTGCACATGAAACATGCTGCTACCATGTGCTATGCTAAACAGATTGGAACTGAGCAGGATTAAGTGATATGTTGCTACTGGTAGCCCATTAATACTACAGTTCCTAGTGCTTCTAACCGAAGTGGAACTGAATTGATGTGTTTAGTATGTGTGGAAAGTTTTTTCAAAATATTCATAGTATAGACTAGCCCCAAACATTATTGAGTAATTGAAATAGGATTTTTTTCTTCTTTTTATTCACTCTCTGCTATGCAGAGAGGGATTATATGACTTCAGCTCTGCAGATATGTGTGTGTTATTTTGCTCTCATCAAACCTGAATTCATAAACAAACAATAATGTGGTAACTTGCTATTTTTTTAATGGCTAGATGAAACATTAGGAGGAAAGGCAGAAAATAGAAACTAAAAAGAGAGCAAAAAGAAAACTGAAAAGAGGGATAAAAGAAAAAAATAAAAGTAAAAAATGAAAGGCATAAACATGAAGTGGCTAAAACCAAAAGGAAATAGAAAGCAATGAAGAGAATATAAATTAGAAGACAGAAAAGAAAAGAAAAGAAAAGAAAAGAAAAGAAAAGAAAAGATGTAGAGCTACATTCTGAAAAATGTCTTTGGAAAAGCAATGAAAGAAAAAGAATGAAATACAGAAAGGAAAGGAAAAACCCACCACAAAGAGTTGGAGAGAATAAAATGTAAAGAAAAAGAAAACAGCAAGAACAATTGTATCAAAATCAGCAAATCTGACAGCCACAGGCCAAACCTAAAAACTCTTTAAGTTCATATTTCCCTCACTTCCCAGTTTTGTTTTGAAAAACCTTAAGTACCTACATGAATCTTTTCTTTAAGCCTGTGGAAAAGACTGTAAGAAAAACATAATACACTAAATAAGACTCTCTACCACATGGCAGGTTAAGTAGTCAGTTACTCCTTTGTAGGAAATATGTTATATTGTATTAAAATTATAATATAACCACTAAAATATATTAAATTGCACTTTAAATCTAATTTGCACAGTTTAAAATTATTATTCAAATGAAAGGTAGAGAATCAGGCCCAACATGCAATCATAGCTACTTTGTTAAGCTGCAAGATGTATCCCAAACGTAATTTCATTAGAAACTGTTGGGTACTGGACTGCTGGGTGTTAAACTCCCCTTAACATTCTGCAACTAACTAAGCATAAGGATCAGTATGGAGTGACCCACACTTTCCAATCACACAGAAATTATTTTTATAGTTCAGCTGTTGGTGAAATAAGCCATCATTTTAGGAGGTGTAGAAACAGGTTTTCATAAAAACAATACCAAATTCATGTTTATATTTAAAAAGGATACAATGAGTACATGGGACCTAAAAAGCCAAGTTAATTTATAAAACAAAATGAACAAACAAAGAAAACTTGAAAGATAATACAAGTTAGACTGATCAATTCTCATTTCAATAGATGTGCACAAAGAATTAATGGAAGATGTGTGCTTATCAAAGGATTAAATATAATTGGGATTATGCCAACATGATAGATGAAGGATAAATTAATTCAAAATATAATCTATTTTTGTTAACAGAATTTGTATAGTTTCATCAGATATAATAAAATAATCCATAATCTATGGAGACTATATCCCAACACACTATTTATTGTCTCAGCAAGTCATCCTAAAAAAAAAACAACTTTAGGCCTATTAATTTTGAAATGTTAATATTTACAAACCCATTAGAAGATAACAAATGTGTAAGTAAGCAGTCTGAAATATTTTTATATGCAGATCAATATAAATAATACAGTTTAATATAAACACTATGACAATCAGCCTTCATATATATTGACAAGATTCCCCAATGGTTTCTTACCATACAAAGGAGTGGGACAAATTACTTATTTATATATACAAAACATGCTTATAAAGGCCAGCTGCAGGTATTTTTTGGAAAGTGCATTTTAATAAGGTCCTATTCAGTAGGGGAACAAATGGGGAAAAAGTAGTTTGCACTACAGAGTTTAGTGCAAGAGCTTTCTCTTTTTCTAACAACGAAATCAATCATTTGTCCAGACTGTGGGGAGTCAGAGTTAGTTACTGAAAAGAGCTCCATATATAAACAAGTCAATAACTCATTGTGTGTTATTGTTGAACTGAAGAAGTCTGCTTTCAAAAAGCTGCCCCTGCTTCTCTGAGAATGAATGTCACTGTATTCAGAGATTGGGAGAGGGGTCTTTTGTTTCTAGCTATTGCTAGCTGCCATTTATGTATGGGAAAGGAGAAGTGACTGCTAGTTGTCTCAGGAAAACCACACCATAACTACTACGTAACTCCTCATTATGGATGTCCTAAAAAAGATCCCATTTTTGGAAATCTATTTTTGTTAAACATTTTTATAAGTTTTCATGATCATCTGATATCCTTTTTAATATTCTGTATAGTTTATTTTATAAATAAGAAAAAAAAAGATTAAGGATGACAAATATCAAATCATCAGATTTTAGTTGATGGGGTATATTTAAATATATTTAAATAATTAACAAAGTATCTGTCTGATAACTTCTATAAATGTTAATGTATGTCATATAGATGTTAGTGCATGTAGTAACTTAATAGTGCTTTGACCTGTCTTTTTTGCCATTCTGTATTTCCTGTAATGATTTAAAAGATAACAAAACTCAGGGTGAGTTGTAGGTGAGCTGTCTCAATTCATATTTGGGGAAAAAGTGACAGGTGACCATTATTTAAGGTCATTTTGTAAAAGTTTATATTGATTCCTTTGCCTGTCAACAACAACTCCAAAAAAGGTCTAGTCTTTTAGACTGAAAATGTAATGGCCTCTAAGCTCTGAAGCTGAGAACACATGAGTGAGTGACACACCATAGGTCAGTAGACCTATTGAATTCAGTTGGACCATTTACAGCTGTACAGTTATTCACATGTATAAAATGTTTGTAAGGGTATGTGTGGCCTAAGTATATATGGGGATTAATGCTTTGGGATTATTTAGGTACTGATAAAATCAACTTTTCAGCAATCCTTATAATGAAGATTTTTTAATTTTAAATTGCCTCTAATAAACAGTCTTCCTACTGATTCTTCCTTCCTACGCATTCTTCCTTTCTTTAGAACATTGAAAAACTAATTCATAATCTTCAGGTTATCCATCATGGACCTAAAACACGATATAAAAATGTCTTGTTTATCATGTAAGAAAGACTAAGACAGTGCCTTTGAGCTAGCATAGTCTGTGCAGCATGGAGGCTGGCTGGATGGTGTCCTGAACCAAGTCGCATCTAATCATCAATAAATACTAAGAGTGAACAGTAAAAGCCTACAGCTCTCCCAGATTCATACCACTGTAAATAAAAGAATAAAAAAAATCATACCACTTAAATAAAAAAAACTAATAGAACGTCTAATGAATGTTGGGTCTCCAGGATGCCTGAGAGTGGGAGCTGGTACCTAGCCCTGAATAGCCTGTATTTCTGGTTTGGAAGATGCTTGTGGATTTGAGGGGACATGATATGGCCAGGTTATGCTTGAGCCCCCTGGTCCCTGGACGCACCACTTCAATGGTGTAGACAAGTCCACAAAGGTCAGATCTGAAGAAGTAGTTTACTGATATAAGAAACAGCTACATTTTAAAGCAGCTTCTTTGACCATTATAATATACAAATGTATTCTCCTTAGTTCTGAGAGCAGATGACCCACTAGGTGAAAACAGAATTTAATTAGATATCCTGACTGGTTAACAGTGACAAAATCAAGACGCTTAACTGTCAGAATCCAAAAGGTTTGCATACAATTTCTTTGAGCAAAATATATGTAGGTAGAGTCATATTTCATCAGTACTCAAAGTAAGATTCACCTGTAAAGAAAGGCAGACAAAGTATACAGTTCAATTGCCTTAGGGATTCTGGTACATGGAGGCAGATTAATTTGTAGCTGTCACTCCATAGGCGACCCCTGAATACTCTGGGCTTCCTCACCATGCATCAGTACCATTCATTGTTGGAGATGCTTATCCAAAAGAGTACAGATGTCAGAGGTCTTAGGTGCACTTTGTATTTGTGTCTTGAACTTCCCCAGCAGAAGACAGGGTGATGCAGTGCACAGTCAAACCCCAGAATACATTCTGCACAGGTAAACACATAAATAGAGTAATAGGTTGTGTATTAGAGATGCTTAATTACAATCACACCTTAGCTAATTTTCTAAATAATACTTGTGTCAAAGTAACTGATGTTGATTTACAAGAAAACTGCTGGTATCAGTGGCCTTGGGAGAGTTTGCTGACCTGTCCATTATAACATATTTATTTTTAAGCTTAGAAATATAGACATGGAGTTACTGGGCATGTTTACATCTTATAGGAAGGTTAGGGAAGCCCATTATGAAAATATGCTCATCCATTCACTTTTAGTAAACATGCACACATTGTGAAAAACATGTCACATGGTTGCTTTTGGCATGTACCCAGGGTGCTACCAAGAGCTGCTCTCCGTTCACTGACTGGTTCTGGGTACACACAGTGATAACCATAAATACAGTGCATGAATTTTTTTGGCACACAGGGTAGGCAAAACAAGCAAATCGGTAGAATGTGTTCTCATGACATCACCTGGTAGCACTGTCCAATGTGGTGCAGGCCTGCCTCAGGGTAAGATACCTGGAATCTCAAAGTGCCATTTTTATTATTTTTCAGAGTTCAACCAGACTTCAAGAAAATTAATGTGGAAATGGGACAAGGTGCTGCTTCCAAATGTACAGGGAGATTTATACTGGGGTATTCATCTGACAGATTTTGTGACCAATGATATGAAATATATTTATAATAGTGTAAAGTTATCTGAAATGTGCTACAGGTTACTAACATGTTGTTAATGCTTAATAAAATACACAAGTACAAGTACAAGGAATATTAGGAAACACATACCATAAGGTACACATACCATATTATATGACGATTCTGATAGATGTTTAGGAAAGACATTTAGATTCTTTGAAAGTTGCAATTTGTGATTTGTATGACAGGGTCATTAATAGTCATCCTAGAGATTTCAGTGAAGTGTCAAAGAATAAAAAAGTTAACAAAAAGAGTTAGATGTCTGGATGTACTAAAATATCCATACTACTTTTGGACACCTCATCTTAGGAACAATTCAACACAGATGAAAAATATTTAGAGAAGGATAATGCACGATTATTGATTCACATATAAGGAGACATTTCAAAAGTCATAATTAGTTTGGAAATAAGATAAAGACATCTAACATAAAACATTTAGAAGTATAAATGTCATTCTGTAAATTATCAGTATCTTGTCCCACAGAAGAAACACTCAAACTAAAGGGTAGTAAGTTTAAAATACATTGAAGGAAATATTTCACCCAAGGCTAAGTTCTTCTTGCCCCACTTAAGTATACACTACTGGTATAAAAAATGCAGGAGTCAAAAAGAAATTATTAGGAAGGTCACACAGAAAAATGGTTGTTTCTGGCTTTATTTCCAGAAACATATAAAGAACAATTTATTTACAAGAGCATATAGAGATGAATTCAGTCATAAAATGTTACAAAAAGATAAAGATATCATAATTCAGATTTTGAATATGGTCACAGCTTAACCATAATAATTTTCCTCTCTAATAGTTAACTGCAACCACATTCAGAATCAAATAGAAACAAACCAAACTGCGGTTTCCCAGAAATTTCCAGTAGCATCGTGAGCTTTTCAGCAAAAATCCCCTTGTTTCTCTATCTTCTTCATGAGACAAATTACAGCTACCTTAATTGGCCAGTATAAACATAAAGGTAATAAAGACACTTAAACTAATTATATGATTCACCAATCTTTTTTTCTTCAGTACAAATAATGTGGAGAGGAAGTAACTCCCTCTATACAGATTTTGTAGTTCTGCTACCAGAAGGATAAACTCTCTCATGACCAGACAAATGCTCACAAAAAGCTGGGGGTCCATCCGTGAGCCAGCTGAGACTACCTGATTGGCTGTTCCAAGCTGTTCCATTAGCACAGTGCCTTTAATAGAGTTTACATCAATAGAGGACAGGCACAGCTGCATTTTGCTCTTCATGGACCTTTCCTGTACCCATCTTTCCCCATATTCTGGGCTAAAAGAAGGTAACACCAAAGCACCCAGCAAGAACACAAATGCACTCATTTTCCCTTCTGCCAGGATGACCAGATTATGGCTCATTTGCATTATCTGTGGGGTGTGGAGAAGCTGTAACACATTTTGTTTTGGGACAAAAATATCTCTGTATTTGACACAAAACATTTTTTTCAGCTCTCCAGTTCTCCATTTTTAAAAATTATTTGTAAGCTTCAGGACACTAAAAACATTTTATCAGTTATTCACACAGCTCTGCTTAAACTGATACAAATTAAGACAATAAGGATCATTTAAACTCATGCCTCAGCAAGTAGTCATCACATGCAAGGGTCAGGGAAGAACTCTTCCTTCAATATATAGGTTTGATGCACAGCCAACTAGGTGCTCCTTAGGGAGTGCATATTGACAGGTTAAATACTACTGCAATAAGGTCTTATCCAAACACCATTGTAATCTCTTCATCTAAATGGGTCTGGGTAAAGCCCGTAGTCCAGATGTCTGGTTAAGTGGCCTAACAGCCTAATTTGTTAGGAAAAATCTATGTTATTGCATGCCTGAGGAAAAGTTAATGGGCCCAAAGTTTGAAACAAATATATATTTTTTGCAAATATCTAATTGGTCTAATAAACAATACCACCTCTACCATGAGTTCTGATTCCTTTTAAACAAACTATAAACTTTTGTAACTTCTATGACACTACCTTAGTTGACAGGT
>JAGPOW010000304.1:92938327-92970576 GCA_030014935.1 Caiman crocodilus
TTTAGCAGGTATACAACCCCGAAATCCCCATAGATGTTATTTTAAATCTGAAAAAAAATTCATAAAAATAAATAAATTAAGAATAACTGAATTACCTATTATATGTATATAATATACTACTCTAATATATTAAGCACACATACAGAGTAGTGTTCACCAGTACAGAGAACCTATCTTCTTTTCGAACCCAAACTGACATTGAACTGAATGTATTACATGGCAAAAAGTATGCAAGATTCAGTGGGCGCATCTGCCCTTGCAATTAATGCTTCTAAATAAACTCTGGCATGGTTCATGCTGGAGCTTATTACTTCCAGGTGCTGCATTTTCATGTGCACCCAGGACCACTGCATGTTGATGCAGAGTGGAGCAGCCCCAGCTGGTAGGGGGCCCAGGGCTCAGTCTGCCAGCCCAAGGCTGCTCTGCCCCAGCTTAACATGCTACAGCTGAGCTGGCTGGAGCAAGTGGGTGCTTCAGTGCAGGGTTACCCAGAAGGCATCACCCTTACTGAAGCACCCTCATGCCTCAGTCAGCCCCGTCAGTATCTATAGGTGCACTGTGGCAGAGTAAATAACTCCCCCATAGGCTAGTATTTGTGTCTGGCAGTAGTATCCTAAGGCGGAGTTCATTAATCTACTCCATCCTAATAGCAATTCACATGTAGACAGTGATGTTTTACTGCGGAGCTAATTAGTCCACTCCACAGTAAACATCTTATGTAGACATGCCCAGTAATACTCAGTCAAACTGCTCTTCATTCTAGAACGTGACACTCTAGCAGTCCCTGAAAGAAGCTGCAGTTGCATGTAAAATTCTGCTCAGGACTGGAATATGCTCAGTGACCTCTGCAAGGTACAACATATCCCTGTGCAGTACCAAAATGCATAAGAATTTGAATGATTTTAACAGTCAGGACCCTAGTATTATCTAATATCCAACAATCTGACCCTTTAAGTAGCACTTCATCTTTAAGGACATTAGTGCAAGAAAGGATACATGCACTGGCAATGCATAGGGGGTAAACATAGGTGCTTGTTCACTCCCTGAGATTGGCAGTGCACCTCTTGGAAAAAGTGCCACCGAAACTCCCGGCAGTGCCAGCAGTCAGTCGCACACTCACCACCCCGCAACTCACCTCGCTGCCAACACTGCCAGCGGCATCTGCAGATGGTCACCAACTGCCAGTTGGCACTTGCCAGTCCTCCCCAACCAACACTGCTGTGGCTGCCTGCAGCAGCTCCCTGCTTGGCCCACCCCCACCACCAACACCACAACTGCCTGTGGGACTTCCCCATTCACCACCACCATGCCCCTGCCACCAACACCACCACTGCCACCCACGGGTGGTCGCTGTGCCCCCCAGCCTCCAGGGACATGTGTCATTCATACATACATGAAATACATGGTATAATATGCAGCCTGGGTGCAGCCAGGGTGCCTTTAAGACATACTTCTGGGATACTTCCACACCCTTGGGGTGCCCTTCTGCCCCAAAACATTCTCTGCTGGTTGTTGCTTGACTAGTGAGAACCAGCTGAGGTGTGCCAGAAACCAATTTCTATACCTATGGTGCCTCAGCCTTATCATCTTGTTAGGTCTTGCCAACCCTTAACAGGGAATATTTTGGCAGTTAAAAATATCACACCCTTCTCTTGTCATGCCCTCAGAAAAGATGGATCCCTCTGTGTTGAATAGGATAATCCATATGGTCAGATACTCTAGCATCTCAATCTCAAGTGTCACTGAAAACAAATGGTTTGTAAAAAGATAACAAAAAGGGTTTATTCTAAAAAAACCTAAGAACCAGCATAAGAAATCAATAGCCATATTTGAGATTCAGACAGAGATATGATTAAACAAACAAAACATCAAGACAATAACCTGGTCTTAGCCTGCTCCTTTAAGTCTCCTTAAATCTATGGATACAGTCCCTAGCCACCTTTAACAGGTTAGATAACACACCCTGCCATTGACCCTCTTGTCAGGGCCTCCTGCAAGTTCTTCTATCAGCTTGCTTTCTCTTCTCAGTCTCTGTTGCTCAGGCTAAGGGACCACAGCCCCCAATTCCCATGAAGACTGAAAATAAAGGCATACTCTCAAAGCAGGCTTAGGTATAGTTGCCTCTCTGACTATTCACATATGTTATCTCTGCTAGAGGGCCTCACACTATGCTGGTAATTTTCTGCCCTCTCAGGTGCATATTTACCAGACTACAAGATTTTCCTCATCTTATTAGGACCAGGAAAACATGTATACCCTTTCAGACATAAAGATTCACTAATCCAATACACTGTCTCCCATTTCAACAGTTTGACTAGCCAGTTGTCAAACTCCTTTTAAAATGTAAATTTAAAGAAGCCAGTACTAATCAACTCAAGTCACATGCTAATTCTCAGTGATTACCTCTTGAGTGTGAAGAGGTAAGGAACACTTAAATTAATATCTACCTCACAAAACAGCCTTGGCTACAAAATAAAGATATATCAAAACTACATTTCTATCAAATACTGTAATACATATCACTAAAAAAATGACAAAGCTGAACCCAGCATCACTATCACTAAAACTGGAGACTAAAGACCACAGGAATAAATCTAATTTAAGAGAATATCCAGGCATGCTACACAGCAGGTGCATCTACATATTCATTAATATGACTTTGCTACTGTACATTAAATTTAGTAGTTCTAATGTGAGGTACTTAATAAAGGTGCAGTAGCTGTGCTAATGTACAGTAGCAAAGGCAAACTTTTTTGTTACACTAAATGTGCAGTAGATTAATTCTACTGTGTATTAGCATGGTTTTTGCTGTGATGTGCTAATGCACAGTATAACAGTCCACTGCGCATTGAGGCATCTCACGTAGATACACCTACTAAACCCCAAAGGAAACTTTGTTTCGGGGTGAATCCAGGAAACGTGGACTTCAAGAAAGGATGCAATGAAAAGAAATCCTTGATACCCAGGAAAGGTGAGTTTCTTTCAGATATTTACTTCTGTTAGTCCTCTTCCATAGTGTATATCTGTATAAAATAGAGTTGGCATGAGCAAGATACAAAGCTCACTGAGCCAGAGATTAAAGGAATAATGGGGAAACACAGATTTATGACTCCTGTAATTGATAATCTTATCAACCTGCTTAGACAAAGCGTCCTATGATTCACCAAACAGCCTACTCAGCTGATTTATTCCATCTCCATCTATTTACTCAGGATCACCACTGTTCACCAATCTCCTGATGAAACCAATCACCTTTTCACTGCACTAGTCAACTGTTTTGTGTACTTGACTTTTTTGAACCATGTACTCTAGGGGTGCTCAACCTCTGGCCCATGGGCCAGATCCAGGCCATGGTGCTGTGGTCATATGGCCTGCAAGTCTCCCTATAGGCCTGGACATTTGGTGGCAGGAAATTTGGGGCCTGGCACTGCTCCCAAACTGCCAAATTTCCAGACCTATGGAAATCCGCGGGCCCTATCTACTGGACTGGTGCCTGATCCCAATGCAGAGGGCTGGGTGGGAGTGGTGCCAGGTCCCCAGGCACACTGGGCACACTGGGAAAAGAAGGGACAGTGCCAGGCCCCAGGACTAATCCCAATGGGAGGGGCAGAGTCAGGCCCTGTAGACCAATCCCAGTGGAAGGGAATGGGAGGGGGTGTTGTTGGGCCCCCCTGGGACCAATCCCAGCATGCTGGGGCAGTAAAGGGTGGTACCAGTCCCCTGGGAATCAATTCCAAAAGGCAAGGGAGGAAGAGGGTGATGGGGCTTAATCCAATCTGCAGATTGGCTCCAGGCCATTCATTTGGCCCACAGGGCCAAAGGTTAAGCACCTCTGGTATACACTTTTAAGATACCTGCAGATATTCATTGTGAAATTTGATGGACACATTGTATTTTAATTGTTATTGGGTTGTATACAAATACTAGTATGTTACCAGTAACTGTGAGCAAACATGGGGAGAAAAATTAATACTAGAGAGTTAATGTGATCACCAAATGCTGTGCCTTGCAGTGCAGGATGATATTTAAGACTCTTTCCTGTATCAAAGATCTAACTGTTCCCTGTGGTTTCCTCCCAACACCACTTGTAACAACTTGCCTTTTCATTTGAGTACAACATAGTTTGGGATCAGTATTAATCACATTTTGTCACACCTCTGCCAGTTACCCAGAGTTTCTTCTCAGTAACAGGGACTTTTTACACCCAAAATATAGGCTGATCTGATATTAAAATTTTCATTTCCAATATACTTTTTATACGCCCTCTGACTCAAGGAATAAAATGTTTGTTTCAGGGACGGTAGTTTTACTTCACAATGAAACCTGGTATCTAAATGGAATATCTGGGCTCTGCTATAATGTAAATAATAATATCACACAAAAGAACAAAAGGATTCCAAGCTACAGATAATCAGATAAATATTTCTTTAAAAGCTTCTAACATTAAGAACTCAGTTTGCAAAATAATACTAAGAAACAGATGTTTGTGTTATTTCTGCTTTTTAAACGCAATTTTCTCTTGCTTGGTATACTATGTTTTAGGATATAGACAGATGAACAAATTATATCAAGTCAAAAGTGTGGCAGAATTTACCTGGCATCAGCTGTCCGGTAATAACTGTTTCATATGTCCACCCCTTTCTCTCAGTAAGTGGAAGACAAACTAGTGGAAGTTGAAACTTGAGTAAGCTACCCATGTTTAGCTTCTGTTTATACCATATGATAGAATCAGATATATGGAAGAGATAACATGATGCAATTCCTCCCTTCTTAAGTCAGTATAATTTGTCTGTCTATATCTAAATCTCCTAAACTTCCTTTCCTGGGAGTATTCCATTTTCTTTCTGTTCCTGAGCTCATGAATCACCTAGACCAGCATAAGGCAGTATTGTCCTTATCTAAAAAATCTCAGAGAAGTGTCTAATTCACTGGTGCCCAACCTGTCTTGCCCTGTGAGCCGAATGAGTGGCATGGGGTTGGTTAATAGGTCTGATTCAGCACAGGGGTGCAACCCCACATGCTAGCTCAACTCCACATGCTGGATCAGGTCAGGACTGACCCCATATTTTGGCACAATCCAGTACACAGGGTCACATCATCTGGCCCATAGGGATCTCCACAGACATTGAAAATTTGGTAGCAGGGAAGTGGTAGCAGTGTTAATTACCATGGATCTGGGATATGCAGCAGTTAGCACTGCCACTGCCCCCGCCCCCTTCAACAGGTAGAATCCTGCCACCACTCCCCTACCACCAAATTGCCAGACCTGTAGGGACACCAACAAACTGGATGACACAGCTCCACGGGCAAAAGGTTGCGTACCACTGGTCTAACCCATCTATAAGAACTACTAAGCACAATGTCCAAAACATCCAAAGCACCCTAACTTTCTCCAGTTAATTAGGGGTATAAAGTCAGTGTCAATGTCCTGCCACTGCAAGACAGGAAGTACCATGTTTTCTCACAAATAATTATTTGCCCCAGAATATAATAAACATCTTGCTTTTGAAAGGCAGAATGAAGAATAAACTATCTTTCCTTGTAGTAAGTAATTGAGAAGCAGAAGCTAGGGAATCAAGCCTGCTTGTTGTTCTGCTCCCTGTAGATTGCTAGAGATTTTACTTTCAATAGTACCCAGCAAGCAGCAGAACCTCCTCTTACTGTATTCTTTGCAGATAATGAATGCTCCAATTTCTGTTAGCTATTATTTGTGGAAAAGGCGCATGTTGTATACAAGAAAATATAGCAGTTTGTCAAAATAAGCTCAAAGGATGCAAGGAAAAGGACCATATCCCCCTTTCCTTCGGGCTTCCCCCACAACTAAAGAGGACGGCAAAACCCCTTCACAGTCCATGACAGATTCTCTGTTTCATTTTCAGGACCAGATTGGTTTAAACTCTCATCTTGTTTCAAATTTATAAAAATAAGTACTGAACACTATTGCCTGAATGCAAACATCAGTCATTATCTATTTCTAATAGCAACTGACAAACTTTTGACCTAGTGATTTTTTATCTATCTAAAGCCCATCTCTCACAGTACCTGATACATACTGCACTTCCTATAAAAATCTACCCTGGCTGAATTTTCTGAATCCAAACTACAATATTTGGCCCAGACAATCGTTCTTACAGCTTTCTTGGAGATTCTAGCCTTTCCTTTGTAGCCTACTCATCTACATACATCTCAAGTTATCATAGGCATGTGTCAGAGAGCTATTATATCTGTAGGCCCATATCTCCAGCATAAGGTAATCAGCCTAGGTCTGATACACATGTGAATATGACCCTTCTTCGCAGTCAGTCATGTAAAGGTAAAACAGACAACTGGCAAGTATCTACACACAATGCATTTCCTCCTGACCTGAGTCCTGACTAATTTTTGCTTCCAATTCTTGCTCTGGAGGGACAAGCCTTGCCTTCAGTTCTTGCCCCAGTACCTGCTTTAAAAACTCCTGCTTCAGCCTTGACCATTGCCTGTTTTTGTCCTCTTACTTCCTCTCCAACACTTTAGTTTGTTCTTTGGACTTTGATTCTAGCTAAGATCTCTGGCTTCCAATCCTGTGCTATGCCATGATAAATGTGACTTTGGGCAAATCATATTCTTTCTGTGCATCAATTTCCTGTCTACAAAATGGAGATAACTGTACTATTTTATCTCACAAAATGAAGATATATGTATTTGTAAGTAGTTCAGATACTATGATAAAGGGAACCACTTAAGTACCTCAGATACTCAAATGGTCAACAAAAACATTTTGGAAACAAGAAGACTTAAGGTACAGACACAAACTTTTCAAACCAAGGAGTTTATCTAATGACTTACGGAAGGAATTAGTTGGCCCTTCTGTTAATATCAGGGAGCACATGAATCTCTCAACTCTGAAGTTCTCTTCAGAAGAGGTGGATGCTGGCCATGGTGTTAGATAGTTTCCTAATCGATATCACATGCTTATAGGTAACGACCCATTGAAAAGACAGTGAATAGTTCACAAATGCTCATTTTTCATTGCCTAGGGCTTGCTTAATTTCTGTAGCCATCAAATAAGTGCTCTTGATCTGGAAACTGCATGAGTACAAAAATGCTTGAAGAGATACACCATTTATCCATGATACAGTAAAATAATTTCCAAATGTCTGATGTAATCTTTAATATTGATTCCCAATTAGAACTACCTTGTATATATTCACATTTTACAATATTTTATTTATTATTTAATTTACTTCCTAATTATTTATATTCCTTTATCTTATATAAAATGTGATACTATTAAGAGTTTACCTATTGTCACTGGTTGCATTGAGTTTTTCTTTTGTTATCCTGTATGTCTTTTTCTTTTTTTTTGCCCTGTTTCTTTATTCTTGAAGATTACTGACTGTGGAGCATTTTGCATGTATAGTAGGCCCATAATAAAAATACTCTGAATCCTAACTTGTGGGGTTGTTTCTAAGTTCTTCTGTGCTATTATGTATCTCAAGAGAATCAACATATGTTTGAATTTGTACTCCTGGAATCTTATGGCAAGATCCAACTTCAAGTTGTCACATCTATACCACCCAAGCACTACAAGCAGCAGTAACAACTTAGAGTTATTTGCTGGCATATTAAGGGTGCACAGCTCGATATGCATGTCCCTAATACGTCTTACAAATTGCAATTTTAGGCTATTTGCACCTAAATTTGATATCTTTAATTTAGGTGCAAATACCTAAGTGCTTTAATGCATGTGTAGATGCACTAAGGTAAGTTAACGTTGTGTATGTCGACTGACTTGGGACTAACCTCAGTCCCAAGTCAGTCCACACACTGTGTTAATGCACCTTAGCATTAAGGTGCATTACACATCTAGACGCACGCCTAAATTGCCTTAATGCTCATTAGGCAAAAGTGCATTGACTTTAGGCACGTGTAAAAGCACATATAGACATGCCCACAGATTAATCTCTCATAAAAAAAACCTTAGGTCCTCAAAATCCCAAATTGGGGAAATAATATGTATGTCTAGCTCTATCAACTCTTATGGTAATGTCAAATTTGTTAGGCATGAACTCCTATTTCATACTGATTCCCAATGTCTAAATTGTTTGCAAATAAAGAAAAATAATAAATTAAATTTATCAAGTATTTCACTGAAGCTCAGATTACAGCATAAATTATATTACTTTCTTGAGAAAATACCCACCATTTAAATATCCAAATATTAGAAAGTTTGGAAATTACTTAAACAATGCAGTTTATTACCTATAGCCTAATCTTATATCATTCACTCACACAGTTTCTGCATTGTAATGCAAATGCAAACTTAACTTTAGCTCTGATATTTGCAAACAAATATGCAGAGGTCCAAAATAATGAATTTTGTACTAGGTGATATTTAAATGGGTTTTTTAAATAGGAAATGAGATTTTAACATTTCTTCCTAATGCCAAGTCTCAATCTTTGCCCTGCTTCTTTTGGTGCCTGATGCCCTCTGGAAACTAGAGAAAAAGCAGTTCTGGATATTAGCGTCTAGATTTTAGAATTACTCAAAAATTTAGAGCTGAATTAAAGATATGGCCTAGATTGACCAAGAAGTGGGCCTCTCATCTGCACATGTATTTGGGGGGCAGAAAGGAGAAGGCTGAAATATTGCAACATCTTCAAGAGGACTTTCATTTACTAATTTGTTCATAACTTTTTAACATCATCACTACACTAAACAAGAACCAACACTACTAGCTGATCAACGTGGATCCTGGTTTTCTCTGATTTAAAAAAAAATCCCCAATTTTTGGTTTTTAAAAGGTAACCCCAAATCCATATTTTCTCATGATTTAAATGAAACATCACTAATATGTAAATATATATATAGTGGTGCTTTATTTTAATCATGGAAAAATGTGGATTCAAGGTTACTTTTTAACAAAAATTGGTTGGGGTTTTTTTTTTTACACTGGTTGTCCTGCTAGGGGGCCATCTTCTTGTATTTTAGTGTCCTCTACTATTTTTATTTGAATGTAACCCACCTTACATTGCTCACAAATCATAGCATACAAAGTGATTTCCAGTCACTAAGCCTCCATACATAGAATACTCTATAAAATCTGTACAAATAAAAAAAAATAGCACAAATAAAGCAATGAAACACACTATAAAGCCTATACACATAGCTTCTTTATTTTTTTAATCAAAATCACATAGGTACTTACCACATATTTATCATATATCTCTAAAGATACTAACACCTAAACTGTCTAAGATTAGCAGTGGGGGCTTTCTGGAGAATATCTGTAAGATACAGCCTTTCCTATCCATCCATAAAGATAACACCCTCATCATTCCACATCTCAATTACTGCAGCATTCTTTATTCTAATCTTGATAAATACTGTCTTCTTCCACTTCAAAATGCTGTTTCAAATATTATTTCAAAGCCCTTGGGTACTTGTACACATGACAAAAAATGCCCTTTTTTGCAATTTAATGCATTAGTTTACAGGCATGGGGGCTTTTTGGAGATGTAAATGTCCTCTTTGTGATTCAAAGTAAAACACATCTCAATGTATTTTACTTTGGATTGCTACAAATTAAACTGATGTGTCCATGGATCTCATGCATAAACAGAAATTCACTCACTGATATGTAATGAGCCCCTTTGTCCAAAAACCCAAAATATGAAAAACTTGGGCACATGCAACAGTGGCATGCTCTGGGCACACTGGTATCATAAGATGAGACCATCCCTGAGATGCCTCCCTGGAGAGGTCCCCAGGGGGCTGGAGGCTATGTGGCAACATCCTCATAACAGTTGTCCTGCAACCCTATGTGATCCAAAGGTTGTGCAGCAGCAGAGCAGAGTGGTTGTCCTGCATAGGCAGACACAGGGGTGGGGAAAAGGGTTTGGAGTGGCAGCAGCAGTTATCTGTAGCCATCACACAGCAGGATGCTAGCCACAGTGGACCAAGCTGGGATGTGGAGGGGGGGAGGTCAACTAGTGGCCTCCTGGCCACTGTGTCTGACCAGCTGAATTACCATTCTCCCTATCAAGCCCTGATCTGAGGAAAAGCAGTGGATGGCACTTGGTGTTGAGCATCTTATCTGTGAAATGTTTCAAAGTTTCACAAAAGGCTTCCGTCTTTTACCTCCGCAGAGCCAACATCTATACACTGTTCATCTGTACACTGGGGAGAAACCACCTCAGGGTCCCAAACACCTCAAGATCAATATATCAATTATGTTTAAATATGAAAATCAAAGTATTTATGTGCTTATCTTCAGTTTCCATGTGTAATAGCCAAAGGGAGGGAATTGCATAACCTTGATGAGCAGGCACTTTCTTTTTCAATGCAGTCTATTATCCAGCCACTTTATTTTTCAATGCGGGCTATGGCCATGCTCCCTGAATTTGTTCTCCTCACTTGCAAAACCAAAAGCAGTTGACAGACGCACCCATAGAGGGTTTTAATAAACTTTTAAAACTACCAAACCTATTAAAATTGCAGATCTGCTTTGGGAAGCATGGGAGGGATGGGGGGAAGAAATGTTGAGAGCCAGGGGAAGCACACAGAACAGGCTGACACCCTGGCCAGGCACATATGTGGCAGGCACAAGACTGCCAGTGCCCCATTTGCTGTTAAGGGCTAATGAAAGTACTTCCAGGTGTCCACACTAGGCATCAAAGTGTTTATTAAGTCCTTGCAGGAACCAGAGGACAATTAAGGGGCAATATGGCATGGGAGGTCACCCTGGCAATGGACATGTGGAGGTGTATGGCACAGCTGCAGGTGACATGGTTGGCCTCACTCCCGCCTGCACCCTCCCAATTACCTTCAGCCACCAGCACCAGCACCACTATTATAATGTGGGGCAGCCCATGCAGGCAGCTCATGTCAGCCTTGCTCCCCCCCACAGAATTCTGTTCTTCCATATCACAAGTTACTGAGGTACCCCTGTGCTGCATCCCCTCCCACTCCACACCCACCATCCACTTGTGGGGAGGTACTCTCTCTCATTACCCATATGTGTCTGAAACAAGCCAGGGAATGTTTGGCTTTGCTTACATCAGCCAACAGCCAGAACCAGACATTATCAATCCTTCCCAATAAAGAAGACAGACATGGATGGGAAATACTTTTTATTAGACCAGAGCAATTAATTAAATGACAATGACATACCATGGGATGCCCACTCCTCAATATCTTGTATAAAAAGCAGCATTACCCCTCTCCCATCATATGGTCTTCTTTCCCAGACATGTACCCCCTGTCTGAACCAACCATTCCTTGTTCCCTGAACTGTAGTGGTGCTCTTCTGGCCCTGCTAGAATTGGGGCACCCCTTGGTTGCAGACAACATGCGTGGGGAAACAGGCTCAGCAGTATCACTGCCAGTGACCTCCTGGAAAGAGAAGCTCACATTTACTCTCCGAAGGGGGACTTAGTTTCAGGGGCTTGTTCAGTTGCTTAAAGATCTGATCCTTAATCATTCCACAACTCCTGGAGATCTGCATGGCACTGCGAGGAAAGTTTAAGAAATTGGATTGTGTGGTCTGGGAGATTCTTTTGAAATTCCTTAGTGTTGGCCATGCCTTCCATCTCCCGATTAGCTGCTCTAAGCACCTCCTGGACTTCATCTCGCCAGTCATCTGCAGTGATCATTCACGATTGTGTGGCTTCCACCAAAGAATCTATCATGCTCCCACTGGAGAGTCACTACCTGTGGCAGAATTCCCACATTAGGTCTGCTCCAGTGCAAGCTTATGTCCATGGTTCAAACACACATCCCTGGCTTCCATTAGTGTGGTAGCTGGTAACAGGAAATGGAAAGCAAAGTGTCTGTGGTCAAAGATCTCGTCCCCCAACCAGTAAACAAAAGGTTAACCACTGCTTGAACTACTTGCAGAATGCCTCCAGCACATCCACCCTAATGGAAGCGAAACATTGCCTGACATAGTGCCACAAATTGGTATAATATCCATTCCCTGGTACTTACAAATCCTGGGCTGCAGATCCTCTTGCATCTCTGGAAAATAAACCAATCTTTGGGTCTCAGGAACTTCTGACATGTCAAATGCATCTGAGGGGGAAAGCACAGTTCCATTTGATGCATTGTTCTTATCCTCTATGCTTACTGCCCAAGGTATTGGGGAGACTGGGTGCATGGTCAGGATAACTTTTTCTTGGCTGTCCTCATCTACCAGCTCCTGGGAACAGTCACTCCACACCTCTGACATGTCACCTGTTTGAGTCCCAAGACAGTCTGTGGTCTCTTGGTTAGGTGTGCTCTCTTAGACACCTGTCCCAAACAACCAGAGAGAAGCCTTACCTGCATCCTTGGTGAGACTGATGGACAACTGTTCATAGAATGGTGCAATTGTGTGTGCTGTCCCAGAATGAGAGTTCTCATCCTAGTCCCAAGGAAAAGCACATTTCAGGGCTTTGATTTTGCTGAGGCACCATGTCTACTCCTGGTTATGCCTGTGCATCTTCATTTCCTTGGTAATTGCAGTATATACTGGATTGTTCCATCTACTTTCCAGGTGCTTAATGATCTTTTCCTCTGACTAAATATCGATCAAATTTTTAAGTTCTTCCCAGGTCCATTTGGGGCCATAGTTTATAGATATGTCAGGCTCCTACTCTTTAGCCTGCATAGTGGACTTTGTCTTTGCCGCCAACATCAAGAACTTTTTCAGAGCTAAAAGTAATCAAGAGAGGGCTAGCTATGCTACCACCAGTTGCAAAATGCTTTCTGGAAAAGTTTTTGAGCTGCTATATAGACATGTGTTTAAATTCCCCTTATGTGTACCTGAGAAGGTGTGAACTGTGTCTCAGTACCAGCAGTCAGGGGAATCTGATCAAATAATCTTTCTGAACCAAGCACCAGTTATATATGTAGCCTGGTCCAAATTGTCCCCCATTGTCCAGAAGGATAGATCATGTCTTGCTGCAGATCACATCCAAGCATCTTTGGCTGGAAGCTTTTCCTTCATGCACACATCCCCTTCCCCAACTGTGCCACCTATCAAGAGCTCAATTCTTCTGGGGTTGTATCTGGTCTGAAGGGAAGGAAAATTTAGGTTTCATACATTGAGTTTTGGCTGCCTACACTCCACTTGTTACCAATGAGAGATTGATCAATTTCCAGGGAACTTCGGGGCGGTGGAGGGAATCACCCAAAGCTCAAGTACTAGGTTATGGGAGGTGGCCAGTTTACAAAAGCCTGGTGTGTTCAGCAATAGAAATACAGCATGGATGTTAATGATGCCTTAATGCAGGGGTTCTCAAACTTTTTGATACTGCAACAAGGGGGTTGCAAACTTCTCTTCCCTCCCTAGAAGCAGTGGGGGAGGTGAGGCCACTGCCACCATCAAGCACTCTGTGCCACTGCCCACACACCCAGGTTCAACAAGTCGATGAGCAGGGGACAGCAGGGTCCCTGGCAGCCAGCCAGCCAGACTTGGGCACAGGGAAGTGGCACACAGTGCACAGCAGTGGCACAGAGTACTGGATAGCAGCAGCTGCCCCGCACTACCACTTTTAGTGAGGAAAGAGAATTGAAATCTCTTTTTAAGTTGCCAGGGGGTCATGACCCACCATTTGAGAACCCCTGCCCTATTGCAAAACCAGGTGTGTGTTGATTCCAAACCATAGTGACTGTGAGAGGAATTGATGGTTCTGGAGCCTTGATGCCTGGCATAGGTGTTGATGTGCTAATGAGATCTACTGATGTGCCATATATTAGGGGTGTGCAAGCAGGCCCTATTTGATTCAGATTCATATTCAGCCTGAATCAGGGACAGTGATTTGATTCACTGATTTGGATCACTGTCCCTGATTCGATTCAGCCGAATCCAGATCTGAAGATTCAATGCTGATGCAGAGAATCAGCAATTCAGGCATAGACACAGCTTTAAGAGTTTTTCTACATACCTTGAGGTAGTAGGCAAGGTTCATGATTGCTGCAATGCTGGGGTGGATCGAGCATCCCAAGGGGGCGGGGGGCCTCCATGTGTTCGGCGATGAACCCAGAAGTTGACTGGAAGTACTACAGGTCCACTTCTGAGTCTGCCAGAGACCACACTGGGGGGGGTCCCCGGACCTCCCTGGCTCAGTGATCAGCTGCAGGGGGATGCTGGGTGCCCCCCCAACCCAGAAGGCACCAGACACGGAGTTGGGAGGGTGCAGGGCAGCCCCTGCGTGCTCCCTGAAGGACCCAGAAGTGCTTCTGGTCCACTTCTGGGTCTGCTGCAGAGCATGCTGGGGAGCCCCCCGTGCTTCTGTGGGACGCTCCATGTGCCCCAACATTATAGAACTCGTGAGACCCTGCTACCTACAGGAATGTTAAAAAAACATTTAAAGCTGTCTCTACATCCGAATCTCCAAATCTTTCCAAATGTCTCCGAACAGAGTCGGAGGGTTCCGATTTGATTCACAGAAATTAAAGGCCCATACTATCATAGTGCAGCTGCTACTGGGGTGTTCATGGAAATCAGTCCCAAGCACGTGGTCAGGGGCCACGGGTGACTGGTGCTTCCCGCGTCTGGGAGGGCACCAGATCACCAATCAGGGGGGTCCCCCAGTGGCCAATTACTGACCAGCTGCAGTGGGGCCAATTGCTGAGCAGTGGTGAAACTGGAAGTACCAACGGCACTTCCGCCAGCACTTCTGGTTTCACCACTGGGGTTTCTCTTGGGGCGGGGGGTGCACGTACACCCGCGTGCACCCCCTATGCGTCACCAGTGACAGGGACTGCTGGGAAATGGAGTTTGGATGCTGGTTTGGTTTATTAAAGGCAAGGAAAGAAACATGGAAGGACATACCCCAATCTACCTTCCTGTCATTGCTTTTATACAGTAGTGGTTTTTCTACCACCACCACCACCTATGGTGTTGATTCTCCTGACACCCCACCCCTGCGTCCCCCAATCACACACACCCCAGCACCCACCCACCTTCCAAGAGGTGCAGCATGTGGTAATTTTGCCATTGAGGGGGTGCACCTTGGCCCATGTTAACATTTTGGGGTAACTTCTATTGTTCTCATAATTGCCTTATAGAAAACCCACGCATGGCGTAGGCATCCTCCCAGACCCCTCCTCTGGGCTATGCTGTGTCCCAGGAGATTTATAGGTATTGACAGGCATAATGCTTAGAGAAATGTCCCACAAGAGAGTTTGTAGCCTGTAAGTAGGAGGCAAAGAAGGTGGTTTAGGGAGTATAGGGCAAAATCTGTCTTCTTTCTTTCCTTGCAGGACTATTAGAAGATTAGAATTCAAAGACAGCTGCAGATACAAGATAACAGATAACAAATAGAAAATAACAGGATAACAAATAATAAAAAATGAAGATGCCGCCGTCCAGCTGGCCCCATCCAGTTGGGGAAAAGTTTATTTATGTGGGGGCTGGGGCTGCTTTTATTTATTTATTTACTTTTTAAAAGTAATAAACAAAAAGAATGATTTTTATTTATATTTTAATAGTATTTTAACACAATAAATTTTTAATGTATAAAGTTCCTTATGGATGTGGTGTGTTTTTTCATAAACAGATTAACATGGGACTCCATGCAGGCAGCCAGAGCTTTAGAGAGGTGCGTTTTGGGAGTAGGGGATTACTGGTTTTCTGGCGCTCCCTGCTGCAACTGAATACCAAAAAAAAAAAAAAAATCAGTGGGGTGGATTGTTATGCGACTCCCCCTGCTGTAATTTACTGTGAAATGCATACTGAGCTTAATTTGATTTAAAGGCTGTTACCTGTAAACAATGACATATCGAATTAAAACAAATTACTTCAATTTTAATAAACCAATTTGATTTAGTGAGGATTAAACATAAGTGCCTCTTCATTTTGACCATGCACATTGCCTTTGTATCTTTTCACTTACTCCCTTTTTTAAGTCAGATTAGACACAAGCTACTATTAAAGGCCCTTCACTGCCTCCTTATTTTTTATCTTTAATTCAGTATCAAGTATTAGATTCCTCAGTCACCTGTTCAGTGTTCAAACAAGTACTTTCTTGCTTTTTTCTCATGTTACCGCTCATGCTTGGGAAGAAATCCTCATAAACATCTGATCAAGCTACATCACTAACTTTCTTCAAACTTTTCCTTAACACTTTCCTTCATAGTGATTCCTAAAATCTTGACAACAACTAGGCTGCTGATGTGCAGAGACCAGATACCCTAGCTCAGGGATGTCAAACATATAGCTTATGGACCAGATCCATCCTGTAGAACCAATCTATCAGGCCCCCTGATAGTCAGTCCCCTCTCCCCCCTGCATGACGCAGCCACCTGCCCAGGCTCACTGCATCATCCCAGCCCCCCTCCCACAATGCTGCTACTGCCCAGACCCTGTGATCTTGCCCAAACTCTGGCAGGGATGCTATCAACATGCTCCTGGATGCCACCACTGCTGCCATCCATGCACTCCTGGGCCTCCAGCCCCCATTGCTTGTGGGCCCACCTGGCCAGCCAGGACTGGAGGCTGCATGGAGGCCACCTAGACGGCCAGCTCTGTACTCCCACTCAACTGTGCACCACCAGCACTATGCTCACTATGGACAGTTCTCAGGAAAGCACTTTATTCCCTTCCACAAATATAGACCTCCCCCACCACCTGCCCCCAGAACAGAGCCCTTCCCCCTCCCTCCCTGACAACAGACCCTGTCCCACCTCACAAACTCCCTTCACCACACACCACCAATAAAACACCCTCTTCCCCATGCAGATTATTTACAGTGCATGTTGTGTATGCCTGCCTGGGGTAGGGGGAAGCCTAGGGGACAGAGCCCAGGGACAGGTATCCAGTAACCCAGCCCCTGGTTGCACCACCATGGGTGTGCACGCTGCAGCAAGGCTGGTGGATGGGGGATGATGGCGGCTGCTGCTCTGCCAATGCATCCATCTCCCCATTCTGCAGCCAGTGGGCTAGGTGAGCAGTGCCTGCATGCGGTCCTGGCCCTGCTGCAGGCAGCTCTGGCTCTGAAGCCAGATGGAGCTGGAGCAAGGAAGTGGTGGTGGAGGTCCCAGGGTGGGGGCACCTGGTTGGTGGAGCTGCACCTTAGCCCAGGCCCATAGGGGTGCTTCTGGCTGCAGCTGCTCAGGGCCATGGTTGGGTTGGCCTCCTGGGTTGGGGGCCATGGTTGGGTTAACGGGACAAGTTCTGGACCAAGCTCCCAGATCTGCTGGCTAAGATGAGAAGTGGACAGCACAGTGGGATGGGATCCTGGCAGACCAAGGGGCCCTCCACCAGTGATACATCACTACTGGTGCCAGGCTGCAGTAGAGGCACAGGCAGCCTGCTGGTGTTCAAGTGCATAGCACAGCTGTGGCCACAGTCCCAGTGTGCAACCATCCAGTTCAGCTGTCATGTAAAGGGCATGGACTTGCAGACAGTCCCCAATCAACGGTTGTAGTCAGTGATAGTGAACCACTGTGCCTGCAAGGCCTTGATTTTTACGCAGCACTAGGACCAGTGCTGAGTAGTCATGCCTGTATTTCCACATGTGGCCTGTCAGCCCCTCATAGATGTGCACTCTGCAGTGCCTGCTCTGCACATACTGTCTGAGGACCTCAGCTTTGCCCCACAGTGCCACAAGTTCTATGGTCTCCTTCTGGGACCAGCTGTAGCCCTGAGAGGTGGTGTGCACCATCAAGGGAAACACTAGCATGTGACAGTCCCAGCATTGGTAGGCCTGGGCAGGTGCGTGCAGTGCCCAGTGCAAAGGCATGGTGTGGGACAGGCAGGCACACAAACACAAGCTGCAGGATCTGCTGCAGGTGGCCTGCGATCAGCTGGAGCAAGACTTAGTGGCCACAGGCTGGCTATAGGTGGCCCCGAGTGCTTCCAGGCCTGACATCTGGCAGCAGCACCCAGTGCACCATGATGGCACAGCCCCAGCAGCCATGAGATAAGGCAGTTCCAGGAAGTGGTGGTGGGGTCTGAGCAGGCTACTGTGGCTGGCCTGGGGCTTCTGCAGGGACACACAGTGGCCAGAGGCTGGCTGTAGGTGTCCCAGGATTCTGGCAGCCCTTAAGGCTTTTAAGGGCTAGGGGCTGGGACAGGCAAAAAGTTTCCCCAGCCCAAGGGCTGGGGAAATTCCCAACCTTGGGGCTAGCCTGCAGATAGTCCCTCGGTAGTAAGGTGGACTGACCAGAAGCAAATTTTCTCTGTTTCAGCCTCTACACATGCACTACAGCACAGTAACTACTTGGGAATTAAATTTGCTACGTGTATTTACAGGTAGCAAATTTACTGCCAAGTAGAACAATTTACTGAGCAACAAGCATCTGCATGTGTAGATGCCGATGCTTAATGTGCACTAACGTGCTCTACTGCACAGTAAATCATCTTATGTAGATGGGCTCTATATCATCTAGTACACCTCTAAATTTGAGATTGATGAGGTGTTCACAAAGAAACATAAGAACAGTTCTATACTGGCACTTATTTGAAAGTGCTTCCATATAAACCAATATCTATATCTTGAAGCCCTCTTGGAATTCTTCTGTCCAGCCCTAATCTTGTCTGCCACATCTTGATGAAAATTATTATGTGAGCAGGAGACTGCCTATTATATTGGAGTATGTTGGGGTCTCTCCTAGGATGGCCTGACCCCTTCTTTCGCTAGCTAGGCCTCCCTGTCCAAACCCACCAAACAGGGTTTGACTCCAAAGCTCTAGCTTTTCCTTCCACTGCCTGCAGGTTCATGGCCCCCTTTTCTGCTCCCCTCTAGAGCATGGCACTCTCTGGCCCAGAGGCATGGGTGCTGGTCCCACAGCAAAGGGACTGCAAGTTCAAAAGCAGGGTGTAACCCTGCTAGTCCAAACAAAAGAATATACTTGTACCTCAGGTGTACCAGGACTCCCTGGCCTTTTTAAGATCGCCCTTTGAGCGCCGGAGTTTGTGTCATCCCCAAACTGCACCCTTACTAGCACTCAGGCTCTCTGCAGCCCTATCTCACTGACGCCGAGGTCTGTGCCCCCAAAAGCTGTGCCCTCACTCATGCCGGAGCTCTCACTCAGGAGTGGGTCCCCAAAAATGAGGCCTCCTCCGTCCCCTCATAGTTTCACCCAAAACTCTGGTCTTATTCAATAATCACAAAAAATAATAATAATAATAATTGCACATGCTTAATCAATGCAGCAAGTCAGCTTATGTGAACTCTCTTCAAGTCTCGGCTCCACATCACTGGCTACAGTCTCGGCTGTGGATGCAGTTACCATCTCGTAGCTTCCCCCTTCCTGCTGTGAATCACTCCCCAAACTTCTTCTTGGAGCTCTCAGGGGCACTGCTTCCCCTTCGGCTGCTGACCTCCTTACTGCCATTCAACCCAGGGTTTTTATAGTCCTGGCTCTTCTGGTCAGCTGACTAGCTGTCCCAGTTCAGCAGTTAATCCCTTCCTTACCAGCCCTCCGTGCCCAGAAGGTTCTGGCTTTAAAGGGGCACACCTGCTTCCTCATGACAGGGTTAGGGTTCCCTGTCACAGGTGCACACTAATATCTGCTAACAATCAAGTGATTAATAACCTCCTCAGGCAAAGTAAACCTGGAAATTGAAAAAAATAGGACTCCTAGATAGTACTATGTAACACTCAAACTATGGATACATTATATACAGCATACACTACTCAAAGTCCAAGTACACTGAGCTACTTTTCTTTATGACTTATTTCTACTTTATTCTTCAAAAACCCAATTCCACATCAGTCTAATAAAATATGCACATATATAACTAACTTGCTGATGCTTTACCTTTTAAAGGACCTTAAGATTCTCCCATAGAATTTCTTACAAAACTAAAGCAAACAAACTATGGATAAATCAAACAACAGTAGAGATCAGTTCCTGAATCCAACAAAGCACACACATGAAGTTAGCAAATCCAGAATATCTGGCTAGTTTAGCATTTCTTTTTCCAGCTCTCCACCAACTGACATAAGCCAGTATAGATATGGCTATTTCACTCCAAGATTCCAGTCAGCAAAAAGGGTTTTACTTCACTGAAACTGCTGTTTCTAACATCAGGTGTATGGAATGCTACCGGGGGCCACTGTTCATGTAAACATTCTTGAAGAGTAAGGAAACTTCAGCTAAGCAAAACCAACTGAATGCTAAGAACAAGAGTAGAAGAAAAGAAAGTTGCATATTGTTGTTTTCAGGCTTTGTTTTTACTTTTGGCTTTAGTGCTTGAGAAATCTATAGGTTTTCCCCTAAATTTTCTTTACAAATGATAGGATCATATAATACATAGCAACTTTTATTATCAGCAGGCCCACCTGGGTGGGAGGCAGGCCAGCATTAAGACTAAACCACCACTGCCATGCAGCTATGGCAGGGACAAAGCTCCCCACCATCTAGCCACAGTGTGAGTGAAACCTCCCTGCCACTGAGACTGCTAAGCATTAACAAGGAACCCTGGCTCTATGGTCCAGATTCAATGGCTCCTCAGGTCATAATCAACCCATGGGTGATAGGTTGCTGACCCCTGTAATAAGACATTTCTAGTCCAGTATTTAAAGCAAAGCAGGCAACAAGCAGTTTCAGCTGACCTTGCAGAAGTACTGGGAAGTAACTGCTAGTAATTCTAAGAATCAAAATATTTTTGGTTCCCTAAATAACCCAAATTAAAAATATTTGTACATAGACAGGATGAATAACCATTGCATTGTCCTCCTTCAAAATAGTCCTTGAAAAAAAAATCATCTCTGAATTTGCTATGACAAATTCATGCATAGCACTTGACAGTGGCTAGGCAGATATAGTGCTATAATTACTGCATGTTGCATTAAGTATAAACAACATCATAACTACCTTGGGATTTCTTTATCCATTTATTGTATCTGACTTGTCACTGATCATCTACTACATCTGTAAACCCTGTTAGCCAAAGTAATCTTATGGATCTGTATCTCTCATTCATCAGTGCATTATGTTAAACACTTACAATAGTTTGCTCTTTTCCCCTACTTACTACAGCTTCTACTGGTAGCTAAGGGAAACTGCTGCATTAATTTCTACAGTTTTTCAAGTGATATTACCAGCACAGAGACAATCTGGTCCATTTTTAACCAAAAAACACTAGTTGGGTAAAATCCTTGACTCATAACTACAAGGAGTTTTCCCATCAGGTACCATCCACATATAAAATAGAAAGATTACCTTGGCTAACAGAGTCCATTACTGGGAGTAGCTTAAGTAAACTTACAATATCAAGTGAACAATATACTAAGGGAAAGTACATCAATAAAACCATTCTAGCACCCAATACTCGTGACCTAATAGTATTATTCTTGTTTTTGAGATTGATTGCCCAAAGAAACATATTCAGTGCTGTTCTGTATTTAGAAGATTGTTAGAAATGACAAAATATGACAGTGATAAATCAACAAGAGCATAAACTTCTAAATTTTCATTAAAAATATGTCTCCAGTCAGCAAATGTTTTTCCAATATGTACAAATTCAATTACGAATATCAGATTTGTTTTTGTAGAAATGGTAGTGAATGTAAGAAAAATACTTGATAATACAGGATATGTCTTGCGGTTATAAGTACTTTACACTTATAATTCTTTAGGAAGAGTTATGTCCCATCTACAATGAGAGGAAATAGGGCCTTTATCAGGAAATAGTAACACTTTTCCATTTAAGGTAATTTGGCAGATTGCTAATATTTTCAAACTTTTGTTAACTAAAAAGGAAACTAATCAGACCAACAGCACGTACACTTTATATCCAACTTCAGAAAGGACTGTCTTTTCAGCATGCCTGGAACTTAACAGAAATATAGGCAGGGTATAGAGAACGTCACATGGCAGATACTAATTGTTACGATTAAGGTCTAACAAGCATGCTTCCCTGCTGTTCTGAGAATGTCTCTGACTTTTGATCCTGACATCTGTGTCTTACAAGAATTTCACTCTGCTCTGACATTCTTTCTGATGTTGATCCAGGAATTAATGGATTGTGAAAAAGCTGGCAGGATATCATTTAAAAAATAGAATTCTTAGTGTACAAGTGATGAAAAGGTATCAGAATTCACATACTTTGTGTCTGATACCAGTATACTGTGTATATAGGCATGCATTTACTATGAAGCAATATCTCAAAACAGAGGACATAAAATAAGATTTAGAAGGAAGAAAAAGCTTCATGCTACGCAATGTTTTAGTATTGTTATTCTACACTTATGATATGTTATAAAAATGAATTTTTTAAATTATTTAGATAAGTTCTTTAATGAAAATTAATTTCATTTCAACCCCTATCAATAAAATGTACTAATATGAATGTTGATGTAATTTTAAAACTTTTATATAAACCCCTACAGGGAACACTTTTAAGTAAATCAATGAAAAACTAGGGTTGGTTTTTCAGGTAAAGCTAATCCAAAACATTTGTACTTTATAGTGCTCATTGTCTTGACATCATCATGCCTTTTCAGTTCTAAGGTATAAGTTTTAACTACTTTGTGCTATTAAGGCTTAATTTTTAAAGGACTTGAATTAAAATGAACCATCTAAAATGTTTACTAGTACAAGTTAAATTAAGACCGTCTCAAGGTGTGTTTAAAATCACAGAATTCTATTCAAAATTGAAATTTTACACATCAGAGGATATTGCCTTGCATTTCATGGTTCTGGATAATTACTAGATGCCAGTGGATAACTTAAACATAGCTTAGAGTCATTGACATTAATGTGTGACAGGCAGCATTACAGAACATATCTAGTAATTTTAAATGAAAAAATAGAATGATATTTGAAAAACTAAAATTCAGGACTGGCACAGTAGAAGAGACATAATGCCCTTTTAAATGTAAAGCCAAAAATGCTTTTCCATATGTCAAAAAGAAAAGAAGCAACAGATTAAAAAACAAAGAACCAACAAAAGTCAATACAATTGTTGGAGTGATAATTAATAGGAAGAATATAATATCAATAAATGGTTTAGTCATCTCTCCAAGCAACTCAACCAATTTTCGAATTACACATTGAAATCACTATTTAATAAGCTACATATCTGGTATTTGCATCTATATTTCACTCTATGAGATGTTTTTAAAGCACGCTCCATTCATATTCAAAGGCATGGGATACTGTGACTTTAAATTCAAGCTCAAACTTAAACAAGTCAATATGCATAGTTATATAATTACTCATGTCTAACTTATGCATGTCTGAAATATGTGTTTTAAACATGAAATTAACTAAAAGTAAGCAGTTAGGTGCAGTATGCATTTGTAAGCAGTAAAACTTTACACTAAGCTCTTAAGAATAAATATAATAATAAGAGATAGATGATTTGTAAGTTAGGCTTGATCCACTGAAACATTCACTAATTTTAGGAAATATTTTATGCCATTGCATGCTAAAACTCCCTGGATGACCATTTATATGGTTATATAACCAGAAATTAAAAATACAAGCCTTTACAGCAGTCTTTCACACTACACCTGTGCATTTACAGTATGAGCTCCCCACTCACCCCTTACCCCACCATGATTTACTTTAACAAGAGCATAAACAATGTTAAGGAAAGCTGATGATACTTTCACTATGTTAAATAAAGTGTATACTCATCCACAGAAACAAAAAAAATATCTTTTTGTCATTTTTTAAAACTACCTGTGTTCTTCACTATTTAAAATCAATGTTTTTTTTCCTATTAACAGCTCAGAAAGAGGAAATATTAATTCATATAAGTATATTGAGAAGTAGCATGCATATGAGAAAATTAAGCAAGGGAGATGGTGGTAATGAAATAGAGTGAAGAGTTAAAGAGAAAAGGTCTGAATTACATTAAACATGGGAAAATAACAAAAGGCAAGGCTTATAAAATCTGAAAAAGTAAGGTAGGGGTATGAATGTGTGATGTGTGACAGGTGGGGTAAAATGAGACAGTTGGGAGGATAGAAGTAAAAATGAAGAGCACAAATTAGACAAGACATTCATTTTAAGCCCTTAACAGGCTGGATCTCATAGTTGTCATCAGACAGGAAATGTCAGAGCTGGCACATCTGTTTTTTTATGCCTTTTACTTTTTTTTTTAAAAAAAAAAGTATGTGTCTTACAATACATAAAAAAACTCTATTTGCTTTAAAGAAAAATGCATCTCAATTTTGTTCCCATTTTTTCTCCTCCTCAATCTTTAACAAACTTCAACTCCATTATATTGGAAACTACCATAATTATAAGGTTTAATACAGCCATTATATTTTGAGTTATTTTATTTAATACTTGAATAGCAGTTGAATTATTTAAAAATAACTAAACTTTGCACTTATAACTACAAATGGGTTTCTGGAGGAGGAAAGTGAATAAGATTGCCATGTAGTAAGTGTTATATCACCAGTACCAACACAAACATCCTTGGTATAAAGTTCAAAGGTTTGTAGGATAGGCACATATTTCTTCTAAAATATATGAGCATAAAGATTTCATCAAAGCTATTTTCAAAATTTCTACCCGATAGGCAAACATTTACAAAAATGTTTATGCTAACCAAAAATGTGTGAATCTGCAGTAAAGTCTTGGAAAGGTATTTAAAAGGATCTTTTTTAAAGACAGATACAAAATGTGCAGATGATAATGAAAGTGTTTCTATGAGCTCTGGAAGTTCTCTTTTGTTTCTCTTTGTTATTTTGCCTAATAAACTAACTTAAAACATGTTCAAAAACTTGTTTCTTACACTTTGTATTCTTAAAAAAAGACAATACAGTACTTACTGTGTAAAGATTTCCATAAAATGATACTGCATGTCTAAATAATGTTGAAGCTAATTTCAAATGTGACATGAGGAATACTGCCAACAGGCAAGTGCATAAATTAAATGTATTTCTAATCTTTTACCTTTCTTTGGAACTCATTCTCTTTCCTATTTTTAACAGAATTGGGCATCTCCTTTGAACTTTTTATTAGAGAATGCCTCATTCAGTTGTTTTCATGAGAGCAGGTTATTTTCGTGCTGAGGAAAATAAAAGTTTTCTTGAATGTTCTTTCAAGTATGCATTTCCCTGCAACTCTTCAACTGATTTTAACTGAAAATTTTGCAAAAAAAAATTATGTACCACCATCTACTGATGATATCTATAAAATAATTAGAAAATCTTCAGTTGAAAAAACACAAAAATTCTCTTCTGTTTTCTACTTTGTCAACATTTTTAACCTGTGTTCAGTGAATTCTAGGTAAATGTAAAATAAGAGCAAATCAAGATGGCTGTTTTATATATCCTTTCTATCAACTTTGCCCACTATGTGACTTGAAAATCTGCAAAGCACAGGATTTGTACCTGAGATAAATATGTGGCAGCTTGCAGAAATTAAAAAAACCCACCAAAAACAGCACTTTACTTTAAAATCAGCATGTTCCTACACCGAGCCCCGCTCATGCCCAGAAGAGGCAATGTGTTACTTCAACCTGGCTCTGCAGCATCTGTAAAGATCGGGTGCTTTAGTGAGGCTTTTTTGATACTTAGTTATCTAATAGCTGATTGAATCAGCTTTAGCTAAAAGTGTCAAAAATCCCTGGTCAAGCTCCCAAACTTTATAGATGCTACAGAGCCGGGTTGAAGCAACATGCTGCTTCTTCTGGCAAAGCGCAGGTTTGTTTTTGTTTTTTAATGTCTGCAAGCAGTCATTATCATTTGCAACACTTATTTCTAGCCAATTTCCACTGAGCATGCCATGGAAAGAGTTATCAAAGAAAGATAACCCTGAAGATCCCTTATTTATTTATTAGATTTGTCCCACCCTCCCCATAAGAGGCTCAAGGTGGCTTACAGTAAAAACCAATATAAATTATCAAGAAGAAAATATATTAAAATAAAAGAATAGGTAACAGAACAACTTCTCCAAACAATGCCTTAAAATGAACCCCCTTCTGCTGACGGCCTTCCCAATAAAAAGTTCTTAAACATTTCTGGAATAAACATTTCTGGAAGATGTCATGGCTTAGGCTATGCCAGGCCACAAAGGGAAGGTGTTCTAGAGCTGAAGAGCCACTATGAAAATGATCTCCTGCATGTTTTCACCAAACAAACTTGGCACAAAAATGTTATTTCGAGAAGATTGCTCTCAGCTAATTTTAAGTATCACAATGGAAGAAGGTAGTTCCTGGAGTATGTAGGGCCTAAAAATCCATTTGGAAAGATATGGGAAGCCAGCACAGACTCAGAGCACTGGAATAGAATCACAGTAAGTTAGTGTTGGAAGCGACCTCAGGAGATCATCTAGTCCAACCCCCTGCTCAAAGTAGGGCCATCCCCAACTAGATCATCCCAACCAAAGCTTTATCTAGCCAGCTTTTGGAAACCTCCAAAGATGCAGCTTCCATCACCACTCTGGATAACCTGTTCCAGTGCTTTACTACCTTCCTAGTAATAAAATTCTTCCTAATATCCAACCTAAACTTCCCTTGCGGCAACTTGAGACAATTGTTCCTTGTGTAGCCCGGGCGGTACTCCAAGAAGTACCCCCTCTCCAACTGAAGGGATTAAAGCAGGTGCACAAGCACTGTGGGAGGTGTAGGGACCCTCCTCCCCCTATAGAGCAGAACCAGACCACCAATGGGGACTTAACCATATACCTTTTAATGAGAGAACAGTACTGGGAACATAACCAGTATAAACCAGAGGGTATAGGGGACACTACAACACCCTGATAGGGCAGGATTCAACAAAGGTTAGACATTTACAATCATAGACATATTCATCCAGTTGACAAAAGACAGGGTTCACAAAATATAAAACACATACAGCACAAAAAACAATACTGGTTGACAAAATATAAAAGGCACAAAATACAAAATGTCAAATAACAAGGAATATAAGGCCTAGGTACTTGGAGGGAGAGAAAGGGGGAAAACACAATCACCCCTTTCCACTGCAAAAGAATTTCTCCCTTTCACTTCACTTACCCCAGGTGGAACTTGAAGTCAGATCTCCTATGTGGTAAGCAGAAACTCTACCACACAGCCACTAGTGCTAGGATTACTCTGAACTGCTAGGAGTCTTGACCTTCCAAGAGCCCCTGCCTCACATTGAGCTTCCTGGTCTCTTATTGGAGGAGCTGGAATCAGAGCTGGGAACCTCTTAGGTCATTGCTCAGATCCTTGCTGCTTGTTTCCCAGGCTCCATGCATTTGTGGATAAGCACCTGAGGTAACTAGTTAATTGCCTTGATTTCTCAGGAAGTATCAGAGCAGCTAGCCTGTTGTTCCCTCCTGCTTGTGCTTCCACATAGATAAGCAGCATGGGGTAGTAGTCAGAGGGTAGGATAAGCCTCAGTTCTTCCTCTGTGACATCTCAGATCTGGGCTCCGGGCAAGCAGCAGACCTCCCAACAGATCAGGTCAGCCAATAGCTCCCTCATCTCCTGCAGAAGGGAGTCTCCACCCACCACCACCCATCGCTTCTTCTTGGTGGCAGTTGTCTCAGTCTTTCCCACCTTGGTGAGTAATGTTCTTCTACTTTTGTCAGAAGACTTGCTGCACAAGTTGTACCTTGTGGATTGTCCTCAAGGGCAGGCCCATATAGAGAACATTGCAGTAGTCCAGCTTTGAGGTTCTGACAGTATAGATGGTGGCTCATCACAAATTAGTAATACTCACTCAAGTTGCAAAAAAACAACGTAGCGTGTTTGTATGAGGTAAAGAGAATTATTTACTCCACTCTTTGTGGCTAACTGTGCTCTCCTTGCTCACAAAACTTGCTGTAAAAGTATCATTTCCTCTCTGCTCTGGACTCAGCTTCTGTTTCTTACAACCAGCTCAAGTCAGCGGTTGCTTGCATTATAATACATCATTATTTCTTAATTTGTTGCTGTAGAAATAATTTTTCTGCCAATAACAATATATGTGGCCCCCATCCAGAAAAGCAAGGTTTATTCATGGATCAGTAACTAGATACAGGTGAGGGAACAGAGAAGGTATAAATGTGCAAGTCTCAGAATGGAGGGTAATATGCAATGGAATCCTGCCCTAGGGGACTGTCCTGAGGCTTGCATTGCTTAATTTAGTCATAAATTATCTGAAAAGCATGACGAATAGTGAAGTGGCTATGTTTGTGGATAACAATATTATTCAGGTTGGTAAAAAATCCAGGCTAACTGTGAAGTACTACAGAAGGATCTCATAAAATTGAGTCAATGGACAACAAAATGACAGAAGTTCAATGTTGATAAGTGCAAAGTGATGCATGTGGGGAAGAATAATGCAAGATACATGTTCACGGTTACAGGCTCTACTGTAACATCAGTATAGTATTCAGCAGCAGTCAGAAAGGCAAACAGAATGCTAGGAATTATTAAGAAGGGATTGAAAACAAAACAGAAAATGTCATAATGAATCAGTATAAATCTATGGGGAGAAAATTAGGTGAGCAGCTCAGCAGAGAAAGTATAAATAAGAGGTGCACAAAGATTGTTCTTTTCTTTGCAAAAAAGCCAGTCAGTAGATGCGAGACAAGTGTGGGGGGGAGTTCTTTTTGGGTTCTTCTCTTTATGAATCCAATTTTTAAAAAGAACTTCCCAGAACCACCCATCCTAGCCTTCAAATGAGCACTGAACCTCACTAAACACATTACCAGAAGCAAACTTCCTATGGCTCAGAACACACCAAATGGATCAAGGCCACGCCATGACAAGAAAATGTAAACCTGCCAATACATCTCCACCCCCCCCACCCCCCCACAATTACTACACACCACAACAGAACCATCAGCATTCCTGGATCTTACAGCTATACCTCCAGAAATGTAATATATCTTATCCAATGCAACAAATGCTCTGATGGAAAATATGTAGGAGAGACCAAACAACAACTATGCACTAGAATAAACACACACCAGAAAGACAAGAATATCTAATTACCTGTGGGGGCACATTTCGCACAAGTAAACCACTCTCTCTCCAAGCTCTCATTTCTAATTTTCAAAGGGAATTTATAAAATACTTTTCACAGATGAGCCTATGAACTTCACTTCATCAATCTCTTGGATATAAAAAACCATGGCCTAAATATAGATATTGGATTAATGACACATTATAACCTACCTAACATCTGATTCCCCAGGTACCTCTCCACTATTTATGAACAACATTCATTCCCCTTCTCCACCCCACCCTACCCCACCCCCATACCTGTCTCTCACCCACTGACTCCTCAACTTAAATCTTCACTGACTGGCTTTCTTGCATGCATACCAGCCTCTGGCTTCTCTACCAGTCATTCAATCCAGGAAGTGCATAGACCAACTACAGATGCTTCTTCAGCCTAACAAAAGGTATTTAAACCTGAAAGCTTGCTAAGAAGAATTTTTCCAACTATTTAAGTTGGCCTAATAAAAAATATTAGATTATACCCAAAGAAGCTTGTCTGCCTAGGGTATGCTATATCCACTTATGCTGCTGTTATGTTATGCCGCCTGTGTAAATCTTTATGGTTTTGGACATGATTTAGTAAAGAAACAGTGAGTTGCATACTTAAGGGAGAGTGAGTGCTATTGCTAAGTATCTCTTGCCATTTTGTCACTAGGACAAGAATAATTGCCACTCCCAGGCACAGTCATAAGGAGACATTATTGGGTTGAGTACCCAAGGCATTGTCCGCCTGTAATGGGGAAATCAATTCCTCTAGAGAAAAGGCATGCAAGAGAAATAGTCCATTAACGAGAGGAATGCGAGTGTCCCAGGGAAATAAATTTCTAGAGAATTCTGAGACCCATGAGCAATTAAGACAATGATGATGGAAGGGGCTAGCTTGGCGATATCTTAAAGGCTAGTTGTGAGATAGCAAGAGGTTTGGGATCTCAGGCTTTGGGGAGTCTAGATCCCCATCAGTCCAGACTGGAAGAATCAGAAGGAAGTCGGATCTGGCAGGATTCTCAAGGGGCTAGTTAGTAGCCAGGTGAGAGGGTAAAAAACTTTACTTTGTATTCAAACTTATAGTCAATTTTTCTTGTATGATTCCTTGTCTTCTATATAACAATCCTATTGTTGTTTGTTTCTTTACTGATTATCTGGGGGGGGAAGAGTGAATTCTGGATGATATTCCAGCCTACCCATTCAATGGTAAGGAGGACCTAAAATTTATTTTACAACCCAAATGGAATCTACCTAGAGCTGGCAGAGATCCCTCTACTGCAGAGTGAGATCTGGTATAAAGGCAGGGGAGCTGAGGCTTTCAGGAATAAGGAATTATCCTAGGGCAAACCTTGGTCTGTTCCTTGGGACAAGCAGAATGACAATAGAGAGAAACATGGGACTCTGGGGGTACCCATGGATGGGTCTGTGACACACTGAGGTCTCCTTAGTTGATACGGCATTTGCGGCATTATATTCCCTTAGTTATTATAACCTAAATGAGGGGTGCTCAATCCCTACCCCATAGGCCAGATACAGCCTATGGCACTATGTCATCCAGCCCATGGGGCTCCACACAAGTCTGAAAATTTGGTGGCAGGGGAACACTGCCATTGCTCCCATGCTGTTAAATTTCCAGGCCCAGGGGGAGCCCTGAGCCCTGTGCACTGGATCTGGTGCCTGATACTAATGCACCCGGCCCTCAGAGCCCAATCCCAGCACATGAGAGAAGCACTGGGTCCCAGAGACCAATCCCAGTGTGGGGAGCAAGGCAGGAGTGGCACCAAGCCCTCAGACTCAATCCTAGTATTCAGGGGAAGGAAGGGGTGGTTCCAGGGCCCAATCCTAGCATGTGGAAGCAGGAAAGGGCAGCTCCAGGTCCCCAGACCCCAAACCTAGTGCACAGGGCAGAGGGGGCACTGCCAGGCCCCAAGCCCCAATTCTGGTGTATGAGGCTCAATCCAATCCACAGACTGAACCCGTACCAATCCTTTGGCCTGCAGGGCAAAAAGGCCAAGCACCACTGACCTTAATTATATTTGGGTGCATTGTGTCCACAGGATATGAAAGGCACTCCTGAATACTATGAATGATTCTGTCTACTAACTGTCCATTTTAGAATCATGTGGAAGCCAAGGAACAAAATAAATAAATACTCTTGTGTTTTCTTTACGGCAGAAACTTTGTTCATCTCTACCCTTTGCATGAATCAATTAAGTGGATTATGAACAAAAAAGCCAATCATAATGTGGCACAATATCTCTTTCTGGTCCATCCAGGCAACTGTAGGCCAGTCAGTCTCACCTCCGTCCTTGGCAAAATCTTTGAAAAAATGATCAAGGCTCACATTTGCGACAGCCCAGCAGGAAAAATTATGCTGAGGGGAAACCAGCATGGGTTCATAGCAGGTAGATCATGCCTGACTAATCTAGTCTCTTCTTATAACCAGGTTACAAAACACCTGGACACAGGAGTAGGGTTTGACATCGTTTACTTAGACTTCAGGAAGGCCTTCGATATGGTATCCCACACCATACTGGTGAACAAGTTAAGAAGCTGTGACTTGGATGACTACACAGGCCAGTGGGTGGTGAATTGGCTACAGGGTCGTACCCAGAGAGTCATAGTAGATGGGTTGGTATCGACCTGGAAGGGTGTGGGCAGTAGGGTCCCGCAGGGCTCGGTCCTTGGACCGAGTGTCTTCATCAGCGACTTGGACAAGGGAGTGAAGTGTACTCTGTCCAAATTTGTGGATGACACAAAACTGTGGGGAGAAGTTGACACATCGGAGGGCAGGGAACAACTGCAAGCAGACCTGGACAGGTTGGACATAAAGGCAGAAAACAACAGAACACAATTCAACAAGGAGAAATGCAAAGTGCTGCACTTAGGAGGAAAAATGTCCAGCATACCTACTGCCTAGGAAATGATCTGCTTGGAGGCAAAGAAGAGGAAAGGGATCTTGGAGTCCTAGTGGTCCTAGTGGACTCCAAGATGAACATGAGTCGGCAGTGTGACAAAGTCATCAGAAAAGCTAATGGCACTTTATTGTGCATCAGCAGATGCATGACAAACAGAACCAAGGAGGTGATAATTCCCCTCTATTGGGTGCTGGTCAGACTGCAGTTGAAATACTGCATACAATCTTGGGCACTGCACTTCAAGAGGGTTGTGGATAACCTGGAGAGGGTCCAGAGAAGGGCCACTCATATGGTTAAGGGCTTGCAGGCCAAGCCCTATGAGGACAGACTAGGGCATCTGAACCTCTTTAGCGTCTGCAAGAGAAGGTTGAGAGGCGACCTTGTGGCTGCCTAAAAGTTCATCATGGGGGCACAGAAGGGAATTGGTGAGGCTTTACTCACCAAGGCGCCCCTGGGGGTTATAAGAAATAATGGCCACAAGCTAGCAGAGAGC
>JAGPOW010000304.1:92970676-92981425 GCA_030014935.1 Caiman crocodilus
AGGCGCCCCTGGGGGTTATAAGAAATAATGGCCACAAGCTAGCAGAGAGCAGATTTAGACTGGACATTAGGAAGAACTTCTTCACAGTTAGAGTGACCATGGTCTGGAATGGGCTCCCAAGGGAGGTGGTGCTCTCCCCTACCCTGTAGGTCTTCAAGAGGAGGTTAGCTAGGCATCCAGCTGGGGTCATCTAAACCCAGTACTCTCTCCTGCCTATGCAGGGGGTTGGACTCGATGATCTATTGAGGTCCCTTCCAACCCTAACATCTATGACTCTATCTGTGAATCTCCACCCTAGCCCAAAGAAGAAGAGATTCACTACAATTTCCTTTATGTGGATTCCTTAGCATGGAGGAGCCCTTCCTGAAGCTTACTGTGCTGTGACTGGGGAAAAGAATACATGGAATACAAGTAGACTCAGCAATCCAAATTGCAGTAGTACCTTAGGGACCACTTCCAGTTGGCCTAGTTTGAAGTAGATCACAGGCCTGGGGCTAAGCAGAAATCATACATATAAACTTCTTCCTGCCAATACCACTCTCTCCCTCTTTTTCTACATAAACTGGATACATAAGAGAATCTAGCTGTTCATGTTCACAGGATGAATAATAGGAGTTCTAGACTGATGTCATTAATGGGAAAGACAAATGAACATAAAGACCCAATTTCTTAGCTGTGTTTGAGAAGTTTTTCAGTACTACTTAAAAGGGAGGTGGGAACAGGGAAGATGTAATGGCCTTGTCCTAATTCTGGGTCAGCTCTACTGAAGGCTATCCCCCTGGGTAACTTAGAGCAGCTTGATGACTGCTCCCAATTATTCTGGCTACCAAAGGGTTATTACACAGCCACAAAGGATCTTGACACAGAAGAACTGATCACATCTTTCATTGTGGCTTCCCCTCCAGCAGCCAGATGTGATGCAACAGAAACTATGCTGACTCTATACACCTTGAAGATCTCACCACAGTATGGATTTAGGGCTGATTTGTGCCAATGAAAATCCAGTATTGGGGCCTAAAATTAAAATTTGTAGGATCTTTAGGCAGTCTTCAGGTGGCCGCCATTTAATTTAGTAATTTTCCACTGTCCGTGTACTTTTACAAGAAATTCTCAATTATAATTAGAAGTTCATTCCTAGGACCCAAACAGCTTGATATTGTGAAAAAGGGCAATTATAACAGATATACTAGAACAGCCAGTAAATAATATCTTAAAACCGTATTATAGCAAATGGTTTTATAATGAAAGTGTAGTATAAAATACGTATACTAATAATACATTTTGTATTACTACTTGTATAAAAATGAATGTATAGCATTTTAGTTAAATATCAATGTGTTATATACAAAGATTTAAACAAAATTAAAATTATTTGACTATGCAAATTAATGGTAAAATTAACAAGGTGTATTGGAATGACCATGTCATCAAAGGGTTAATGGTTCTAGTTAAAGAAGAAATTTAAATATCATTGGGAGGCACCTCCTAACTGAGCCATCACTGAGAATTATGCAGATTCAGATGGGAGCCACACAGACTTTGATTTCCCCCAAGGATTGATGAACGAGTACAAAATAATAGAAAGTGACAGCAAGCAGATGACTGAGGTCTAATTTAATGTCATTTTAAAAGACAATATACCTTAAATTGGCCTTAGGAAAATTATGGGTTACAAATAAGAGAACAGAAACATGCACTTTTACATTTTAGTTCACTAATTTAAAAGGTAATTTTTTGAACAAATGAACAGTAAAACAATTGTTATTTGGCAAAGAAAAATTGCCAAACTTAAGTAGGCGTACTTTGTTTGCATAATTTACAATTTATTAGAAAAGGCTGTAATCTTAAAAGGGAAATCCCATTAAACAAAATAATGAAATGATCTGAAGGTTTTTATGCAAATATTAATTTGAGAGTGTTATGAAGACAAAGAATTACTAGACAGTTCTTAAACAGTATGATAATATCAAGTGTAGATATGCTCAGGAAAAATTAAAAGTCTTAGGAAAAAATTAGCTGCATATATGCTCAAATGTAAAACAAAAGAGAATTCTGTGCTGACAGGTTTACTGTAAGACTAAAAGGCAGCATGTTTAATTGTTTTTTATTGGTAAGGAAAGGTGATGTCCCTACCTCTTGAAGTTACCCATTAATCTACATTACCAAAATCTCATTAAATGCTGTATGGCTACAGATGATATTTATTTACCTATTTGATAATAATGAAGACTTAGAAATAGTGAACTGATCATTCTAATGACATTTTATATGATAGAACGAGTCACTTCAGAGCATTTTCTCTAAAACAGCTTGGGATATTTGGAGTCTTAGCAAATGTGCAAACCTAATTTCATAGCTCAGATTCTTGGTACTTTATTCACTTATAAATAAAATTCAGTCTTTGCATATAGTATATCCTAATGTAAAAGTTATTTTAAATTCAGCTGTATAGATTTTCTCACTCAAACACAAATGAATGTGAAACATGACCATACATACGTAATTTGTTAATGAATTTAGACATTATCAGATAGGAAAAGTTATAGTTATGTTAAATTAATTTGTAGAGGTCCATTGTTATATATGTAAGCAGAATTAGGAAAAGAGTGTAGGGTTTCTCTAAAGAGAGACTGACTTGCAAATTTATTATTGACAGGGTAACAAACCAATCTGTGACATACATAAAAAATACCCTACTTCACATATTCTATAAATACCATAAATTCTTATATTAGAAAAATATATGAAAAATGTGGTATCAAAATCTATTAAGCAGTCTAGACAGTTCATCAGCAGTATAATTGTTCAGCTAGTTCATCTGCAGGCCTGAGGCATCTCCAGGGCTTGAAAGAACTACCGAGTCTAGAAGGGAGCCAGATGCCACCACTGGAAAAAACTTACACAACATGGCTGTAGTGGAGCTAGCATTGAGCTGTGCTGTAGTGCCCCCTCGTGATCACACAAATCTTGTCTCTTCTAGGCCTGTGGGCCCTTCCCTCCTACTCATCTGCCACACCTTGATGTTGTTTTTTAAAAGAAATTGGGAGGCTGCCCTAAGCCCAAGGGGAAACCAGTCCATGGCCAAGTTACTCTCTGTCCAATCTGTCAGACCCCTACTTGGCTCTAATGGTGCCTCTGCTCTAATGGCTTTAATGGTTCCTTAAGGACTATGTTCATAGCCTCTGAATGCCCTTATTGCCACACCTATGTCTCACAGATGTTATGGGTTATCATCTCTACAGAGCCATTTCATCCCAATCCAATGTGTGGCCCTTCACATCTCAAAGCCTTTGTGGGAGCTTCGACCCTCTTGGCATTGGCTCCTTTTATCCAGCTGGGCCCCTTGCCCAAGGCACATGGTCTGGGGACCTCAGCTCCCCAGCCCCAGCCCTGGGCTTCTGTTCTGGACCTCAGGCTTCTGTCTCGCACTTTTGCCCTTCTCAGACTCCTGTCTCACAATCTCACCCTTCTCGGTCTCTGGGCCTCTCAGCCTCAGGTTGCCTCTATATGGTCCTGCCTGGCTCAAGGCCTTATCCTCTAGGATTCAGCCAACCTGCCTTGTGTCCAGACCTGTCAAGGCTCAAAACCTCCTGTGCCCTTTTGAAGAATCTTGTAACTCATGTCCCCTGCCCCTGGCAGCCCTCAAAGCTTGGTGTACCCCTCAGGGCACCCCAGTGGTCTCCTCTTCATCCCTTGTAGCAGCTCCTGGTCCACTAGTTAAAATTAGAATATAAATACCAGCTACTGCTTTAAACCATACCTCCCGTCCTGGGCGAAGAAACATTAGGAACAGAAAAAAACAAGCTATTGCTTTAAACAAAAACTTTCCCTCACTCTGAGCACTCTGCCATTATGTGCAGCTCCTGGAACTGACTGGAGCCACATGCCACTAGCTGGCAGCACCTATATGGGCCATGAACACTATGACGGCTCCTGCCTCATTGTACTACTGCTGCTGGCAGCTAGGGTTGTACATGGAGGGGGAGTGTGTGGGAGCTTTGTGCCATCCTTCCTCACACCCCACACACCCATACCCTGCAACATACCCTACACCATCCCACACAGAGCCACATCCGCTCACAAACTCCCCATACCTCACCATACACAAACCCCCAACCACACAACACACTTTTCCCCACATACTACATAAAAGTGAGATTTTATTTTTGAACTATTGTACAATCATCTCTACATACACTTCACAAACACAAATTAATCAAGACAAAAATATTTTTTGAAATAAAATTAAAATGTGTTATAGTAGATGTCTGACTTTTATTATATTATTTGTTTTTTTTCTGGTTCCAAAATGGCAAGTCCCGCTCCCAAAAGGAGTACTTCCAGGAACAAGGTGAGGGACTTCTGGTGGCAAAAATCAGAGGCCAAGGGAGGGACTTCTGGTACCAAAATGACAACCAGGTAGCAGGGCATCTGTCAAGGGGCGGGCCCTCAACAGTTCACCAAAACTCATTAAGCAGCACTACAGCCTAAATAATTGCCCACCCCTGCCCTAACAGACTCTCTGTCTGGTCAGTTCTCCTTGGATATGTAATACATTTTACACTAGACCAGGGTTGGAAACCTATGGTCTATGGCCCAGAAGCCATAGCGCCACTGGATCCAGCCCATAGAGCTGGAGAGCTTTGCCTATGCCCACACCCTCACCAGTGCTGGGCAGCCAGGAGCTGGAAGCTTTACCTATGGCACTGCTGCACTCTCCACATCTCTTCCCCTTCACCTCCCTGACTTTTGGTGTTGGAACAATTTCTAGCTGGGTTAGTGGGAAAAGATTTGGTGGAGGTGTATAAGGAATTTATGGGGAAAGGGGAAGTGGGGGAGGAACTTGCAGCACAGGGGGTGGGTATTAGATAAGAAAGGGGGGGAGGGAATGAGTCAAAAACTGGAGATCCATCACATTATTAAATGTGGACTACAAGTTGTGGGCCATCATTTTGGCACAAAGAATGGGCCAGGTATTAGCACAGGTCATTGGGGGATTAGACATGTGCAATGGCAGGGAGAAGAATTACAGAAACACAGTGGGTCTTATGGAATATGTTGCAGTATGTGGGGGATAGAGGGCAGAAGGTGGTGATAGGTAGTGTGGACTTGGAAAAAACATATGATAGTCTATAGCATGGATTTCTGTTTGAGGTATTAAGGAAAATGCGGTTTCCAGAGCCATTTGTCAGGTGGATAAAAGCACTGTATAGGAGAGCTAAGAGTAGGGTACTAGTGAGAGGATTCTTGGAAGCAGAATTTGAGATAAAGACACGGGTACAGCAAGGGTGCCTTCTGTTGCCCAAACTATTTATGTGTGGGATCAAATCTTTGGCTCAGCAAATCAGAAAGGACAACAGGATAAAGCAGGTGATGGTTTGGGAGGGGAAGGGGAAAGATGAAGTGTTTTCTTTAGATGCATGATGTGACATTTATGGTGTGAAATGAGGGGTCCCTGTAGTGGGTTTTGGCACATGTTGACAGTTATGGTGGAGTGGCTGGGACATAATTGAATAAAGGACTTAAGGACCCACAGACTGCAAGTGGAGTGAGAAAAGTAAAAGTGGTTGGGGGGGGCTATGGACATGAAAGGGAAAGGGGAGGTGGTTTGGGAGACTCTCTTAGGACGGATGAGACCAGTTCAAGGGATATGGGGGACACAGGGGCTTTCTTTCTGAGGGAAAGTCAGCCTACTAAAACAAGTGATTCTGCCAATGGTGCTATTTGTGGCCATGGTGTACTCACCAACGTGGCAACAGGCAAAGAAAGTACACAGGGAGAGATGCCTATTTTTCAGGGGTGGGAGGGGAACAGAACAAGTAGCAAGATGAGAGATGTATAAGAAAGAAGAACGGGGAGGATGGGGCATACCTGAAGCAGAAGCTTTCATGTATGCACACTTTTGGAAGCTAGTGGTGAAAGAAGTAAAGGCAGGAACTGGGAATACAATCAGCTTTTGTTGATACTGGGCAGGGATATATCTGCGACAGTTGGGGTTAAATGCCACAGCTTGGAGGAGTTGGGGGTGGAGGGAGTGGGCAATGCAAAAAGAGTTCTGAAAGAGATCAGGGAGAGGGACATGGTAACAGATATAAGTGAACTGCCTGAGGGACAAGTAGAGTGGGTCTGAAAGAAGCTAATAGGAAAACGTCGGAAAATAGAACACAAGGACTTTGTCTGATGAATAGTCCAGAAGATCTTACCAGTCAGAGAGATGCAAATCTGGGGGCCAAGAAATGCCAGCAGAATGGGGCCGCCAATAGAGTGGAATTAGGTACAGGAGGCGTAGTGGCTGCAACAGAAAACTTTACTTACAGGTTGCAATACAGCAAGGTATGCAGTGTAGGCACACTTCATAGACAGCAACAAAACAAAAACCTGTAAACAAGCACACCAACTTTCACACTCACGCAGGGTATGGGGTACGTCATGGTAATCACAATGGGGAGCCATTGGTGGTTGATCAGGCCCCTCCAAGGTACACATGGGGATATCTTCCTACACACATCCAAACTCTCCTCCAAATTGGGCAGAAACGTCCCAAGCCCTTTATATGGCTAGCAATCCAATTGCTAGCTGCCACGTGTGAATAATTTACACCGAGCCAATCAAAAGCGTGCACTCAACGGTGCAGCTGCAAGCTTTTGGTGGGAGCTGATCTTGCACCAAGGACTCTTTCCTGCCTTGCAGGGGAAATCCCTGCACTGGGGACTCATAATGTGCTAACACGTAGCTGTGCTGAGGCATCTCTTAACCATTTAGCTCTGACAGCAAATACTTGTGTGGGGTCTGGCACAATCTGCAGAATGCCCAAGAGAGTGTTGTGTAAAAGAAGAAATGATATACTACATCTTATGGGAATGCCGTTTCATTCAAAGGGTATGGGGAAGAGTACAGTGTTTCTTCAAATGGGGGATGGCGGCAACGTATTAGTTTTGACAGTATCATGTATGGATTAGCAAGGAAAGAGGAGAGGGAATGGGAAATTTGAGTGGTTTTATTATGCAACAGAGTAATGATCTGAAAGGTCCGTGCCTCTTAGTGAGGAAAGGATTACATTTCACAGTAAGGGAATGCCTACAACTAGCTTGCTCAAAACTGCGCTTCTACAAAAGTGAGTTGAGTATATGGGCACAGATGAACTGGAAAGCATTGTTTGATCCAAGTGGGGTGGAGTAAATGGGTATAAGGGTGAAGATGAGATAAACTGATATAGAATTATAGATATCTAAAGGTAGCAGAAACTAAGGGTAATGCACCCAGTTGTAACTCACCAAGGTGGTCTACCATAACATAGTGCACTGTACAGTATAAACAAGAAGTGTATGATGTATATATGTTTGTGTATCAGTGTTTTGTTTGTAACTGAGATTTGTAAAATTTGGGTTTGTGTTGTATGTAGAGCTGAACATTCAGCGAAAACTGAGCGTAGGGTGTGTATAAAGTAGAAAGTTGTTTGTTTGTTTTTATTATCAAAACATAAAATCTCACAACAGTTTCCAGCTAGTAGGGAGCTATGTTGGGGATGGATAGCTTTCAGCTGTGCCCAAGCTGTGCTCTCCCATCAAGGAGATGGGAGAGGGGAGCAGGAAAAAGCAGTAACATCATGAATGCAGTTTCCAGTTGCTTAGCCCCAGTGCAGCTCCGCAACAGATGGAAGCTGCAAGGAGGGGTATGTAGCAGGGACCCCTAACCCATGCTACTCGAGAGGTAGGGAACCAGCACCAAAGGGCTGCAATTAAGTAGGTGGCTGGGCAGGGGCTCTGCAGAGCTATGTGCAGACAGGGAAACCCATGAAGGGTTAAAGGGAAATGGGGAGAAGGCAATGGCTGAGGCCCAGGGTTTAAACTACAAGACCTGAGAGTTGGCTGAGGGCTGGGCCATGTGACTAAAAGAGACAGAGCTCCAGATCATTAAAAGCCTGACTTCTGAGCCAGAGGGATCAGTCTGGTCCTGGTTCCCACTTTGAGCAGCATGGAGGCAGCACATGACCCAATCCAACTGTTCCCCGAACCTGCCCTGGGAGCAGCGCCCGGTGGGTGGGTTCAGGGAACAACTGGATTGGACTAGGTGCTGCTTCTGAGCTGCAGCAGCACCTGGCCCATTAGCAGGCCACCCAGGCAGCCTTGGGGGGGCACTGCTATTGTAGAGTGAAGGATTACCCGCAGCTCAGGGACTGCTCGGCCCACCTGCACCTCGCTGCCCCACCCCATGCTCGCTGGAGAGAGAACAGAGAGGAACACAACCAACTAGCTACCTGAGGAGCTGCTAGAGACCCAGCAGCCAAAGGGTAGGAGGAGACCCGGACAGTACCTACCTATAGGTAGCATAAAGTAACACTGGAGGATTGGGTGTGACTGTAAGGGATGAAAAGGAAGTCACAGGGGTGCCACAGGAACCAGCATGGAACCCTTCTAGGATCTGGGGCCTAGCGGACTGTGTAGGGCAGAAGCTCAAACACTTTAGAGGCAGGCAACAGTAGCAACCCTGCAGAGCTAGGTGGCTCAGAAAGCTGCACCCAGATAAAAGTCCAAAGGCTGGTATACAGGGAGATCCACCTTGCTCTGGGTCAAGGATGCTGGGGCGGGGGAAAGGGGTGCTAGGCTAGTCTTGCTCTGGGTCAGGGATGCCAGAGGGCTGCGACAAGATGCAAGACAGAGCTGAGGGGCCCAGAGACCTGAAAGATGGAGAGGACTGAGGCTGAGAGCCAGGCCCAAATCAGTGGGCCAGGGCTGGAAGCCTGCAACCAGAAAAAAGGAGGGCTAAAGCCGAGAGAGCTAAGGGCCTCTATTGGAAGATCCTTAAGGCATGGGTGTGGTTGCAGGAGTGGAAGGTCACAAATGCATCCCTTAAGGCAATTAGAGCCCAAGGAGCCACAGGCCAAGAAAGAGAGGCACTGTGTGCTGGGGTCTGAGCCCCCAAGTCAGACAGGCCAAGTCAGGCTCAAGAGAAGAACTGAGTAGAGAGAGAGAAGGCACATATGGCTCATCAGCCTCTGAGGGCAGCCTCCCCTCATTACCCTTAAAACCAAGGCACTTCAGCCAGGCAGGATTAAGACAGCCACTGTGGGGATTATAGCTCCCCTAGAGTACCATCCTGTTACAGGAGGCAAAAAGAAGTGGTGGTGGCATGGTGGTGGAGCTCCCAGGTGCCGGTTCCAATATGGGTGCAGGAAAAGTCCTCTGTCCCACCACCACTGACATGAGGTGGAAACCTCCCAGTCTGCAGCTGGGTTGTTTTGGCCCACAGCTGTAAAGTTGCTAGTCTCCGCATTAGATTACCTTTGGATAAAAAGCAAAAGTCATCTTGACAACATTAGTTTGATAGCATTAACTGGAACCCAGGACTTCCTTTTCCCAAATGACTATCCTAACCACTAGACTACAAAGTCTGGTTCCTCCTTGCTTGCCCTCCTTTTGAATTTTGCCTTCTTGCTTGCAAAATGGTCCAGCTTCAATAGCAGAGGTGAACATTGCCTCTTCCAATGCTTTTCTATAGTTTTGTGATTAAGGCTCTCTCAGGAGAAGTAAGAGAGGTAGGTAGTCATGCTAGTCGGATAGGAGGAAGGGTACGGGGTTAGTCAGGGAGTCAGAAGTAAGAGATGTGCCTTTGTATCCCCTCAGGTTGACTAAGTTCTACAGTTCAGATCTCTCACCTTCTGGGCAAGAACTTTAATCCCTGGTTTGTACCTGTAAGTCTCTCTTAGCCTTAGATATTGGATAAGTAGGGTGCGTAAAGCAGCAAGTAAGCTGCTGGTTGTGTCTTGATGAGGCTTGTGATGTGGAAACACCTTGTTTATAAGAGTTTATATAAAGAACAACTTGAATAAAGAACTGACTATCTTGGTACATCCATGCGAGGGTCTGGGACTTAATTTTGTCATATGTTTTGTCCAGTAAGGACTCTGTCACACATTAAGTCTTCCTGGGAATACAGTGTCCAGGAAATGTGGAACCAGGAAATTCCTGGTGCCAGGTACCTTACCCAGACTGTCTACTGGGATCCCACTTTACCACTAAACACATGCAAGAAGGAGGTAGTATCACCATTACTACTTCTTTCTCATGTGTTTTTGATTGAAAGTGATTATAGCTGCCTAACACTGCACTGAACTCATTGCTGTTGATATATGTTAGCGTACTCTGAATGAACCTATCACACAGACCCATCATGGGTGGAATTTAGATGCCAAACTGCCTTGTACCTGGACTGCAAATGAAGCTGAATCAGAAGCTAAGCATCTAGCTGTCCAGACTGACCATTGCATGCTTGTGAGGAAGCTAAAGTTTAGGCCTATGGATCTTGCAGTCCAAAGCATGAGCAGCAAATGAGTTTTGTCACCACTGTAATGAGAATTCATAGTTCACTTTTTGCAACTTAGAGGGAACTTAAGGCACCTAACTCCTATTTCGGTATCTAAGGACGCTTGTACACATAACAGTTGTCACGATGTACACATGACAAAAATGTCACTTGTGGCTTAATGGTGTCACACATTACACATACACCAGTTTGGGGGGGGGGAGGGGGTTAGATGATTTTACATCATTGCAAACTAAACTACATCCAAATGTAGTTTAGTTTGCAATGATGTGTTGAAGCTGTCGGCTTCCCCCTGGATGTAGGAGAGGCAGGCAGGCTCCATAGAAAAAAAAGGGTGGGCCCCTTGCTGCCTTCTGCTTTCAGTAGGTACCTGCTGAAGGCAGAAGTGGAAAGGTGCCCAATGCTTTTTTGATTTTTTTTTTTTTT
>JAGPOW010000304.1:92981525-93011238 GCA_030014935.1 Caiman crocodilus
TTTTTTTTTTTTTTGGCTGAACCTGCCCAGGTCTCCCACAGCTGGCAGGGTGACCTGCCAGTGGGCCGAGCAGTTCCTGAGCTGTGGGGGGTTGCCGGTTCTTCCCTCCATGGCAGCAGCACCCCGAGGCTGCCTGAATGGCCTGCTAGTGAGCTGAGTACTGTTCCAGCTTAGAAGCAGCATCTGGCCCAATCCAACTGTTCCCTGAACCCACCCACTAAAAGCCCCCTGAATGCTGCTCCCTGGGCAGGCTTGGTGAGCAGTTGGATTGGGCCAAGAGCTGCCTCCACGCTGGGGCATGTTAGTGGACCATGCCAGGCCAAGTCAGGTCCCACCATGTGTTTTGTCCCTGCACAGACCACGGGTCTGGCAGAGTTGCTGCTGGCACAGCCCTGCTGGTGCTGCAGGGGCTGGGGTGGGCGGATGCGTAATGGACCTCCACAAGCCTGACACCCCCCCCACACCACTGCACATTCTCCCCACCTCCATCCTGCAAACCCCACACCACCTCACCTATACACCCCATACCACCCCCAGTCACACCTCCTCAAACCCACCCATACCTTTTCCCACATCCCTCTTGCAAACCTCACATCTCACCCCACCCCCATCACACATCTAGCATGCCCAGCTGCCTGGCAGGATGAGATCTGCTGGCAGAGGCAGTGGCTGCAGGGGCAGCTGCCCCCACATCCTGGTTAGTGAAGGGGTCAAGGAGAACTCTAATTTTTCTATCATAAGAAAGCCAAAAGCAAACATCAAAGCATGTAGATATTTAGATTGTATTTTGTTATGATGATAAGAGACACTGGTAGGCTTCCAAATTGCTTTAAAATGATAAATATACCAATAAAACATTGCACAACTGATATCTCTCTCTAGTGGTTTTTTGTTTTAATTGTGCAAAAACATGGATTTTGAGGTATTTTATAGAGTGAATTTGAGATTTTTTTATCAGAGAATTTGCAGTTTTTAAATGGAGAAGACCAGGATTCCTGCTAGTGAGGCAAGTGGCTAGATCCAGGCAGAGGAGCCTGCTCAGGGCTGGCACCTCAGGCCCAGCTGGAGGGCTAATGGTAGCTGATCTCCTGGCCATTTGAGACCAGGAAGACATGTTTTGATAGTTGAAAGCAGGCCACCATGCTGAAAACATCTTTCCAGCACTAGCTGCCCAGATGGCAGGGTGGGGGCACACATGGCAGCAGTGCTGCACTTATATTTGCCCTTTTCCAGTTATCCAAGTAGTAATAAGAGTGTATGAAAGAGGACTGTACTAAATTCAGTTGGGGAACTGAGTGTGGCCAGTAAGAAACAACTAAAAATTAGGGATGTAAGTAGGACTGTAAGAGAGCCCATCCAATCTTTAAACTTGAAATAGATTCTGTGAGTACCTGTACTCTTATTGCACTTGGGGAGGAGGGGAGCAAGTTGACAGGTGGGACAAAGTTCAGCTGACTTTTCAATGAGCTGTATCATATGGGGCTGTGCCAAGATGGGGCAATTCCTACCTGAAGCGATGTTGGTACATTTACCTGGTTTCCTTGATAGGTCTCTGATCATCTGAAATAATATAATAGCAAGGTTCATTAGGAGCCACAGCACATCATGGTACAGACTGTCACACATTCTTACCTCACATGGCTTATTTCCTAGTCTCTAAACTTTGAATTCTCTTTAAGTATCCAATCTGTATCTTAAACACTGAGTCTTTATTTTTGTTCCAAGAAGGAATATGTGCAGAGAAGTACAAGGCTGATAGGAGTAGCATCTGACAAAAAAGTGGGATTCAGGGAAATTATCATTTGCATGGTTCACCTTTCAAACTGTACACATACTGGAATGGGGAGGCAGGAGAAGAATACTTGAACACTGGCAAGATACTAGATGTGTATAATCTAACATTTTCATAGAATATTGAGCTACAATGGAGGCAGTGTTGACCAATCATTCAGCAACAATGCCAAGAAAAAGCAGGCTGCTAGGACATGATGGACTGTGGTTTATTGCCCATGGATAGGACATTAAAAAATTACTGGCTTGCAACAAGGATGCAGTTCTCCAAGATGGTACAGCAGTATTCTGCAATGTCCTACTTACTAAAAGAAAAAAAATGTGGTTAACACAGCAAAGCCTGTCTGCCTAACATTTTGTTACTCTTCATTGTAGTGGGCACTTCTACACAAGATGCGATTGCACAGTAGTTACTGTGCATTTATTTACTACTCGTACAACCAAATACTAAATAAATGTGCAGTAACTGGAATTATGGCACAGTAGCACCAGCAAAATTTTTTTAAGTGATACTGCTGTGAAGTAACATATTAACACTGTCCATGCTGTGACACACTACTGCAGAGTATTATTTGGCTAGTGTGCAGTCAGTGTCTCGTATAGACATACCCAAGAGGTTTAAAAAATGGATGTTATATTTGTTTTTGGAAAAGACTTTGTTCCAACACTCTGCAATAATCCATTAGTCAATTAGTATTACAATACAATACTAAATAGAATGAGATGTATTTATATACCTAGTTTATACTGAAAATTTGAATTAGTTTTTCAAAACTCATTTAAGATTATAGTTTTCCTTTCTTTACTTTTTCTAGCTAATGCTGGGTCTGAACAATTCCATTTATTTACTAAGAATACCTGATAAGGAAAAACAAAAAATGCAAGGAGGAAGGAGAACAACTTTGCAAAAGAAAAGGCCCTGAGCTGTGGAAAAAATCCAAGAGAAAGAGCAACTAGGGGAATAAGACATGCCTTCAACTGAAAATGCCAAAATAGCATGGTTTGCTTTGAAATACATTTAAAATAGCAAAGGAAAATATAAAAATTTGATTCTTTTTATCATGGTAAATGTACAAGCTCTGGCATGGAGTATAGGGGGATCTAATCTTATTGGTTGCCCTTAGACACTACAAGAATGTAATTCATAATAAAATTAGGTAAATAATAATTTATATAATTACACATTAAAAAAGACAATAGTGAGAAATAAAGATATTTCAAATGGTCTTTTGGCTTTGGTATTTTTGTAATCAATCAGTTTTCAAGCCTGTGAATAATTAAAATTGAGTGATTCTAACAATTCAAAGATAACACTGATTAATTAGAAGGGAAAGTGAAAAATACTAATCAATCCTAAAGACAGTTTCTCTTCCTCCCCCCCCACAACTCCTCCACCCTCAATAACGTGGCTTCCACACTCTTCTGTTTCTTTAAAAACATTCATATTCTTGTCCATTCACACAAGCTTCTCTCAGTGAGCATTGTTTTGGGAGGAGTGGGTGGCAGGCAGGGGGCACAAGATGTTGAGAGAACAGATAGGATGTCAGGTGAAGATGGAATGCTGTGCCCTCTCTAACCAGCTGAAGACTCTGCATGATTGTTTTCTTACAAATAATACCTGTGGGTGTTGAAACTGTTCAGGAAATCTATCAAACACACTCTTTCACTTTGCTGTTGTAACTCTATAAAATTTAGTCTCATTTCAAAAGAGTCATAGGCAATAATACCTGTAGGTGGTTGAGTAATTCAAAGAAAATGTGTCAAACCTACTTCCACTGACTTTAACAGCAGCATTCTGTAATTACTTTCAAAGTTCTAAAATGTAATAATTTCTTTTTGATACAATCAAAAAGTTCTAAGCTAAGCTTTTTTATTTTAAAACACTATGTGCTAGTGAAAGTGACTAACCTGCACTGCAGACCAAAAGCTCATGCAGAATTTACTTTAGCTCACGGGAATATATATTAATGTGGAATTTATTCCATGCATCTACAACACAGTAAATATAGTTCCATCTTAATGCACAGGAGGAAGTTACTTATATAACTGTCTCTATGAATGATGCTTAGGAGAAATAGTTGTAGCTGATCCTGACACAATCATATTTTGAGCAAAACAGTACAGATTTGCATAAAAATAAGGGCCATACAATTGAATACAAGAGCCCTCCCACAATTAGAGATATCTATCTCTCTTTAAAGCAAAGATATACTACAATGTTGACAACTCTTAAAATTGTATTGTAGGTTTTATGATAGTTGTGTGTTCTTTAAATCCCCTACTCCTGGACTCACATGATCATAGGAATGTCTTAAACAACTTTTAGAAAAGAAAATAAATCTGTCCATTGTAATTCTTTTTAAAAGGCTTAAAAACATGATTCCTAAATCCTTAGAACTAGAATGAAAATAAAAAGAATCCCAAAAGAATCTTTCTGGGACCTGATTCATGATTTTTGAATACTATGTAGGCAACAACATCTCTCTATGGCAGGGGATGGCAACGTACGGCTTCCCACTGGATCAGACCTGCAGATGTGAGGCTTTAGCAGAATTTGGTGGCATATGTATCCCTATACCACAGTGGGGAGTAGTGGCAGTAGTGGCTCCATCCTCGCCCCTACCTTTCCATCTCTGACCCAAGCTGCATTATTCTGGCAAGCTGGCTGAGGAGACTGTCAACCACTGCTTTATGGTATTCATAAGGTGGTATATTTTTAAAGGGTGATATGTTTATGAAGACCTGCTATTAGAAATTAATCAAGCCCATGCAGAAATAACTATTTCTGATGATTTGTCCATGACATCATTGTCATGGAAAAGGGAAAGAAAATGATACATGACAGATATTTATCTAGCCTGAGAAAAACAGTCAATGGGCACTTCCCCATGAGCGTGCAGGTGCAGGAGCACATGTTTCCTGTGGGACATATAGCAGTGGCACATATTTGTACCACGGCTATCTATCCCCTCTTCATGCCTCTGTATGCATGCTCCAGAGTGCAGCAAATTGCCCCAGGTGGGGTAGGGGAAGCAACTGGGCTGGCCACAGCAGCCTTTCCTGAGGTTCTGGGGGCCTCCCAGGGCAGCAGTGGTACCAAGCCAGCCACTTGGAGTCTGGCTCTAGCCAACCAGGCTCCCTTTCTGGTGATGCATGCTACTGTTGTGTTCACCGTGGCACTTTTTTTTAGCAGTGGGTTTGACACCAGGATCTGCTGGTGTCAAAAAAACCAGAGGGCTGCAAATTAGCAGCATAGTGAATGCATGTGCATGCACCATGTGTGGTTTGCAGTAACACAAATCGCACATGTGCGCTCGTGGGGACATGCCCAAGTTGTTTAAGATATGTCTATCAGTTAATGCATACAGAAATGTAGTCTTGCAAGTAAAACCATAATCCTCTCATCCTACCATGTTCTTGTATAAAGCCAGATTGATTTTAGACATGTGTAGGCATATGTATATACTGATTCAATAACTAGACTGGGGACTAAATGAAATCCTTCCCTGCTATAACCATTACCAAAAAACTCCAAGTGTCATTTAGATTTACCCACTGAAAGACAGGTCACCCATCATACTAACATGTTCAAGAGATCAATATGTTTGTCACCATTCAGATGCAAGGGATGCATATACTGGGCAGAGTCACAAATGGTTTTATGTATTCCTAATCTGCAAAAAAATTAATCTTCCCCTCCTAGCTCTGTCTGATTTGATAGGTTACTCACCCTTACTTCCATCCTGGAAGCCTACATTTTTACTCATATTGTTGTCTAACTTGTTAATACAAATGAAATATCATAAGTAAAATGGCCTAAAAAATTCCTACCAGGAATTAAAAAAAACCACTAGAGTTTGTTGCAAAAATCAATTTAGCAATGTCTGGCATTACTATGTTCACCAACTCCTCCCTGACATTTTCAGCTACATACTATAAAGCATCACCTATATAGAAAAGAAATAACCATAGGACAAATGTAGAACATATCTAATTCAGGATGGCGGTTAGGAACAACTGATGATCAGCAGCAAAAGTCACAATAACTGCAGTATTCTTAGCTATTCTAAGAACAGCTAAGATCAGCATCTGCCCAATAAGGGGGCCAAGAATGGTATCACTGCAATGACCAGTAAAGGACAAGTCACTTTCTTTGTTCCCTTCCTATTAAACTTGCCTTGGCTCAGCCAAATTAGTTCTTTCAACATAAAATTATCAATACCCAAGTTCTCACTAGACTAAATCACTTTTCTTAAGTCAGTAAAATAAATGTTTAGGCTTCCAAATTCAGATTAATTTATTAACATACACAGGACATATATGTGGAACCCAAGTCATTTAATAAGAGACTTTTAATCAGAAACCTACAATTTCTATAATTTCTGTGGAGAATTTCTTGATCTAATTATTGGGTTTTTTTACCTTAAATGTAATAGAAAATAGTCTGTTAATTTCTGTATGTTGCAACAAGCCCATTTCATTCATTTTTAAAAGGTAAGGGAACTAGTAAAGGTGAACTAAAATAATTTGTCCATAAAATAAATAGCACGGAGACAAGTCCCTTATGTATGTTTATAAAAATCTGAAGCAGCTATTTCTGGTTTCATAATAGGTAAATTGTCTGTAAGATACTATTTCATCAAAATCTGAAACAATACTATATTAATTTGTTCTTATCACAGATGATTTGATTTTCCCCTTACAGGTATCAAATCAAATCATCATAATGTCATTACTTTATCAAAAGTAACCTGTAACAAAAGCTACTGAGATAAGAATTGAATTTTAAATCTATTAAAATACTAGTTAAGAAAAAATATTTCACATTTATTACACTTTATTCAAAAGAAGAGAAAGAGAGAAAAAGTGGTTTATTTTTCTCTGACCTAAACAGTTTTGTCACAAGACAAATACCTGATCCACATGCATGCATATGCAAGGATGCCACTAACTGCTGAAAATAAATAGCTTTCAATATCAAGGCTTCTTTTATCATGGTAGCTTTTTGGAAAAATTACCTATGCACAAACTCTAGATGGCAACATTGCACTTACTGTACTTCTAAGACAAAATGTCACAGCCAGTCCCTACATATCCTCTTTATCAACGTTTTATGTGCCACAGATCTATAGCCTCTTATTATAAGTGTAATGAAGCAGAAGTTATTGAAGCATTTTATTGATTGCTCAGATCACAAGTTTACTGTCATACTGAATTGGCACCTTACTCGCTGAAGCAAACTGCTGACACCTTTTTAAAAAAGTGACAACTACATCTATTTCATGACCAGAAATCCATTTTCATCTCTATCAAGACAAGAATGCAATTTTCACTTCATTTAACTGATGTTAGGCCTGCTCAAGGCATGACACTTAGAAAAAGACACAAGTTTAAGGTTCTTAAAAGACTTCTAGGAACTAGAATGCTGCTTGGTTGTGGGAACAAATTTCAACAATCAGCCAAATTTATAAACAACACAACATACTAAAAATCACTTACCATAGCTATCAAGACAGTAGATTTCTTTTTCAATTTCAGAACTACTGAATTACTATTTTTTTATATTTTTACATGTAAAAATATGCTGGAATATTACATTTAGCAGACTAAATCTTACTGTTCGAAAAAGTTTGCTTTAGTATATGGTTTTTATAGCCTGAACAGTCCCTGTCCCTAGATAAAAGGCCTATTTTGTGTATGGCATAAAGAAAATGAAATAAAAATACGTGAGTAATGTGTAAAATTAGACAAGGAGGGATAAAATGGAGGATAACATTAACATTTCTGTGGAAGAAAATCTTTTTTTAAATGACTTAATACACTTTTCAAATGTAATTTAAGAACATTCCTAAAAAAAGACAACAAAAATCTCAGTACTGGATTATGTGATGTTTAAATCGGAAATCAGCTGTTCACCATTTCAATGGAGCCCTTACTATTCTTTTAATAATATCTAGCAATTATAACAACAACAACTTTTTGCCAGGATAGAATATAATTTTTAGAAAACAGCATTACTGTGCAGAGTATATTTTGATAGAACAGCTCTAACAATATCTTGATTTAGTATATGCATAAAATTACACTAAAATTATATATAAAACTTCGTAAACAAAAACACGATAATAATGTATTTACTTCTTCAAAATCCCAAGATAAATGTTCTATCATAATTAATTTTTCTGATGTTTATAATGTGAAGTACTGAGCTCCTGTAGACCCACTGAGAAGTAATTACAGCTATTTCACTGGAAATCTTAGCATATAAAATCATACAGAACTCATTAAAACTTGAGAAATAGTTACATCAGGTAGTATCTGTTACAGAATATAAGCAAGGAAGTTTATGAAAAACAATTTGTGAGCATGCATCAATATCTAAGCTAGTAATTTCAAATCAAAAGCTTTAAAAATAATAATACAATCTTAGTTCTCTTGTAGGAATAACTGCAATATTTTACTTATTTTAATTCAGTGCTGCTTTTATAGATGCATACCACAAAACTGATAACATCTTGTGAATTACAGGGGCTATAAGTATATCTCAGAATTTTTTAAATGATGTAAATTGCCAGATAAAAGGGTAAAAAAACCATAGTGGGGTTAATCATTTATGTTCCACCTTTATACAATTTAAAATAATGGCATTATGAATCCCATTAAACACATGCTTAAAATAGAAAAGTTCACAGATCATAGCAGCACTTGTTGGTATTCTCATGGTGAATGTAGAATCACTCAATTACTTTAGTCTGTCATTTGCTTTTCTTTCAACATTTTTCATACTTGCATCATTCCTTTAACATATATAATTGGCAGAGATTCACATTATTAATTTCTATTTACTGTAATTTTGAGATAGAGTTAATGAATTCATAGCATAATTATGCTCTCCTCCCATTGTTAAAAAATAAATAACATTACATAAACGCAATATATGTTGAAATCCATAGGACTGTAGGTGAAGTTATACATAAATTATTATAGCTGTATTGTACTACAAACTTCCAAAGTAAAATTGCAGCACACACTCAGGAACATTAGTGAGCTTTTTAGGTCAACTTGTGATTCTCAGATATTTACACCTCTGCCCTCTGAATGATGAACCGTAAGGCATCTAATTTTGTAGTACTAACGTGATTTCTTTTTCTCTTTATCAGCCAAAATACATTTTGTGTTTGTTTACCAACAGACAGGACAAGAATTCATGTTATGTGCAACTGTAAATGAAGAAAATGTTTAAAAATAATTAATATCATTTTAAAAGGTATTTGAGTCTTCTGTTTTGGCCTCTGTTTAGCTGTGCTAGGCCTGTGAATGACAGCTTCCCTGCTTGAAGCATACAGAAAGCACAGCCTTACTCATTCACTGACAGTACTATGGCCTTTTCACACGTTCCCTCCACAGCAGTGTTTGTCCCCAAACAGTGGAACCCAGCACAATGGCATTCCTGCTTTAACACCCCCACCAACAGCACAACTACATATCACGAATGCTAATGAGATGGACATCTCCCATCATTGAAAGTGTTAACTGCATTTCATACTAGCATGTTTATTGGTTTTTTTCCACTAGTATTTATGAATTTAACCTTTTGGATAGCTCTGAATAATTTAATTTTGGTCAAGTCTTTGTCTTTGCGTGTTTTAAATAAAAAATTATCTGTGTATGAAGTCTTTGTCTTTGTATGTTTTAAATAAAAAATTAATAGCCCCTCACATCTCACACAATATACAAATGTTACCATTTAAATCTATTTTGGTGTCGGCCAGATTTTTCACAAAAAAACTGAGAGCATTTTTCAAGTCATATACGATAATAGTTACTATGCCCCAATCTGAAAATTATTTACAAAATAACTCTCTCTCTTGTGCTCAATATTTATCATATATTTTACAAAAAGTTCATCTATTAAAATGCCACTATCTGAGAGTGTTAACTTTTCAATGTGTGATTTTTCAAGATGTCTGCACAGAGACTATAGAAATAATTACAGTAAAAGACAGCCTAGATTAAAAAAAAAACAAAGTAGAAAGTAAGTTGTTATGATGTATTGTATAAAAAATACTGTTAATTTATTTTCTCTTGAGCTATCTCTATACTAGAAACTGTCTTCAAATCTTAAGTGCCTTCTTGCTTTTACTTGCTTTATACTACCCTACCTGACTTTTAAGGAATGTTATTTGTAGATTACCAACTTTCATCCTAAAATGGTACAAAAGGTACAGTAAGGTGACCTCAGACTTTGTGGTCTAAGAATTTTGACTCTTTTGTATTCACTGTCTCTTCTGGGGCAGGAAGCAACAGGGTGTTTTGAAGCTGTGCAATTTGCAATACGTAGCCTTGGGGCCAAACAGTATGTATTTTTTATAGAAGTGTGATAGCACTCACTGAAATAGAGATCCAGTTAAATTGTAATAGAAGTACCTCACATTACTATCAAGCTAGTAATATTTGTAAGAGATATTTTGTCGCAATGGGCAAAGGATATGATCCTAGCACAATAAGTGAAGGTCAAGGATATTTTTCTATTAGTTTACTCCATTTTTTCCTTCTTTATTTAACATAACATAGTCTAAATAAAAATACAATACAAAAACATAATACTCAGATCAAAAAAAGCAAAAAATGAATCATTTATGGTTGCCAGAATGTCTAAATATTATATTTGTCTGTAAACTACATGAAATATCACATCATTGGGTTGTGCTGTCATGCCTTGGCAAACAGGATGAAAGGAAGGCCTTTTCACTGAATTTCCTAAAATATTAGGCACCTCATTTACCATGTAAGAATTCACTTATTTTATGCTCTGTTTGAACTTATTTTTAACTTATTGATAACACAAAATACAGAAAATGAAAAGTAATATTGCAAAGTTATATGTTATACTCTAAATACACATGCTAGGTTCTGTAAACACCCTATATTGGATCTCACTTACAAAAAAATTGTAGTCTGATAGTGAACAGTAAAATTTGAAAGAAAATATGCTTAAAATGGATTTTAGTGTTTAATCTTACTTTTATCTACAAAAATATTAATCCAGGTAATACATACAGTTTCCTTTCAACAGACTGAAAGTGTTTTAGGAAATACCAAATATTATTTTAATAATAAAGACCTAATATTATTGTAATAATTTTATAAGGCTTAAAGTTATTGCTTTATTCTTGATACTCCAAATGTTATTTTGAAATGTACATAAGAACAATTTTGATTTTCTTTATATTTTTTTAAATGTCACATTTATACTCCTACTTGTAACCTGTTCATATTATGTTCCTTAAACAATGAAACACCTGCAAAAGGTATATGGCACTTAGGTCTACGTATAATTATCTCAGTATCTACATGTACTTGTTTTCAGAAGTGCTGTCAAATAAAATAAAATTATTTTTATGCTATTAAAACTCTTCCCAAACTGATACTTTTGGCCATTATTGGAGAAATCATTAACCTGGGTTAATGTAGTGTAATGTCACCATATTTTCTTCCTGAAGAAGAATAAAGATCCACCCACAAAGTGTTTTTCTTCTGGTCTTATTCAGGAGCTTCCCCCCACCTCCCAAGGCCATTACCTGCTTTTTTATTTTAAAGATTATTGCTATACTTGTGAAATACTCAAATGTCTTATATTTGATAGATTTCATGTTCATGTTTTCTAAAGATAAATTATCATCTTATCAGAACACTGTAATATTGATATATTTTTATTTTTATACCTTTTGACAGACAGCATTGTTTTATAAGTGAGGAATATCAGTAGAAAACGTGAAGATGCTCACCATCTTCTTTTAGTATGCAGATAAAATAAATTATCTTTTAAAAGAAGCCCTTTCTTAGCCTTACTGATTGTTTCTATTTACTTGAGTTCTTATTTTTGATCACTTTTAGCTTGAGACAGGAACGGTATTTTCCAAAGTCAATGCTCATTTCTCTGTATGGATCCGGCAGCAGGAGGTGCTGTATAAACAGTGTGACTGACACCCTGGCTTCCACCTCCCCTCCCCCTCCCTAGATAGGCTGATAAAGCATGATCTATCTGATGCATTCATTCTTAACTCTGGGGCCTGAAATTATTTTGAAACTGAGTTTCCTAGCTGGCTGTTTAATGTATAATTATAACTTTTCCTGAGAAATCTTCATACCTACTATTTTCACAAATCATTCAACTGACCTTTTAAAGATTACTCTCAGATTTATAAATCAAAAGATGTCACACCTAACTATTCTAAAAACTCTGGGAATTTCATTTTTATTCAAATGTATTAACATACAAAACCTTCTGATCAAGAAGTAATAAATACATCTGCATGTTTCTCCACAAACACACATGTATGCAAATAAAGTCATTATGAACTAATCAGGTCTAAAACTACAACCAATCAAATAATGCATGCTATATCCCAGATTCATTTATGTATCCAAATTAAAATATATGTCTACATACTTATTTAATTCCAAATGCATGGTCACTAAAATATTAGTGGTTAACCTAGCAATTATAAAATTCTGTTATTTTTCATAATTTAACTTCAGTAATGTTTAGATAATTTTTTTAGCAAAAACATTTTTCATCTAAGGCATACTTATTTTGATTAGCTTGGTAGGATAAACTACAAGTTTGCATATTAAAAATCATATGTGCATCAAAAGCTATTAATTCTTTTAATGAAAAATGATTGTCTTTATATAGAATCTCCACATAAGGAATGTATCAGTTATGCACAGTGTGCAGCAAGAAAAGATGAAACGTATGACACTCCACACCGAAAGACAGATGCAACTAGCTCCATTATTGTTGCCTTTGAGATTATAGACGAAGCATTTCGTTTCCCTAACGGGCACCAAAGTTCATGCAATACATGTCACACTTCTTTATGACACAGCGCCAATCATTTCTTTTATACAACCAGTACATTTTTAAATGAAAACAAAAAAGCAGTCTGTTAAAGAGTGGGACAACTCACCTGTTTGCAATAGTTTTTTGCAGACTTTAATCCATGGTGCAAGGCCAATAGGACTCCCTGGATATACATCTTTGCTCCTGAGGGGCTGAAACCTTCTCCCTTAGAGACCCAAACAGGTCCACGCAAAGGTGTGATGGAATTTTGCAGGCATTTGTCAAGCACAGGAACTAGACAAGGAAAAAAAAAAAGAAAATGCATTCTTTTGACCCAACTGAAATACACAGTCTGAAATGCAGCCCCACCATCAGAACTAACTCCTAATATCTATTATTTATATCTGACCTGGGTTAAGTCTTGGAAAAGCAACTCCTGCATTACTAGTGGCCACCATGAAGGATGTATTTATATTGAGACACCCCACCATGTAAGACTTATAAGCTTTGTGAGCACACCTGAATAGTTCTGAAGTGTGCCTAACTAGCTGCACAGAGTGTCATGGTGTGCACTGATTGCCTTATCTTCTCATTTATCACAGATGAGTTGGAACCAACCTTGCTGAAATCTACTTGCATTGTCCTGATAAAATTGCAAGATCCATGTTGTTTCTGTACACAGTTTCCTGTTGAGGAGCTTCTGTATACTTAAAATATTATACATTAGATTATCCATAAAAATATAATGAACACACTCATAAGCAATTTTACAATAACCTATTCACTGCCATTGCTCAAGCATCAGCTTCAGATCAAATAAAACAGCTCAAGGTGGCTGTTTAATAATGAGGGGAAAGTCAAAGGAAAAGATATATACAAGTAGATTCAAGGCAATAATGTTAACAAGATTTTTCTTGATATTTTTAGACTGCATGCCATATGTTTAAAGCATTCTCTCTCAGTAGCATCTTATGCCAATATATTGTGACAGACAAGACAAGAACCTTTTGGCAAGAGGTTTAATGAGAGACATACATTTGGCACACATTTTGGATTTTACTGTGTTGCATAATTAATATATAGGCTGTTGTTATGTGAGATAAAATAAAATGGTGCTTGGCTGCTTAAATATGCAATCTTTTAGGCTTTTACCTAATACCATAAAATTTAAAAGATGTTCCTGTTTTTTCTAGAAATCCAAAAGAAAATTGACAATCAAGAAATACCAGTATAAAGCACACTTGTGAACATTTTCAAATAAAATATTATAGCTTTAACTCTAGTACTCTGTGGTCATTTCAGGAATACATGTATTCATTCACATTTGACTGCACACACATGTTACTCATCTGATATGTGTTATATATACTCATGTCTGTAATAATTTCATTGGCAGATATGTAGCAAGAAAGGGATATCTGTATCATCAACAAAAAAAATGAGGAAATATCCATGCATACATTATATTTTACATATTTGGGGGGAAAAAGACATTAACATCCCATTCAGGAAGCTGATTCCCAGTTTAACTCAACTGCTTTTCAACTTTCCACAACCATACAGAGCTAAACTGTATCCTCAGTAAAGAAAATGTCATAAGGGAACTCCTGTTGGCCTGCGTAGTTGACCACTTAAAGTAAACATAAAAGAAAGATCATACAGATGTGAGTTAAGACTAACTCTACAGGTTAATAACTAGGTAAACATTACATATTTACTTTTGCTAAAAGCAATGTATTTTAAATATACTGTCACATAACAAAGGCAGAATCAAAATATCATAAAATGATTTTAGAGGGGGATGTTAATTTTGAAATATAAAATCATGTAGCTTTATTATGCCCCTAAACTGTCAAAAAAGCTACATGCCTACAACATATGCCTTAAACTTTATTAGAATATTGTTTTGTCACCTGGTCAGTAATTTTAGTTGGCTGCTATTCCTTTCATGTGACTAATGCTTCAAGATCCAACATGATAGTTACCTGTTTGTCTGAGAGATATCACTACCTATTTCTACGCTAAATGTTATGCATAAAATGTCCTTCCTGAATAGGTTTGAAAAGCAACTATAGTGTCTCTAATTAATTTGCTACTGAAGTTCCAGTTCTGATATGATACCTACAAGAAACTATGGTTCCAGTTTGTCAAGGTATTTAAGCAGCTATATAAATGGAACTACTCCCATGCTTACATTTAAGTCAAGTGAACTACCTACATGCTTAAAGTTAAGCACCTAGGGCATGTCCCCATGAGCAGCAACATGTGTTTTCTCAGGGGTAAGAAGCAGTGGCACACCTTGTACCACTGTTACTTGCCTTCTGGGGAATGCCCATGTTACTCACGCTCTGGCATGCAACAATTTACCCCAGATGGGGTACAGGAGGCTGAGGCCAGCAGCTGTGCTAGCTCCAGCAGCCTTACCTGGGGTCCTGGGGAGCCCTGGGAGCTGCAGCCATGGCAATACTGCAGCAGGGAGCCTAGCCAGCAGCCAGAGTGTGGCTCAAGCCAGTCAGGCTCCAGTTTGGAGTGGCATTTGCTGCTGCCATATGCATCACCCCACTTTTTTTAGGTATGGCTTTGAGTCTGGGATCTCCTGGAGTCAAATCCCTCCCCATGCTGCAAAGTAGCAGTGTGGGAAACACATGATTGTGCAATGTGTATGGTGCCACAGATAGGTCTGCAGTGCTGCATACCACTCTTCCAAGCTTGTCTGGACACACCCCTAGAGTCTGGCCAAAAAGACCTCAAAAAAGTTCACTCAGTCTTGAGAATTTCTACAAAATGTGTGTATATGTATGTGAATATGATGTATTATTGTAGGAGTATAAAACATGATGGGTCAAATCTTTAGCTTGTGAAAACTATCAAAGCTCTACTGACTTCAAGTTTATACAAGTTGAGGATGTGGCTGAATTAATTCCATACCAAACTAAAAAATAAATAAAATACAGAATATTTTACTATTTGCATGAGTAATTTTGACAAACATCAGTTTTGTTCCAGATAGCCCTTGGCCAGAATGACTCTTAACCAGGGCTGTCCAGCTGGTGGCCTGCAGGCCAACCCACAAGGTGTTAACATGCAGCTGACAGGCTCTCGCCAGGTAGCCACTCCACCCATTCCTCTTGCAGCTTTGGTGATTGGGTTTTCCAGGCTCCCGCTTCCTCCTCCAGGTCCTAGTTCCTGTCCCCACACACAAAAGAGGACCAGGCTGCCTATGATGTAAATAGGGTGGATGAAGGAACAGGCTGCACTTGTACCAAATGAGATAACAGCTTGTGGTACAGGTGTGCTGTCTGGGCATGTGCTGGAAAGGGGATGGAGGAGGAGTTGAGCTGCTCACTGTGCATAGTGGGGAAGGGAGGTCCATATGGTGTTGGTGGGAGCAACACTGTGCACATAGTGAGGGAGCTGTGCATGCAGCAGGGGTAGCTGGGTGAGATCCACTGTGCATATGGCGAGATGACTGGGCTGCTGACCCAGTGAGAGGGGAGCTGCACTGTAAGCATGACATGGGGTAGCTGGGTTGCAAATGGTTCAGTGGGGAACTGGGTTCTGCATGCAGCAAGATAGAGCTGGGCTACTCCTGCCAGATGGTGGTGGTGGGGGCGGGGGGAATTGCACTGTGTGCATGGCAAGGGGAAGATGCTCTAGTCGCCCAGCAGGAGGAGGAGCTGCACTGTGAGCAGAGAACCAGTGTGCATGGGGCAGTGGTGGAGAGTGGGGGATAAGCTGGGCTGCTCACCTGCCAGGGGGTGGGCCTGGGCTGCATGTGTGACCAGAGCAGGTTTCCCCAATGGTATGCATACACCAGGTTTGTGGCCGGTGCTGTATGCAGCCCTTGGGTATCTAGAAGTTGGACAGCTCTGACTTTTAACTATGTTCCTTCCAGATTCACAGTTAAACTTTTGCACAGTCATAAAAACATTACTTTTTTGTAAAAAACAGAAAAAAGAGACATAAAAGAGCATAAAAATCTTGGTAAGGAATAAAAACAAAGATGTGTAAAGGAAAACCTAGGAATAACCAGATGATAATATTTCAGGAGGAGACTGCAGTAGAGCAAAATTAGATGAAAAAATAGTTTTATCATCCATAATATTGTTGAGTGTCTGGTTGTATAAACTGCCAACACTGCCAAGTGTTAGGCATTCATAGCTCTATAGCTGAAAAATTCACTACTGGTGAAGAATTGCTGTGACACAGCATCCATTTTCAAGACCTGATGTAACTCCAGCTGGATAATTAAACCTGCCCAGAGACAGAGCCATAAGACATATTCTAAAGGAGTAATCATTCATTTTAAACTATTACATCCCAATATAATTCTGAAGATTTTTAACCTCTGTGTTGGCTTACATATACAAAAAAAATCAGTAAAAGAACACAGCTGAACTACTGACTTTGTGAAGACTGGTAGAAATCAATGCTAATGTAATAAAATAGCTCATCTCCAATACCTTTCTCTGGAAGTAAGTTTGAGGCAGACCTTAAGCTGCAAAGTAAAGTGAACAGAGCATTCACAAACACATTTGCTGGCAATTTTAAAACTTGTTTTAAAGCATTATATAATTTTATTTCAATTTTTTTATATTCCAGATTTTTCGTGCTGGAATCAAGGCATTCATTGTAACAGTATTAAAGGTGAACATTACTAAAAGTTAATCTCTGAACTGGGATTAACTAGGATCTTTCCTAGGGACTATGAAATTCAGTTACTGTATGTTCACATTGGTAAAGAAAAGCAAAGCCTATCCCTTGGACCTAAAGCCAAAAGGGTCCCTTTGCTTTTCCTTACCATCTCTGCAGAGGATATTTGAGAACTCGTGGCACTCAAGCCAAGTACCTGAAGACTGGAAGATAGCCAATGTGGTGCCCATCTTCAAGAAAAGGAGGAAAGAAAACCTGGGAAACTATAGGCCAATCAATTTGACCTCAATCCCTGGGAAGATTTTGGAAGAAAATTATCAAAGAAAATATTCTTGACAGACTAGCAGAAGACAGCATTCTGTGGGATAGCCAGCACAGGTTTGTTGTAGGTAGGTCTTGCTTGACCAATCTCATTACCTTCTATGACTAGGTGACGTTTCACCTGGACCAAAGGGAAGAGGTTGCTGTCATATATTTGGACTTTAGAAAAGCCTTTGACCTGGTGTCCCATGATGTCCTCATGGAAAAATTGGGCAACTGTGGCCTCAGCTACTCCACAGTCTGATGGCTGGGGAACTGACTCCAAGGTCAGACCCAGAGAGTGGTACTTGACAGAACTGAATCAACATGGCACTCAGTGACTTGTGGCATCCCCCAAGGCTCTGTTCTCAGACCTGTACTCTTTAATGTCTTCATAAATGATCTGGACACTGTTGTCAAAAGTGGACTGGCCAAGTTTGCTGACAACACCAAACTTTGGAGAACAGTGTCCATCCTTAACAGGCTGGTGATCCAGACCAAGCTGGATAGGCTTGCAAGGTGGGAAGAAGAAAACCTGCTAGCATTCAATTCAGAGAAATGCAAGGTGGTCCACCATGGGAACAAAAACCCACATCACGCTTATTGGCTTGGCAATGCTATACTCGCTAGCACCATGACTGAAAGAGACTTGGGGATCATGATTGACCACAAGATGAATATGAGCCACCAATGCAATAATACAGGTGGCAAAGCAAACAAACTCTGGCTTGCATCTACCAATGCATCTTGAGCAAGACCTTGGTGAGGCCGCAGCTGGAGTACGGCATCTAATTCTGGGCTCCACAATTTAGGAAGGACATGGAGAAGCTTGAAAGAGTCCAGAGGAGAGCCATGTACATGATCAGGGGGCAATAGAACAGGCTTTATGAAGACAGGCTGCAAGCTATGGGACTCTTCAGCCTGGAAAAGTGCAGGTTCAGGGGTGACTTGGTAGCAGCCTATAAGTATATAAGAAGCATGCATCAGGATCTGGGGGAACACTTGTTCACCAGGGTACCCCAGGGGAAGACAAGGTCCAATGGTCACAAACTCCTGCAAGACAGTTTTAGGTTAGACATAAGGAAAAACTTCTTTACTGTCCAAGCCCCAAGGCCTGGAACAGACTCCCCCCAGAAGCGGTGCAAGCACCTACTCTGAACACTTTCAAGAAACATTTGGACATTTATCTTGCTGGGATCCTTTGACCCTAGCTGACTTCCTGCCCCTTGGGTAGGCGGCTGGACCCCATGCTCTTATGAGGTCCCTTCCAGCCCTAATGTCTATGAAATCTATAAGAACCATTTAGTTGCATAAGTTTAAGTACCCATGAGCCTGATGTATAAGTGTCATGAGTTTAGAGATCCTATTTGTTGAATTCTTAGGAGTTAATAATGAAAACAGAGCAGACGTAATGCCTCATATAGAGAATGGAAACCGTATAGAAAATGAACCAATAATGAAATCAATGCTTATGGAATTGAAGGTAGTTTCTCTAAAAATAGTCTGGAAGCTAAGATTTTTTTTTAAAGGGACAAACAAAATTCCCATCCCTTTACATCTTTTTAAACTTGTCTAATCATAACTTTAAGCATAAAGCTTTACAGAGTTATAAGTACTTCAATTTTAATTTCATTATAGATAAGCCTCTTCTATGTAGCAGCCTTACTCACCCATCCGCAGGTTTGAGGAAGGGGAAACTAATCAAGTAAAGAACCTTCTTTAAGGTCAGTAGAGGAAATAGGTTTTTGTTGCCTGGAGCAAAACCTGTCCCTTGTTGACTTGATTAGTTATATTACATGACAGAAGTTGAACTTCGAGTAGTTAGCCATGTTAGTCTGAATTCAGGCAGAACACAAGGTAGATATGCACCCTTGGATTAAGTAAATCAGAGATGTATGAGTTTTCACAAGCAGAGGTATTATTTCATCAGATGCTGTGAAGGAACTTCAGAAAGCAAAGCTGCTAAATAGAAAGCAGCTATAAAGCATAGGGAAAAGCAGAGAGAAAAAGAAGGATAAACCATTGGGGAACATAGAACTTACCCAAAAAGGTATATATCTATACATTTTTCCTGCCAGAGGAAATCATATCAGTGCTGAGATGTACTGTTAAAAATGACACTGAATACATCTTTCTTTAACAGATTAATCTTTAAACTATACTTAACACAATCCAGTCTATCTATGGATGAGTTCTTGTTCTGCAATGTCCCATTCATTTTAAAAGTTTTGTTGAACAGCCACTGTAAGGTCAGGGGTGGAATGGCCAGGGAGGTTAAAGTGCTCTACCAGAGGCTTGTCTGTCTTTCTGGTACTGACATCAAATCAATTGTTCATTCATTCTTACACATAGAGTTCACCCCATATGTTCCATGTAGACAGCATAGGAGTACTATAAGTAGGTGATGGTGCATATGACAGAGGTGCAGATAAATGAACCTAAGATGTTATAATCCATGTTTTTGGGTCCAGTTATGATAGAGTCTGTGTTGATGAGGGGACACAGCTGGAATCTAGGTTTGGAGCAAGCCTGGTACCTTGGTGAGAAGACGGGTTAGGCAGTCTGTTGCTGGAGAGATGCTGCTTGAGGTTGGGGAATGTCTGTAAGTCAGGACAGGTTTGTACCATCTGGCTATCTTGAGATGGTTGTCATTTTCCAGGAGGGGCTGGAGGTCATTAATGATGTGTCTGAAGTGTTCAAGCTCAGGGCTGTAGATGACAGCTAAAATGATTCAGATTCTGTTGTTCTTGGCTTAGGATTGGTATTGTAGCAGTTTTTGTAGTGGGGTTTGAGTCTGGCTCTGTTGATTTGAATGGCTACAGTTTTAGGATTATATTGCAATTGCAGTAATCTTTGCTCCAGGTCCTTAAGGTGTATATCCTAGTCAGTAGGATCAGAGCAGATATGGCTGTAACATAGAACTTGGCTATAGAAGATGAATCTAGTGGTATGCTTAGGAAGGTAGCTGTTGGCACTCAGTTGGTTTTTGAAACAATGTGGTGGTGATATGACCATTGCCAAATATCACAGTGGTGTCCAAGAAATTAATTTGCTGGGAGGAGTATTCCAGCATCAGTTTGATGGAGGGGTGGAAATTGATAAGGTCCTTGTGAAATTTCTCTAGAGCAGTAGTCGCCAACCAGTGGATCTCAATCCAACAGATCTCAGAGCCTCTTTGAGTCGATCTGAGGCTGGGGTGGGGGGCTGAGTGCCTGCATGTATGCATAGGTGTCTTCCAGCCCAGCAGGACAGTCTGTGGGGGAGGGAAGGGGCAAGGGCTAAATTGAGGCCCCCGCAGTGAGGGACAGTGCCGCAGAGGCAGGAGCAAGGGTAAGTTGAGTGGATCGCAGCCAGGTGGGACTTACCTGCTGGGGAGGTATGCCCCCAAATAATTTTTTCTCCCTCTGCCTCGATCTACCCCCTGCCTTTCCCTCTCCACAGACTTACCTACTAGATGAGGGGGTGGCAATGTCTATCATAAAAATACTGGCATATTAAGGGGTCATGCATATGTAGATGGCAATGTCATTTGTTTGTAGGTATAGAGAGTCCCCAGATTTGAAACATCTGTTTGTAAGGACAAAACCAGAGAATGTAATGGAAACAGAAGCAGTGTTCTTGTCAAGGATAACATCCTTTATGGTTTGTAATCCATCTTAATGGGGGATGTTGGTGTGTAGTGATGTAATGTCTATGCTAGCTAATATGGCATTAGCTGGACGCTTGCCAATGACAGCTAGTTTCTTTAAGAAATCTGGGATGTCCTTCAAATAGCAGTTAGCTCCCATAATATATGGGAACAGAACAGAGTACATGCAGTTTGAAACTCCCTCCATGATGGTACTAACACCAGAAACAGTGGAACATCCTGGGTTCCCAGTTTATGGATATTGGGTAGTAAGTAAAAGCTATCTAGTCTGGGCTCCTGGGAGGTAGAAGCTTTAATTCTCTCCTGTGTTTCCATAGGTAGCTTCTTTAGATTATATTCAGTTCCTTCTGGTGCTTTGCTGTCAGGAGTATTTAAAATTCTGTAGTGAAAAGTTCTCTCTCATTTTCCTGTATGTATGCTGTTTTGCTCAGGACAACAGTGGCACTCACTTTATTAGCCTGTTATAAATCATATCAGTGTTGTTTTTAAGGCTGAGTATGGATCTCCGTTCCACAGGACTAAGCCTGTAATGGAAACATCACTGCTTTTAGGTGTTAATATAATCTCAGAGTAGATTCAGATGTGCAAACAGTTTATAAATAAGTCTAGAGTTGGACTGTGGCCCTCAGCAGGAATCCAAGAGCTGAACTTAACACTTTTGCAATGATTTTAAAGGACTAGAAATATATTACCCTGAAAACCAAATAATTTAAAAGGTAATAAAGATAATGGCACAAGTCACAGAATAGAAAACGGAAACAACTTTCCAATGTGAAAATGAAAGTTACTTCTGTGTTTTGATGCACTTTTCCAAATGTATTAAGTGATGGTAGTATAGACAATAGTGAACACTACAACATGATATCTGCAAAAAGCAATAAAATACTAACGTAAAATAGTCAGCATTTTTGCTACCTGGCAATCTGCAATATTCAAAAGAAGACAACAACAAATAAATATACTGATGCAAAAACTCTATGAATTCTTTCTTAAAGGCAAACTCCTGGAGTAATCAAAATGTATATATTACCTTTCTATTATTCTTTGAACTGTTATATAAGGTATATCTTCACAACAATCTTTATTTTTTTTTTTTTTTACTTTTTCATGGGTTACAATTGGAGAAAAAATAAAATTACATCAGTAGTCACAGATGTTTTCAAACGTTTGGGAAAAAAATCCTTAAATGTGATTAAATTATATAATAGAAAAAAATCTTTGCTTTGCTCCTTAGATACCTGCAAATAATTTTTGAAGGAAGTGAAGAGTCTATTTGGGACACTTCTGGGTATATAAGGTACATGCAGGGAAAGAGTTGGTCTTAATGTACACACGTGCTTGACTGCATTCCACCTCCTATTTTTAGTAACAGTTAAACAGCACTGAGTCTCAGAGTGACTGGTGCACACTAACCAAAACTGTGCTCTGCAGAGGGAGTCTGAATGATGGAGAGTACACAGTTTGCTATGTTGTTTAAATTATGTCAGTGTATTTTTACTCAAACAAAACTAATCTAACAGCTGCTGTGTACTTTTGTTTACATGCTATATGTCAAATCTTATTGTCCCTAAGGTACTTATGAGAGATGCTTTAGCAGTCATTTTCTTAAATACTGATGCCTATCCGAATTTGGATTTTTCCACCATTGAACAGAATGACAAGCACACGATTGCTGTACTTAAAGCAATCTTTCACAGCTGTTTTGCTTTTTCAGTGATCCCATTAAATTGACGGCATATGCCTGTGGGGTCTACAATGTTACAATACAGCTGAACAAGATGTTGATTTGTACAATACCACCTAATAGAATATGCTTTTTTGGAGGAAAACATTTTCTGGGTTACTCTTTTTATTTTTTTACCTGGGTAAAATTTAATTTAGGAACTTGTCTCTCTCTTACTTGTACTGAACACCTGGTTATATTAATTGCTTAGATGTAAGTATACTCTAGCACTCAATGTTTAGCAGGCATGAAAACCTATGAAGTCCCCTTAGTTTCTAAAATGCAGTATGAGTCATGTCTTTCCTTAAACTGCAAAAAGTAGCTGTGCATTAAATATGCTGGCACATCTTCTGCTTGAGCAAGTGGACCGAAATGGTGTGAATTGTTAATGCCTTGCTGCTTTGGTTCACGGCTTGTGATTGATCATTTGTAACTATATCTACTCCTTGTTCCATGAAATCAAGTATGGAGTAATGGGTTCATCAGATTTTTGGGTTAAATTGAGAGTGAAGAGGTACTGTGTGTAGAAATAAGAGTTGCCATGTTCAGGGCTGGCCTTGTAACAGCATGGAATCTAAAGGCGATATTCAAAACCACTTCACTCATCATACGCTTACTGATTCTGAATAGGGTCCATTTGCAGGGGACATTTGGTAGTTTTCCAATACACTTTATGCCTCTTTCTACTTCCACCACCCTGAACATCTTTCTTTCTTTTCATATAGCATAGGTTAGAACAGGTCAATGTACATTAATGTATTTAAATAACTTGCTACATAAAAGTAAAAATAGTCTGGGACTGAAATATTCAACTGACATGTCCTAGCAACTGCTGGCACCACTAAATTAGCAAGTTATTTTGGTAAATCAGACTAACCAAAACTTTAAAAGTGTTAAATGGGTATTCAGTAATATAATGGTTTTTAAAAATTCTAATGTAATGAATTAAGTCCCACAGCAGAGAAAGAAAAGGAGCTACAATAACCTCAAGTAAACTTCTTGGTTTATTCACATACAGCGGTGACGTATTTTGCCAGACACAACAACGTGCTTGTGACTACAAACAGAAGCATGTGGGCCACAGTGAATATAAAACAGTAACAACCAGAAGTGACAACTTGTGATGGCCTGCAGGAGAGTAATCACATTAAAGTATCTCCCGATATAATTATAAAAAAAACCTATACAGTTCTGGAGATATAGCTCTAATAACAACTATGTATTATTAACCTGCATGTGCTGGAAGGAAAGAATAACCCTATTTTTACAGTTACAGTAAGTTTTTACCTGTTCCTGGGTACACTTATACTACAGAAAGGATAACAGTGCAAAAGGTAGCCAAGTTCAAAGACTTGTTGTAAAATAACCCAATTTAGGTAACAGCATGATACTTATAAAATGATCATAATTTAAATGAGGAAATATTATATGTCCTCATATAAAAAAGGACAGTAAAAACAAGAAAGAACAAAATGAAAATATAGAGCAAGGAAACATGGCTGATTTGGTCAAATTTTCAAGTCATTATGAGCACTGGAAAAGCAGGCCAAATTATTTTTCCAATGACTAATTTAAATGTCCCTCATCATAAACTTCTGCAGATCAGCTATGATATTTCAGTTTCTACCATAGCGTATATATTTCCAATTTCTAACACAAGGTCAAGTCCTGTAGTCAGTAGTCATCTTAGAATTTTAAATGTCTTCTATAAGCATATGTTTTGGTGAGATACATTTAAAACAATGATACACTTTATCCTTAAGAATAGCAATCACTATCTTCGGAGTGACAGATTTCAACCCAACTACCGCTTTTTCTTGTGCTTCCTTATCACCTCTGAATCTTTATCTGAATTCTCAGATACTGCAGAGATGAGATGGTGTTTACCTATTTGGGTTACAAAGCACCTATCAGCTAGTGCAGAGCCTAGCAACTCTAGGGTTATGGAAAGATTAAATCCTGGGATCAAAAAAATCTGCACTTAAAAAAACAACAGGGCAGCATGTGTGACAGCAGTGCACACTGCCCCAAACTAGAGCCTGGCCAGCCAGAGCCATGATCCAGCTGCCAGCTAGGCTCCACGCTGCAGGATTGCTATGGCTGCAGCTCCCAGAGGCCTCCAGAATCCCAAGTAATGCTGGCCCCAGCCTCTCCTACCCCACTCAGGGCAATGTGCCATGTGCCAGAAAGCATGTGGCATGGGTGTTCCCTCAAGACAAGTAGCAGTGGCACACATTGTGCTGCTGCTGTTTATCCCTGGGAAAACACAAGTTCCTGCTCATGGGGACATGCTCTGGGAGTTATTCTGATGAAGGCAGATGGTACATAAAGGCATTTTAAAAGATATAATGATAAAAGTCTAAGGATTTAATTCTAGAGTAAAGAAAACACAATAATGCCTAATGGGAGAGGTTCCCCAGAGAATCAGGATTAACATTTCTAGCTATGAAATCCAAGTTGATCTCCTTTGCATTAACAGCCAGAGAGGTTAATTTCAGAAGGCTCAACTTTTAAGATATAGTATACGTGGCAGGGAATGTACTCAGATATAACAACAACCTATCTTCTGACATGATTAGACTTACAGAACTAAAAGGCTTGATCTGACCTATGCCACGTTTACACACACTGCAACTGAACAAGTGGAAGGAAACGGTGGTTCTGAATCACTTTTCTACAGTCTCAATCCTGGGCCAGGGAGAAGTCAAAAGCAGCCCCAAATGGAAATTAGAGAAGCTTCATGGTTGTGTCACCCCCCAACCATTCCCCCCCGTCAGCAGCTGCACTAGCCAAAGATCTGCAAAATGATTGTGGGCTTTGTCTTAGTTTTTCCTTACTGGAACCTGATATACCCTCTGCACAAAGCAAGAGACTACAGCTTGTACAGAGCTGGTCACACTGTTTTGCACCCTGTAAGGATATCTTTGTTTCAAGGAAATTAATGGGGAATCCCTGGCTTCCCTTGTCTGGTTGATTTGCATCAGTTACAGGAACTGAGGTTAGAGTCTACAGCCTTATTTTTAAATGTAAAGTTTTAATTAGCATGGGGTTCCATTTTTTAATTGTATATTTTAACAGTCAGCAGAACCACATTTCCAGGATAACACAGCAGGCAAAATGACTCTGACTCAGCTGACAAGCTATCCAGACACATTGTAGGACACAAGTGTCTCAAGAAGAGATCTAATTCCTCAGCTGTGTTGACATACATCTGTCCCCAAATAAGTCAATGAAGCTGTACTAAAGTAGTTAGGAACATAAATGTTTCCACAGACTTTAGGCTGCTAGCTTATAGTGTAATTATTTTAATTAATATTAAGCAAAAAACCCAACAACAACCCAAAAATGTGTGAGATCCTATATGTATAGTAGACTGAGCATCTAGAAGGTACATTTTAATGTTAGTGTTGTTCAATACAGACATAATCAAACATTACAAACACACTATACTGTATTCAACAACTTTTGTTGAGTTGTCTGAGACGTTGGAAAAATGGGAAAATACAACAACATTTCAAGTAAGTAAGAGACAATATAGGACATCTTTGTAAACACACAATTCAAAATATCTTTTACCACTTCTCTTTGTTCTGTTAAATACACTACCAATTTTAAAAATAATAAAATGTGAATAATAACAGTGCATGTATAATTGTCATTTTAAGTATGTTGTTGTCCCATAGCACAAACATGCTTTGGGGTTGCCCTTGACAGCCAGTATCTCATAATCCAAGAAATGAATGAGAAATTAAAACTCCATGGTAGGGCATTCTGTATTCCACCACCCACAGCATTCTCATGAATGCATCCCAGCTGTGAAGAGGCAGAAAACTGTAGAAAGCATTTATTCAGGACTGGTTAAGCATCATGATTGTATGATTTCATGGATCACTCCTGCCCCAATATACCAACAAACATGACTGTAAGAAAGTTGTAGTACTTTCTCAAAGTAATGAAGAAATCAACAGTAGGCTAAATGCTTTGCTTAAATATATCCAGGACATGTTTAATGACCAATCCAGTACATATTAATTCCTAATATCATTAAATAATAGCACAATATAAAGTATTACCATATTTTCATGCTTGTATCCCGCAGTTTATACATGATTTTACAAAAAAACAGATGGGTGCAGGCTATATAAGGGTGCGGGCTATGCATGGACTATTTTTCGAAAGGGGGCCGGGGCACGGGGCGGCAGTGCAGGCAGGCTGGGGGGAAATTAGCCTCTCTGGCTATTAATACAAAGGAGATCAACTTGGATTTCACAGCTAGAAATGTTAATCCTGATTCTCTGGGGAACCTCTCCCATCTACATGGATTATATTACTGTTGAATTAGGCATTATTGAGTTGTCTACTCCAGAATTAAATCCTTAGCCTTTTATCATTATATCTTTTTTACATTCAAAAGAGAAATTCTGAGAAATTATGATGGGAATTCAGTAGTAGTAAGGATTTTGGGAGCTGATATCTTTTATTTGACCAACTGTATAATAGGGATGGATATAGAGAATCTTTTGTGCATAAAATACCCTTCCTTAGGTATGTTTCTAAGAAAAAAGCAGGTAGAAATGGGAAAGGTGCAGCTTAGCTGCGGGAGGGAAAGGGAAGTGAAAATGTGTGCAAAGTAGTGACTCGCCATGACTTGAAAAAGAGTCAGTGCTGACATGGACTGCACTCAATCTGTGCACTACTTTATATCTTATTCAAAATGGCTATACTAACCTATCCTTGTGGTAGACACCCATCAGCATTGAAAGCCTGATCTATGCCTTAAAGGCAGAGAAAGAGATCAAGAGAGTATTGGGGTGTAAGGAGAGGAGGAAGGAGACCTGAAGCTCAAAATAATGGCAGTGGTGACAAGTAAGCATGAGAAAAAGAGTTGTAGAGCAGAAATGAAGATCTGGAGATGGATGGAGAATGGACGAAGATAGAGAAAAAAGGAAGAAAGAAGATGACAGTTGGGCAACAGCAGAGGCAGCAACAATGAGTGATGATGCCAGAAGTACCACAGGAGCAGACGAGAGCAGGAGACATAGAAGGAGCAGCAGGGAAAGGTATGTTGGGCAAGAAGAAGAGGATGGTGGGAGCACAATGGCAGACTCGCCCACCAGAAGTTGCATGATGAGAAATCATGGAAGAGGCACCGAGAAAAGTTAGAAAGGTACAGAGGCTGTGAATAAAGGCAAATTTAACCAGTGACAGGAGGCAAACAGGATCAACGATGTACAGATATGAATTCTGGAAAAGGTACTGTTTGAGATTCTGGAGGTGCAGGTGGAGCATCTCACTAGCCTGACTGCTTTGAACTGAAAGACTTCAAAAATAACTTACTAGGATGGAGAGGGGTATGAGAACTTTTGGAAGACATATGCAGAGAAACATAGGAATTCAGAGCGATAAAGTTTATAGCAAGGAAAAAGTCAAGAAAAAGAGTGATTAGAGTTCAAATGTACATGGATTTACTAGAGCCAGAAGACATAGAAAGATGGATGGAAAAGTACATCCAAAGAGTTATGTTGGTAGAGAACAGAAGGGACATATACGGTACCTGGACAGGGTCTTAGTAGGGCACACGTAGTGTTACAAGCAGACAAGTAGAGCCCAGGTGGAGTACTATACATCCGTCAGTGATTCAGATGGGTCACATTGGGGTTTTATAATGTACCACAGGCAACCAAAACAGTGCAGCAAATGCAAAACGGTGGGGCACCTGTCTGCACACTGCCCCTTCACAACGTGCTACAGATGTAAAGAGGTGGGGCATATAGCAGCAGAGTGCCGGGAGTCCCTAAAATGCACTATTTGTAAGGGAAAGGAGTCTGCTCAGACTTCCTATGCCTGAAGAAGGGTGACTGCACCTGAAAGCTTGCTAAGAACTTTTTTCCAACTACTCAATTGATCTAATAAAAGATATAACATCTATTCAAAGAATCTTGCCTACCTAAATATATCAATAAAACATTGAGTTCAGCTGATATCTGTCTGTCGTGGCATTTCATTTTAATCATGGAAAAATCCAGATTTGAGGGTTTTTAATCAGAGAATTTGTGATTTTTTTTAAAATCAGAGGATTTGCAATTTTTAAATGGAGCAAACCAGGATCCTTCCTGATTACGCTCCTTAATAAGGACTCTAGGTTAATGGTCAAGACACTGGCTTTGGGGGTGAGGAAAAACCTCTACAAGACAATACATGAAGATTAAGTATGTGTAGTACCAGGTAGAAGGATCTCCAAAGCGATCAGTGTGATCAGAGATACACTGTCTCACATCTGAGAAAGGAAAACAAATACAGTTATAGAAAACCTAGATTTAGAAAAAGCATATGACAGAGTGGATCACAATTACACATTTGACGTGCTAGGAAAAATGGGGTTCCCAGAGAAATGTATATGTTGGAAAAAGTTATTGTACAGAGAAGCAGACAGTCAAGTCCAAATTAATGGGCACCTAAGCAGAACCTTTAAAATTCATGCAGGGGTGAGACATGGGTACCTCCTGTCACCACTACTATTTGTGTGGCATGGAACCATTAGCAAAAAGAATAAGAAAAGACAAGGTCATAAACAGAGTAAAGATACAGGGAGGGGAGTCAAGCAAAGTGTTGAGGGCAGCAAACAGCTGCGACAGCCAGAGGCTTCTGAGGAAGGCAGCAGGATAGGCCTTATGAGGAGCATCTGAGGGACCTGAACCTGTTCAGCCTCAGTAAACGGAGGCTGAGGGGGGACCTGGTGGCTGCCTATAAG